>JAMXDD010000008.1:15121225-15236443 GCA_024733475.1 Syzygium grande | reverse complement strand
AATCCGAGCTTAAAATTTACAGGCAAGCACACGCACTCAATTCAATCAAATTCACGCCAAACTACATCAAACAACTCAAATTCACAACTCGGTCCAATTCACAATTCACCACTCAAATCCACAAACCCGACGTTCAAGTCGGTCACGCACAATTTTCCCAACTCAAGCACTCTATTTTATCTAATCTAATTAGCCTAATTAGAACGTAATATAATTCAATTAAAACACCATATAAATAAATTAAAATACGCCCTAGCCGTTCTAACCCGAGACAAATCAATAAAATACCCAAAATACTAGGTAGGATTTAGAAAGTCACTTACCTAAATTTGGCCCGGGAAAAACCGGCTCTGGCCTAAAATGGCCCAAGTGAACAGTGTGGACTAGGCACACGTGCGGGCACGGCGGTCGACCAAGGGCGCGAGCACAAGCGCGGCGACGAGCGCGGGCATGGGCGCAGTCAACGGGCATAGCGCGAGCACGGCTTGGCTGGCCGGCTGGGTTGGGCCGGGCGACCGTCGGCGAGCTGGACAGGAGGGGGGGCCGGGCGGGCAGGGGGCCCCGGGAGAGGGAGAGGGAGAAGGAAGGTGGAGGGGGCGTGGTCGGGAGCGGAGAAGGAGGAGGCACAAATACAAGGAGGGTGGTGACAAAGGCGGGGCGGGCCTCGCCGCTGAACGGAGGCGGACGAGCCGATCGGGAGGAGAAGAAGGGTAAGGGAGGGGTAGCGGCGCACGAGGGCAGAGCACGAGCGGAGGCGGCAACAGGTGGGCTCATTGAGTCGGGCGTGCACAAGGGAGGAGCGAAGGGTGGTGAGCTCGTTGCTACGCACGCAAGGGAGGAGAAGAGGGCGGCCGGGGCGGCTAGCAGGCGCCGCGATGGCGGTCGAGCTTGTCGGGCGACGCCGTGGCGGGCGGCATCGGCGCGGGAAGGGTCGGGCAAAGGTCGGCCAGGGCGAAAGTAAGAGGGAACAGAGGAGATGCGAGACCGGGCGGACGCGGCGAAGAAGAAGAAGAAGAAGAAGAAGAAAAAAAGAAGAAGAAAAAAGGAAAAAGGAGGAGAGAGGAGAGAGAGAGGTGTCAGGGGGTTGGTCTGCATGCAGGGGGAAGGGACGCGTTGGGGGTGGCGGCGTGGGGGGGGGAGAGAGAGAGAGAGAGAGAGAGAGAGAGAGAGAGAGAGAGAGAGAGAGAGAAGGAAGAGAGAGGGGAGAGAGAGAGAGACACGCGCGGGAGGGAGGGGGGCAGAGGGGAGAGGAGAGAGAGAGAGAGAAAAGGAAGAAAAGGACTAATTTATATTTTTCGAGCGCGATCCAACGAACACAGTTCAAACTAAAAAAAATCGACCTAACGGTCTTGATTCAAATTCGGAAAATGGTCTAACGGTCCACGAAAAATCTCAAATAATAATATAAGGCAAATGGTCAAAATAAAATAACTCAAGACACACTACGAGGGAGGTCTACTAATCCAAATTCGCACCCAGTCAAAAATTCACTTTCTCACCATCCCTGATAATCTCGACGCTAGCCACAATAATATCAACACCGTCCAATTTATTTCGCTCCGAAACTCCCAAAAATCGACTGCTAAGTTCGGGGTCTAAATAACAATCAAATTCGATCGAATGCGATTCTAGCAAAATTTCTATTTTTAAAAACAAGAACCCGAGAGTAATCAGTTCCCGGACAAAATTCTATTATAAGCGCACTAACGAATTACACGTTTTATAAACCCCAAAAATGGCCCAAAATCCGGAATGTCAGACAATAGATCCATTGTCATGCAAAATGAAGGTCTCTTTAAGTATAATACACGTGAACCCATTGTTAATTTAGACAAATCACATTGAAGTAGATATTCTACCCCCGCCATTGCAGAGACCTATCCCAAGACATAAACAGTCCTAAAAAAATGAAAATGAATAACAATTGATCTATTTTCATGCAAGGTGCATATATATTAAACCCGTGCATGCACAGGTTAGCTAGGAGAGAAAGAGACACTTACAAAGCCAAACCCGTCAGTTTTATAGGTTGGTCCTACCATTTTGTACTTATTGCAGTACTTGGCAAGGAAGAGTTTTATGCATGGCAAATCATCAAAGATTGCCGCAACTCTGTTTTTGCTTCCCTTTGATAGTGCCTCGTGGTATTCCTCGGGCGAGCCATAAGGAATCAATCTAGACTCATCGAAATTGAGCTTTGTCACGAGAAATCCTCTCACATAAGATCCTTCCTGATATCCAACGAAAAGGCGATTCCTTATCAAGTCTTGCACGTCCACAAACTGAGGCGTGAAACGTTGCACGGTTAAAAATGATGCTAAATTTGCAGTATAACTCTGAGTCAGGATAAGCACCACAAATACCCATACGACGAGAACAAGCCTCGTCAAGTTGTTTGCAATCTTCTCTCCTACGTCAATATAAATCAGAGTAAAATTGCTAACAAAAGACTGAGCATAAACAACAAAACACAGTAGAATATGGCAGCCGTCACCGACAAAATCATAATGACAAACAAGGCAAGATATTTTTGTAGAGGACTTACTATGAGCGAACAAAACAAGGCAAGATATTTTTGTAGAGGACTTACTATGAGCAAACACCAATTTAGAGAAGGAAAACCAGAATATTAAGCCGATTTGTTGGCTACGACGACCCCTAAATTCTTCATTTGTTCAATGTTCGAGGAGCCACACGACGGACCCAGTGAAAATGAAGGCCAAACCAGCCGTTAGCCAGAGATTCCAACTCAATGGTTTTATGAAGATCCACGTGTTCCTCCACTAATCATCCTTAATGGCAACTATCATTGCTACACCAGAATCTGAATAGGGAAGTGTAAAATCGACATAGGACGAGCGATATGCAACGATAGTTGTGTCTCCTACAACCGCATCGACTTTCTGCACCATCATGTGTCATAAACTTCAATATTTGTGGCTAATTCACTTTTATCAGAATGAACATGTTAGTGATATCTGTCTACCCAATGTCTATCAAAAGAAATCAAGCATATATACAAACCAGCTACATCAATGACAGTGCATAATAATGTTGAGTGAACTACTTCTCTGTAAGGAAATTTTAACGTGTATGGTTCAAAAGCTCAAACAAGATTTGAAAAGAATGCACTTACTAATGAGTACAATCATGTTTTCCTTCTTTTTACCAAGCGATTTATCAAGGAACAACGGGTAAAATTTGCAAAGCACTGACAAACCTGAAGTTTAATATCGTAAAACCTGAAGGTTAATATCATACAACATTTCGTCGTAGGTTCCTGCACTTTGCCTGCTCTCGTTCACGTAAGGAACGTACTGGTGAGGAATAGCAAAAGGCAATGCATCCAGTACTGCCAGAAACATGTCGTGGACGAACCCTGGGTAGCTGGGCACGCCAGTACGCGGATCCCATTCGATTTTGAAGAACTCGCTCAAGCCGTCTTTCTTTGGAACCCCAATCCTTAGTTGCTGTCCTGCTATCGGCATCACCCAACCTTTCGGTGGCTTTGATGTATCTCCTGGCCAAGTAGGCGGCTTCAAATCGTAGGCCGAAGCTCTATAATGTACCTTGCGCCCAAGTCCATTATCCAATAATTTCCTCCCTCCGTCCTACAACATTAAATATTTCGAATGCAATCGGCTGAAGTTCGCTGTTGGGCAAGTTAAATTCTCCACTGAGGCATTGAAATTTGATGCTTAGAATTTTGTCTAGCAATTTCGGGCCCATCTCTGAAATCCCAATAGACGAAAAATCGAGATTGTTTCTGCTTCTATTCGGCTTTAAATATCTAGACTTTGCACGATCCCATGCCATCTCTCCTGCTAACGCTAATGCTGAAACTGTGTCATATGCCCATAAGCCAAAGAGACTGAGATCAGCAATCTCGTCCTGTGAATTTCTCTCGGCGTAAAGCTTTGTCCATCTCTCTTCGAAATTTCTACGAGACTCTGATGGTGCTACATGTGATCTTACACCTACTACACCTTGCATCGAATCCAAAGTCTTAGAGCTGACCGGGTCCAGTAAAGAGGACAAACCATCAGTGACAATCCACGCAAAGTACTCGCTCACCATGCCCGCCTCACTCGCCAGAGCAAAGAACCGAGACCCGATCACAGCAGTCATATGAACAAGAAAAACTCTGGTCTGCATCACTAACAACTTATTGAGCTCTTTTACGATGTCGATATCTTCTGGAGATGGAGGATTAACGCTTCTGTAAGTGATCCGAGCATCAACCTCTTGATGTTCTCTTGCTTGATGAGCATGAAATGTGTAATACATAGGCAAGGTAAGAAGCATTTTGCTATTGATCTACCGTCAACGGTTGTTCTCTTGATCAATAGCGAGGCTATCCCTTAATCGAAATATAGTGAATTTACTTACTGAGTTGTGACTCACTCTTTATTATTTTCAACTTTGTAGATATGGTTACACCACCCCCAGTTCGCCATGGTCTCCCAATAGAAATGCATGTTTCCGTGATCGACATAGCCAATGTAGAGTCTGAAGTCATGTACCATAAATGTACTACCACGGTTTGGGTTCAAGAAGATGCAAATGACTTCGTCCCCCATTGCTGTGAAGCCTGGTTTGTTTGGTTTGATGGAGACCTACTTGAACCCCATTCCGATTTTGATGGACCACCCAGGGTCACTAATAATGATGCACCAAATGTGTCACGCTCCGAATCCCCATCGAGCTCGTGACGTCCCTTCTCTGGTCGAAATATTGCGACGTCCCAGAAAATCGCCAACCTCATTTCATTTTATCAGAGAATTAAATCAATCAATGAAAGCCATAAATACCCGAACAATAATTGACTAGGGTACGAGGGAGAATAAACATCCAATACTTATCCAACTTTATACAATATCCACCGTATACAACCCATACCACAATTTACATGCACAACAAGTATCCTGCACCACCAATATTCAAAAAGATCAGCAACCTGGGTATACCCTATCTTCAAAAATGGAACATTCCAAAAGAGTTACTATGACCCTAAAACTATCCCTAACGCCCGCTAGACGGCGTCCACTCCGATTCCGTCTTCCCAAAATCTAAGTCTAAATCCCTTTGAACCTTTTGCTCGTCAGTTGGGTACTCTACCACGTTATGATCAGTGTGCATCGTATCCCAATCGTTGCGACAGCGGAGGAAGATTCATTGCTCAGGTCGGGGTTTTGAAATTGTTGGTTGAAACAATCATGAGATCACATCTCAATAAGCACACACCCTAAACCCCACCTAGGCTATCACGTACTTCCAGATAATCACGACAAACAATCACACTTAGCTATTACACCGTAGGCATACAACCAACACTTACCTGGGCCTTTCCAGCGTGCCACCTGCACGTTAGTCACAAAGCACCATTCCACTCACATGCATGTTCTAATCATGTTTTATGCATTCATTCCGATCTCATCACATCTTTTCTATACCACTCGCTAGTGACCCGCATAATGGTACCGCCTCAAGTTCACTATGACCATCTCACACTTGCCTCGCTAGTGGTCCGTGTAATAGTACCGCCTCAGGCTCACTACAACCAACTCATTCTCAACTCGCCAGTAACCCGCGTAATGGTACCGCCTTAGGTTCACTGTGACTAACTCATAACTTTAAGGCTCATGTAATGGTACCGCCTCAAGTCGTGTATCTTACCTACGTAATGGTACCACCTCAGGTTTAACACCCACCACCTATGACACAACCCGCATAATGGTACCGCCTCAGGTTAGCCGTCCTCCGGTAATACCAGGTATCGTCCCATGTAGTCGTATTGCCTCAGGACGGATCAATTCACCACGTAATGATACCGCCTCATGGATTTCCATTATCACACGTACCGCACCACACATGCTTTCTCACTCAATCACATGCTCAACACTCACATGCCAACATATTGACCATTCACACTTGGCCCATGCACGCATCAAACCATGCATTTTTTATGCTCAATAAGCATCCAACACGGCCAATTGACAATCAATTCAATTAGGCCCGAGCATGCACATAACAAAGCACATTTCAATCCATCAAATCACGGTACAATAAACACACAAGGCCACTCACAGGCCCACAAACACAGCCACGTTCATAGGCATAAATTTGACATTTCCAAGCTCATTTCTAACCATATTAAACACCACAATCCAACCACACTACCACACACCAAGCCGACACTATTTTTCCTTAAATCGAGCCCTAAGCTCGTCAATTCCATCCCACAACATCTAGCACTCTATTTAATCTCACTCCAACCCCGAAACATCTTCATTTCATCCTCAAATCAACTCATATAACACACATTCAAGCATCAATTCCAATCATGAGGGCAACAACTATTCAACCTCAACATCTCCACCATTCCGCTCATAAAATGAACACCCATAAAATCAAGGTAAATCTGGGCAGTTTACACAGTGATTGAAATCCCATCAAAATAAATAATAAACGAACTCCAAAAATTCCAAATTTAAAATATGTTATACTTCAAGATGTTAGGAGCAACTTTCATGAAAAAAACTTCCTTAAATTCGGCCCACAAAATTCTCCATAAAAATAGCAATCCAGACGGGTACAGTAGTCACGAATCCGAGTTTTGAACTAAACAACTAAGATTCAAGTTCTAGCTCACACCCATAGATCTCCAATCCACAAATCTCATTCCCAGATGTCTAATCCAGCATGCAACAGCCACTAAAAGCCCTGATCAGCCACCAACCACGATCAGCACCTAATCAACCCCTAAACTACCCTAAACCACGTCTAAACGAGTCCGTTAATACTCGATATTCTAAATAGGGTTCAGGGGGCGACGTACTCGAACTCTAGGCTAACTCAACTAGAGTGAAAAGGGGGATCAGTTGATCGACGGCTCACGGAGGCACACGACAGTAGCAAGCGGCTCGGCAATGACGACGAGCAGCGTCCTTGGCGGGTGGCGACGATCACGGTGAGGGGAAGGGCTGGCTATTTCGGCCAAGAGTAGGGGGAGAGGGAGTGAACCGAGAGAGGTGAGAGAGAGAATGAGGAGAGAGAGAGGAAGAATTGGACTAAATAGTCCAAGGCAATAATTGAAGGGCCAAATGACCATCATGCCCCTCTCTCACAATCCAAATCAACGGCCAAGATTCATTCTTATTCTGAGATCGACGGCCCGGATCTAATCTTTTCCAAAAATATTCAAGGGCAATTTGGGAATTTCATAAAATTCCAAGGGCAAAATTGTCCAACTCAAAAATTAGGATAAAATGACCAAAATGCCATTCCCCTTTAACACTTGCCCTTTAGAAACCTCCAAAGATAAAATAGTCACTTTTCCATTTTCTTGCCGAAATTGAATTTTTCTGAAGGATCCGGGAAAATTCAAAGCTATACGTTCCAACCATAACGTCGTCCTAACATCCCGTTGTGATTTCCCAATTTTTTGATATCCAATTTGGGCTCTAATTAATAATCGAATTTTATTTAACGTAACTCAAGCGTTTCTCAAATTAACGGGCGGCTTTTGGGGAAATTCGCATAATCGACCCGTGACTGATAATAAATTGAGTCACGTGCAAGTTCATTCGGTCCGTGACGACTTCGGTTGTCACTTAATCTCCAGGATCGATCGCTAGATCCGACGGGCACGATCGTTTGGTATAGGTTTAGGGCCATTCGTCAATTCATTTCGTGGTCCATCGGAATCACCCGCGATCTACTACTATGACAGTGGCGAACTGACCCCTGACTATCCTTGGATCGACCTACAATGGCTCAAAATGTCACCTTGATGATTTTATGATCGAAAATCAATTTACGATCGAATTTTCTTTAGTCGCACGAATTTAAATCGCTAATTAGCCTTTCCCTATTGGTTAGTATCCTAGGAATGATCAATTCCGGGCGACAACTAACTACAAGTACGTTCATAAAACCAAGCATTTCATAAATCTCAAATGAACAAATTTCAGGATGTCACAAAATGGGAACGTGGGAGGATTGTAGCTAGCCAGCCAAGCTCGGGAAAAACTCACATTTGTTTTGCGAAGGGAGCCGCGGTAATAATCAAAAAGGTCTGTAGGGAAAGATGGCTTGTAAAATAGACACCTATCATATAAATTAGTGTGTGTTTGAAGAATATGCTTCCCAGCTCATGTTGTTGCTCTTGTTGATGCTTGTTAAGTATAATTGCTTCCGCTTGTACGTAACTAGAGAAAATCATAATGGGACGTCGTGATGAAATTCCTAGGAACAAAGGAAATCACAACCGGGCTATGACTTAGTGCCATGGTCTTGGTTCGAGGCATGACACCTTGCATCAAATCCAAAGCCTTAGAGCTTACCGGGTCCAATAAAGAGGACAAACCATCAGTGACAATCCACGCAAAGTCCTCGCTCACCATCCCCGCATTACTCGCTAGAATAAAGAATCTAGACCCGATCACAGCAGTCATATGAACAAGAAACACTCTTGTTTGCTTCATCAACAAGTTATTGAGCTCTTTTACGATGTCAATATCTGCCGGACGCTTCTATAAGAGATCCGAGCATCAATCTCTTGGAATGCGTCGACAAGATATGGGACCAAGCCGTTGCCATAGTCAGTGTCTTCATAAACAAGAGTTTTTTCCCTCCAACCATAAGCTTGAACCACAGCCACTAAAGCACCAACTTGTGAATTGTCATCGTAGGCTATCCGGACGAAATAATGGCTTCGCGCGGGAGAAAGGGATGGGCTTGTGGCGCGGAAGGATATGATTGGGACTTGAGCTTTCACTCTTAAGTCGATTACAAATATGGCCTGTGAGGACCATTCTGGGCCCAGGATTGCGTGGACTTCTTCATTCTCCGTCAAGTCTAAAACTGCAAACAAGATGTAATTGATGAAACAAATGATCTACCCAAAAAAGTTGGACTGCATGGACTCTCTCCCAACAACCCATCCCCCTCCCCCCCCGCCGTCAACTGCAGAGGTCAGCGTTAGGTCAAGCTTCTCCTCCATATCTGCTTGATCTCCATGTTCGTCAAGCCTCTAGGTCTCACATCCATGGCAGCAAGCTATTAGAGCTAGAAAAAAATTGGGCCGGTCCAGATTTTCGGGCCCCCATGCAATTTCACACAGCCCTACAAAGGTAGCATGGTGACTAGGTAGTGGCACGGCTTGGAGGATAGGAAAATTATCAAAATAGTCCTAAATATATTGCAATTGTGCCAGTGTTAAACCTTTTTCTTTTTCAATTAAATCCTAAACATTTTACATTTGTATTAATTCAGTCCATCCAGACAATTTTGGCCAGCCAATACTGATGTGAATGCCGGCCATCCTACATAGAGCGGCCAGCACTAACATGGACATATTTTAATATTTTTTTGATTTATTTATTTATTTTTCTTTTTTTCCCGTTTTTTCTTTTCCCCTTTATTTTCTGCCCTTCATCTTCATTCTCTGGCCGGTCGTCAAAACTTGGAGAGAGAAAGAGAGGTAGCATAGCACTAAGTGGTTTAGATTAGAGCAACATTGGATGAGCTAAGGTGGATGTGTGAGGGTGTTATTAGGCAAAAAAGTCTCATATCGGAGATGTGATGTAAGATGGAGCACTTAATATTGACTCATAACTCATTGACTTAAACTTTTAGATGAAAGTAAGCTCAAATTTAGGTGATCTATCAAGCTTTTGATGCACCTCTTCTCAAAGTGTGTTCTTGAAGATACATATTGTAGATTTCAAAAGCGAAATGTGCAAATTATTTTTAAAAAGAATAAATGGAGGATGAATCTTGAAATTGGATCAGAATGCTTTGTGTTTGGAAAGTTGGTGACGATGAAGTTGGATAGAAATTATTTCTTTTTCTGGGAGGCAGACAGAGAGATTGAGACATGGTGAAGGAATACGGTGAAGTTAAGGAACATAAAGGTTGACTTCGGTTGTTTGAGTGGTTCTTACGTTTGAAAAGCCAATGTATGATTTCTAACCTCGGAGGGACAGAGAAAGATGTTGAAACGATGGACCGAAGTTGAGCGTATACATGAGGTTGAAAGAGAACCTAAAAGTCAAGTGCGTCTTCGTTTGAAAAGTCTAATCATGATAGATTTTTCATATGTTGACAAATCTTTTCTTTTTATATTTTTTTTTGGTGTAGAGAGAGAGGCTTTTATGAAGTAGATGGCGCCTAAAATCGTCCAAAAAATCTTAAACCTATTGTATAGTTGCCAATTTAGTTCTAAAACTTTCAATTTTTGTTAATTTAATACTAAATCTTTCGATGATTTGCCAATTTGAACCTCCTAGCCAATTTTGATGAGAAATCAATGATATGGATGTTAGTCATCCTACGTGGCACGACGACCAAAGGTTGACATGTATAATTTTTATAATATGTAAAAAAATCTGAACTTTTAAAAAAATATATTTTTTTTTTTTTTCTTCTCTTTTCTTTCTTTTATTTTTTTCCTACTATTCTTCTTACCACAAGGGCCGATAGGGCCTTAGCAATGATTGGCGACCCTCACCGGCCATTGGGGGAGGGCGCTTGCTAGGTCTATGCGAGCTAGTGAGGGATGTTGCAACCCTCACTGTTCACAAAGGCAAGGACCATCGATAGCCCTCGTTGGCCATTGTTGAGGCCTCGACAATCCCTTTGGCCCTTCAAGGAAGAAGAACAGTAAAAAAAATGAAGAAAAGAAAAAATATGAAAAAATAATTAAAAATTACAAAACTTTTTAAATTGCAAAAATTGTTCATATCAACGTCAGCTATGCCATGTAAGGTGGTCAATGTCCACGTAATTAATTTTTGGCCAAAATTGGTCAGAAAGACTAAATTGACAAATCATCAAAAAGTTGAGGACTAAATTGGCACAATTAAAAGGCCTAGAACTGAGTTGACCATCATAGAATAGATTTATGACTTTTTGGATAATTTTTCCTGCCTAATACTAATACCAATAATATAGATATCTTAGATGTTGATGCCTAATACTAATACTAACACAAATACCTATACTAATACTAATAGCAAATTTCTCCTTACATTGCACCATAACACTGATACTATAAATATCTAATGCCCTGTCAGAATCTTTTGAGAATTCACTAAACTATATAGATTGATCCTTCCCAACCAACTCACACTAGAACCACTTCATCGAATGTGTATTATATCATGGATTAGACAAGGAGGTGCCAAATTATTTGATGGCAAGTATTTGAAGTTCTGAAGAATCAAGATTCACCGGTGACAAGTGTTTGAGGTTGTGAATAATCTAATTCATGAGCACGAGTCCAATATGTCCCATAGAAGTGCATATATTTACCTGCCGATGCCACATCGACGATGTTGTCCGCCGGATCTTTGACTTGGATCAACAATCAAGTGTGGTAATTAGGATGCGTGTGGTAGAAATCGGAGAGCACCATGAATATACAGCTCATCACCATCTTCCCGTCGATCGAGTTCCTGTTGTGAAATAGCCCAACTCGAATCATTTCCTTTGCCAGGTTCTCTCCAGGTGCACTAGCGTTTCAATAGTAGAGGCCAGGTGAAGGAAAGATATTAGGGCAAGAATCAAGTAGCTTGTCAGGCCATCCATATTCAGTGTCTCTTGGTTATATTGAACTATGACATTATTGCATAAATTACTATGACCTGAGATCTGATTATATTGTGTTAACCAAAAGGTTGTGTGCCTGGATAGCATTGGTGCGTCTGACCTGATTTACAAATACATCCTTCGCTCGCAGCAGATGCGTCTTCAAGGTAAGATGCATTACTTGTCAATGTCAACTTTTCCATGTTGAATGTGTCTGATACTCGAGAAGCTCATTTAATTGTGCTCTTTTATCAAGTTTATCAGCCTTCTATTGCAATAGCTGTACATCGCTATGTAGCTCAAGTTCAGAAAGCAAATATTGAGTGGCCGAAGTCTTACCAAAGGTGCATGACACCAAATTTGATGCAAAATACTTGTACTTTCTTATTTCTTGACCTGTCTTATTCTCTTCATGTATGAACTTCAGATGTCGAACAATGTTAACGGAGAGGGCAGACGCTTTACGGGACTGGTGTCATAGGATTCCTCCTCATCTATCGAGGCATTTATCAATTAAGTCCATTATTGAAGACTCAGTTTCTCCGTTGTTGCATATCCTCTCTCCACCAAATTTGAGGCGGTAATTTGCTGCTACTCAATTTATACATTGTCTTTTGTTGATATGCTTTTTTTTATGTGAAAAAATGTCATCTATAAAATTGCTTCGCAAAGTGATGTGTCAAGGTTTTGTTGAGTGTTTGAATATGTTCCACTTGTTAAATACTCATTTTGAATTTGCCAATCTACTGGGCAAAGTGATTTCTCAGAGTCTGTCTACTGTAAATTTGTGAAACATGGAGGAACAGTAATATTCCACTCTAACAACTTTTCTTATCATTTGATGGTTAATGGTCTATGAGGATGACCTTGGTGATAATATGAAAGAAAACTTTTTTCTTAATCGGAACTCTAAATTCTCGCATATGTTGATTTGTATGTTATTCTAGTTCCATGTGTTACGTGCTTTGGTTGAATTTTTTAGAGATAAACTTTCTTGGTAACAAACCTTGTTGGACTCTAGGAAGAACTTGTGTAGGTCTTATGTGCCATATGTTGAAGCTTTGAATAATATCTTGATGAAAACCAAATATAGACCAGAAGTTACATTCTTTGAGAATAGTTTTTTATTGAAATTTAACGCAACAAGACCTGTTAATATCTTCAAATGTCAGCTTCAGTAGTAGAGCTTTTTAATGTCTTGACTTTTGTCTGTCAGGTCTTATTTTAATTGTATTTACTGAGGTAAGAGAAAAGATGAGGAAAACTTGGTGTCTTAAACTTCTTGGTCTTCCAATATGTAAGCTTTGAAGGATTATTGCCTTTTGCCTCCCTAAACTACATTTGTCAGATGTAAACGGTCACCTAAACATATACTTGGGCCTAGGTTTTTAAGTTGGTTCTGTGTATATTAGGAATTCAGATCTGAGTATAGGACTACTTGAGCATTGGAGTGTCCTATTATCCAATTAAATTGATACATAAAGGTAAATAATCATATTCATATATAAGAAAATGCAGAAACATTGAATTGTTTAATCTAAAGTTGTTTCCATATCTTAGATTATAAAGTACTTTCCCTTTATTCAGTGGAATGCAAATTGAGTGAAATTATGGGACTCCGAGTGCTTTCTCTTTGTAAAATGGAAGCGCTTATAGATTACTTTTATTTGAACACATACAACCATATGTATAATTGAGCATTACAATGACAACCACTCAAGCCTTATTTTACTAATTTTGGTCAGATTTATGCATCATATCAAACTACTTAGGCTTTGTAAACACAGAGTAACTCAAGCACCTTTCGTGAGGCAGGCCCTCTTTCAACTACTCTGATTTATTTCTAATGTTTTGAGATTGCCATTCCACTATCACACTTTTAAAAGGATCGCCCTAAGGGAGAGCAAGAAATTTCAGAGGGCTTTCAACTTTAGAGTTAAATCATCCATGAGAATTTCAAAACTTTCAACAACAATGGCCCACTGGCATGACTTCACTTATCAATCCTAAGGGAAAAAACATCTTCAAAGTAAAGAACAACACATTTAAGATTCAGTAAATGATCAGCACAACCTTCATGTAAAATGTGAGATTATGTGGATCACTGCCAACTATTCTAAAAGCTTAAGTTATTAGATAAATGTGTGGTTTAATATTTAATTATTCTAATACTCCCCCTCACGCTTAGTCTGGTTTTTTTCCTTAGTACTAACCGTGAACATATTTAAATGAGGAGGGAAATGGGGCCTGGAAAAATTTGAGCTCAGGATCTCCAGCTCTAGTACCATGTGAGATTATGTGGGACCACTGCAAACTATTCTAAAAGGTTAAGCTGTTAGATGAAGCCGTGGTTTAATATTTAATTATTCTAACATAAAAAAAATGTAGTGTCATTAGCAAGGCAAGTAGAGGCGTATTACATCAAAGACCAACATCAAAACCTAAATAAAAACCGCCATCCACGCAAGAATTATTCATACGTTGGCATACTTTATGCTTAAGATTTGGTGATATCACATTGATTATTTTTGTTTACTGTTGATTGTAATTGTTAAACCGAGAAATGTAATAACTTAGGTAAGAATTCATTAAATTTCTTTATCATGGTAGTTGTATATAGTTTCACAAGATCGGCTTCATTTTTAGGTCCTCTGAGAGTTTCACGAGGATATTGCCTATGTTTTCATACATACCTGCTGAAATTAGTATGGCTTCATTTTAAACGTAGCTATGAGATCAATGTGCTCTTTATTTTAGATCCTAAACGATTTCTCAATAATTGTTTGAAAGTTCTAATTTGGCCAAGAGCACAATTTTGCGACAACTTTTAGTCCTAGCAGAGCAAATGGTATCCCTCATTCTGTTTGTGAATCCACGACTTAAATCCGTGTAACCTAACATGGGAATTGGGTCATATGGGATTAAGGGGAAACAAAACTTTAAAAAAAAAAACAAAAGAATTAGAATGAAAAGGGTGGCTTTTCCGTGTTTCCTTACATGCATGATACTAGTTTGCTGCCGATTTGTAGTTATCACCTGAAATAATCCTTGGCCAAGCATCAAAGGATGTCAATTCTAAATATGAGAAGTGACCACAAACTTCACGCAAAATGAATTTAATGAAAGAAACCCAATCTTAGCACGACATGACACGTTTAACTAAAAAATGATGTGAATTTACACATTTTCGTCCATTTTGTATAGAAAACACTCTATATAATCTATGTTGATACATTTTAGTGATGACACAAAATGACAAATAACCAACTCTAATATCATGACACATGAATTACCAACCCTCACAATTCCTACAGCTGCTGGTACTTAAACAAGGTGACAGCTGACACTACATGCAAAGAACAACTTCAATGCAAGTACCGATTCATTGTTGCTCTGTCGCTATGGTCTTTAATAGGACTTTGGACTTCTCTCAGGTGGCAATGCACTTATTGTCGGAGAAGGAGAAGAATGATCTGAACCAGTTGGTTAGCACAATGGTGTCTTATTCTATGACATATAAGAACACAAATTCTGGTCCACTGGGTAACCTGAAAGAGGAAGCTATCTCGGATTCCTCTTCACTTGGTTTTGATCTGCCTATTCATGATTATATCAACTTCAAGGTAAGGATTGTAAATTACATGTCCTAATTCGCATGGTATGTAATTGTTAATTATATAGTTCTAAAAGTGTTCTTGTCTGTGCTAAACAGGACAACAAGTCTAATCATCACATACTCTCAGTAGCAATGAAGCAGGTGCTAGTCCATGAGGTTGGTTGATAAAGTCCTTTAGCTTAGTGCTTTGTGTTTTATGTGCTAATTTCTCTCAAACTGATCGGGTCTAGAAAATCAAGTTGAGTGGTTCACTTTACTAGGACATAATGCTCAATCAAAAAACAACCTAGTAGGGGGCACCATTTTCTTCTTCCCAATTGATTCCAGCCTAAAGTGCGACGTTCCGAAATTTCCGCCAAATGAAATTTATTAAATAATTGAGTTTTATGAGATGTGCTCGTAGTAAATTTCTCGCCCGGAACTGATCATTCCTGATAATGCTAACCGTTAGGGAAAGGCTAATAGAGGAATTAAATTCGCGCGACTAAAAAAAATTCGATCGTAAATAGATTTCGACCATTAAATCGCGCAAGTGATATTTTGAGCCACTGTTGACCGATCCAAGGATAGTTAGGGGTCAGTTCACCACTGTCCTAGTAGTGGATAGCGGGTGATTCCGTTGGATCACGAAACAACTTGATAAATGATTCCGAAATTATACCGAATGATCGTACCCCTCAGATCAAGTGATTGATCTTCGCGATTTTAAAAACAATCAAGGTCGTTACGCACCGGACGGACTTGCACGTAACTCGATTTAGTATCAATCATGAGTCGATTTCGCGAATTCCCACAGTAAACCGCCCGTTAGCTCGAGAAACACTCGAGTTGCATTTAATAGAATTTAATTATGGAATTTTTGCCCAAATTGGACACCGGAAAATTAGGAAATCACGCCGGAATGTTAGGACGACGTTGCACGTGACACGTGTTAATTTTTGATGTGCTCAATTCCTCAATTCCTTTTGGAAAAAAAAAGGAGAATTGGACCATTTTACCATTGAGAATTATTAAAGGGTATGTTTTAAGGGTAAAGGGCATTTTGGTAATTTTACCTCAAAATTTTGATTGGACAATTTTACCCTTGAATATTTTGGAAATTACAAGATTGCCCTTGGATATTTTTGTGCAAGAATTGATCTCGGCCGTCGGATCAAGATAAGATCAAATCGGGACCGTTGGATCAAAAAGATTAGAGGAGGGTATTTTGGTAATTTGTTAAAAAGTGGTCAAAATTAATTTTTTAAGCCTTTGAATCTCTCTTCTCTCTCTCTTCTTCCTCCTTCCCCATCGTGAAATCCTTCTTTTCACCGTGAAGCCCCCACCGTGGACCCATTCTCTCTCTCTCTCTCTCTCTCTCTCTCTCTCTCTCTCTCTCTCTCTCTCTCTCTCTCTCTCTCCCTTTGCCGTCGCCGCCGCACTGGACCGCCGATCGCCGGTCACGCCCGCAAGCCGCCGCCGTCCGCTTCGCGAACCGCACCACGTTTCCCCCGCCACCGTTTTCTCTCTTTCCTTCTCGATCTCTCTCTCTCTTGGCGAGGCCCCTCGGCCACGACCAAGCCCGCCGTCGCCCTTAAAACCGATCGCCGCCACCTGAAAGCCGTACGTCGTCGCCGTTATTAAGGGCCGTTGCTTTCCGTTCTAGTCGAGGAAGTCTAGAACACGGATAGGTCGCGCCTAAACCTAATTTAGGACTTCGGGTATCGACGGGTAATTTTTGGACAAAATCAGAATGGAATTAGGTGCGGAATTGTATAGGGAGTGGAAATTTTATGGCGGGCCTTAGGAATTAATTCGGGTAATATTTATTGGAAATTCAGAAAAATGAGGACTGCGAATTACTATTCATTTGCTGTGAAACACTGTTTACAAGCTGTGGATTACTGTTCACGTGGCTGTGATGGTCCGATTGGGACGCAAGTTGAATTTTTGGAACCTAAAAATTATGGCGAGAAAGTCCCGTGAAGGATCGGAATTAATCCGACACCATTTGGTTGGAGATAAATGGGAATTTACGTGTTGGATGCATATTTAATTATAAATAAATATTAGTGATTGAATTGAGTATGTTATTGTGCAATTGAGTAATTATATATGCCTGTTGGGTGTACATGGGAGTTAGATTAAATTAATTATTGATATTGCCATATCCTATGCTGAGTGAGCATGAATTATGAGTTAAATAATGCATGTGTGGGCTGCGTGTAATGGGTCAATTGATCGTGGTAATTGCGTGCTGAGTGTGTGCATGAGTAAGAAAGGAATGGTGCATGTGGCGTGGCATGAAAGATTGTGGAAAGTTATGCTGTCCTCAGGTGTGAACGTTTACACGGGACGATGCCCGGTATTACCGAAAGACTGCCAATCTGAGGCGTGAACTTCTACGCGGGTTGCGCAGTAGGTGGCAGATGTTGAGCCTGAGGCGTGTACATTTACGCGGGCAAGAAACATGACCTGAGGCGTGTATGTTTACGTGGGCCCGGAAGGGTTGTGGAAAGAGGTCGCAGTGTACCTAAGGCGTGTACGTGTACGCGAGTCACTGGAGAGGAATGTGGATGAAATAGTGTGAGAATGGAAAGAGTGCATGACATGGAAATTTATTATGCTTGTGATTATATTAAAGTGCTTGCTATGTGATTATGTGGCATGTGTGTGTGTTTGTGTGTTTTGCGGAATTGTCTAGAGGTACGTAATAGCCTAGGTTGGGTTTAGGAGTGAACTTACTGAGAAGTGTCTCACGGTTATTTCAACCAAATCATTTCAGAGCCCCCGCCTGAGCCATGATCATATTGAGACCGACTCGGAGCCGTCGGGTGAATAGACATCTGAGGAGGATTCATGTGGTGATGCCGAGGATAGTGAGTCAATGTGGACGCCTCCGAGAGGGCGTAGAGACTAGTTCTGGGAGCGAGGTAATAAATTGAGAGGGCCCCATTGTTGGATAATACTGATCTAGGATGCTGATCCTTTTTGCATTTTGGAAGTTAATATTTACTAGTTTGGTGTGCTTGTAATAATAATGGATATTGTAAATATTATGGTGTAAGTTTGGCAATGAGAACGAATATGTTCATTCTCCCTGATTGTTCTCCCCAGTTTTTAATTGACCGGGCTTATTTGTTGATATCCACTGCGGTAGTAAATCTCTGATGGCGTTTGAGGTCGGCCGACATTCCCGGACGTTGCTTGAATCGACCAGAAATGGATGTCGATGCCCGTTGGGGTTGAATCATGACATCCCCATTTGAATTGGTATCGAGCAAAGGTCAACTCGATTTAAATTGGTTGAAACTTGGAGTGATAAGAGTAGAGATTCTGGGGTAAGAATTAGGGAGATTTGTATGAGCCATAGGCGTGGCGAGTTACACGTGCGAGCTCACGAGTTTAGACCAAATCAGATTGAGTGGAATTATAGCAGGTAGTAGAGTGGTAGAATTGTGACGATGAGCAGCAGCGAGAAAGAGGAATAAGAAGAGTCCCAAGGAGGGGCGCAGAGAACAACAAGGGGTAGAGGTCGTGGGTTTCGAGTTAGAGCGATGGAGACCTTGGAATGGGTGTCGGAGCAATAGAAAATCTTGGGATTGATGCTGGAGCTGCAGTGGACCCCATGAGTGGAAGTTAGACCTGCTGAGGACCCTAGAACGGAAGCCATTATGAGGACCTTGGAACGAATTGGAAATTTGTTAGAATGGCAGACTCAAGAGAGAGCTGCTCCGTTTGCCCAAGCTACCGAGGCAGCTATGGCTGCTGCTGCTGTTAATGGTAATGAGAATCAAGGTCAGGGGCAATTGGTTGCAAATAGACCTATGCACTAGTTGGTAGAGCAGTTTATAAAGCTGAAACTACCTAAGTTTTCTGGGAAAGGTGATCCTGAGGCTGCACATCGTTGGGTAGAGGAATTGGAGAAGGCTTTTGAGGTGCTGGAGTGTAATGATCATGAGAAAGTGACGTTGGCAGTCTACCAGTTGCAGGATAATGCGAATGATTGGTGGAAAGCCATCAGGGATAGGATTTTTCTTGAAAGTACAGCCAAGACTTGGGCTATTTTTACTGCGCATTTCTATGAAAAATACTTTTCGGCCGGCGCTAGAGAGAGAAAAATTGCGGAATTTATGAGACTCAGCCAGAGTCAAATGACGATAGATCAGTATGAGGCGGAATTCGCAAGATTGTCGAAGTTCACGCCAAGAATGGTGGAACACCTTGAGGATAAAGCGCGAAGGTTTTTGGATGGATTGAGGGCTGATATCCGCAGCCAATTGTTATTGGTAAATTTGAGGACATACGAGCAGATATTTGATAGAGCTCGGGTCCTAGAACGGATCGGATGGATAAAGCCGCCACATCTGGATCAAGGTTTGTCCAGGATGGAATAATCGTAATCCTAGAAAGAGGCCGATGGTGGATAATAGGCGTTTCACTCCACCAAAGATAAAAGAATATTGTGTGACATTCAGTTTTGGCTCATGCACGTCACCCTCTCTCTCTCTCTCTCTCTCTCCTCTGCCCGTCGCTCACACCCCTCCATACACGTCCCCCCCTCGCCCATGCGGACCAACTCCTCACACCTCTCTCTCCACTCTCCTCATTTCTCTCTTCTTCTTCTTCTTCTTCTTCTTCTTCTCCTTCTTCTTCTTCTTACCTTCGCCAGAAATGCAGTTGGTTAGTTTTTGCCGAGCATTGTGGGGCCTTGTGCGGCTTCTGCGCTCCTTTGGTACATGCATGCGCTTGTGCGTCGCTAAACAGCCTTGTGACTGCGCTCACGACCCGGTAACCTGGCTCCGTCGGCCCCCACCCGACCAAGCGCCCTCTCTCTCTCTCTCGATCCTCGCACAGTGCAAAGGCTCAACTCCACTTAGAGCCACAGGGGCTAGCAGCCTCCTCTTTACTCACGTGACGGCCCGGATGCCTTAGAAGCCAGGCCTCCAACCCCTAGCTCCTTCTCTCTCCTCCGGCCTCTCCCTTGTCGGTTCCACTGCGAGCCCAGCCACGCGCCCGTAGAGTGACCATCCCAGCTATTTGCAGCCGTGTGACCGGCCAGCCGGCTATGGCCGTACGTCTTCACTCCAACCCGACAAATTTCTTTGCCGCTGCTTTGTGCTTACCCGTCGCCCGTCCGACCGTCGTCCCGGCCAGCCAGCTCGCCGGTGGCGTTCCCGGGGCCATGGCCAAGTCGACTAAGCCGTAGCAGAACCTGTTGCCCGTGCGACAAGTTGCGTGCCGTGCCAGCCCAGCCTCCCAGCTGTGCCCGTGGGTCGGTACCCCGCGCCCATGGTCGAAGCTGTGATGCCCCGACCTCGGGGTCATAAACGTAACGTCCCGTTCATTATTATCTTTCTTTAAACACACGCGGAAGCATACTCGGGACAATCACAATAACAACAACAGCGAGATTAAGACAAGCATCATGAGCAAACCTTATTATTACAGGACACGCAATTATATTTTACAAGCCAACTTAGCCGACTTTACTCATTTACACAACAATAACTTGTGGCTCGGGTATCCTAAGCCCACTACTTCTAGTTCACGGCTCCTCGCTTTTCCCCGAACTTCAACATGGCTCAAGCTCCCCCTGTCGCTGCCGTTCGTTCGACCATCCTATGTACCTGAGGGTGGGAAATTAGGGGATGAGTTAGGGAGACTCAGCAAGTAAACCTACTAATATCAAGCGAGGACGAGGGGATCGCCGTTAGCACAAGCCGGCCCTTACCCTACCCGCATCAATGGCAGATCAATAGCAAAATTCATACAAGAGAACATCAAGCATAGCTATAACATGTGCACCTTGCCTTTCAAGTCTCGATTCTACCGCCAAAATAAACTTCAAACACGAAACATGATTAAATCAAGAAATGAACCAACCACAATCAACCAAATGACCGAGAAACGGTCCAAGCAAACCGTGTCACAACGCATCACAACTTCCTTTCCCGATATTAGGAAGTTTACTTTCTCAACGTCAAACAAAACTTAGAGAACAGGGGTCGAGGCGGGTTAAGAACACGAGAACTTCAGTGACTTTCGAGCGATTCTTGGCGATTCTTAGGCTTGAGCACAAATATTCGGGCCTCGGACGTAGCTTCCTCGCTCGATCGAACAACAAAAAAGAGACGGGCTCGCCGGTAAGCTTTTTCTTTCTTTCTCTCTTTCTTTTTCTCCCTTTTTCGGTCATGAACAAGAAGCAAGGAAGGTCAAAGAAGAAGGTGATGGTCGGTTAGTTTGGGCGTGAAAATGGCTTGAGGGAGAGGAAATGGCGTGAGATGAGAGAGAAGGGGGAATAAAACCCTAAACTTAAGCCAATAAGAGAGGATTTCTAAGTCAAGTGTCATCATAGCATGAATTTAATGTAATTAAATGCTCTTAATGAACTAAAATGATGATGGGTCAATTTTGGTCCTCTCTTTCTCTCTCTCTCTCTCTCTCTCCCTCACGGCTGCTCTCTCTCTCTCTCCTTCTCTCTCCCTTGGCCGAATGGCCCTTCTCTCATTTATAGAGACAAAACTTGGGGCCAAAGAAAAGGATGATGCAAGCGTGCATGTCATCGAGGCGATGAGGTCATCGCTTACCTCACAAGCCATCATGAAGGGCCATCAAAGTCAAGAATAATAATGGCCAATAAATGCTTGTGAAAAAAGAAGACCAAGCATTAATACAAGCCATTAATTAGGCTTCTTGAACAAGCTTCATTCTTAACCAATCATTTTCAAGCTTACTTCTCTATTTCGTTTTCCCCTGGTCCGACCTCCGATCAAAGCATAAAATATCTCATTTGAAAGCTTGGAACGTGTACTTTAAATCACCAGAAGACATCAAGTCCAAATTCCAACATTTTCGTATAGAAAATGCTAAATCCTTGAAATCTGGCAAAACCGAATAGTTTTGCACTGTTCACGAAATCGGACTTGAAATCATAGTAAATGAACTCCGAAAATTCTCAAATTCGGATATGTCATAAACAAGACCTTAATAAACATTTTTCATGAAGAACACAAAATCTAATTCTCTCTGTAAATACCATTTTCAGTCACTCAAATACAAACTAAAAACAGTTCGCTGGAACAGAATATTTGCTTTTCAAAATAAGCTCTGTCCAGAATTCAAATCATCTCAGAAAATTCCCAAATTTACACACGTTATAGAAAAGGAAGTTCTCAACAACTTTCATGAGGAAACTTTTCCAAAATCAGCCCAGAAAAACTCGTAGAAAATCAAGACAGTGTAAATATCACCGAAATTCCCATTCCGGGTAGTTTCACACAGTCTAAAAATTAGGCCATCATACCACTCATATCAACTCCAAAAATTCTGAAATTAAATCACGTAAAATTTCAAAATGTTTGGAACAACTTTCCAGAAGAAAGCGCTTGGAAATTCGGATCACCAAAGTCTCCCAAAAAATAACAAAACGAAAGGGTACAAATGATCCGAAAACTAGGTTTTCCAAAACAAGAGAAAACAATTTAGTTCTGATTGGAAAACCACCAAACTTAAACCATAGCCATTTTTCAGGGACTGAAATTGAGGATATTATAATTTACCTGTTGCTTCCTAGGCCCAAAAATCGGGATGTGACACAAGCCGCGCGCCCGTCGCGCCCTCGCCCGCGCCTAGTCCGCATTGTTTATCCGGACCATTTTGGGCCCAAGCCAACTTTTCCCGGGCCAAAACTTGGTAAGTGATATCCTAATCCCTATTTAGTATAATGGATACTATTAGACATACTTAGAGATTTATTTAGTTTAATTTAGTGATTAAATTAGAAATTAGATCACTCGGTAAGAATACGACGTGCGTGAATTATGTGACGATTGATAGATCAATTTATGATGAGTATGTGGCTAGTTGTGGTGCATTGATTGATTGTATTATGGTGGCGCGTGTGGATGAAAATTGGTGTTCGTATGTGAGTATCTGGGATGTCGAAGGTGTGATCGGGTGTGACGAACTTGTGATGTGACTGGGGGATTGGCACTGACTGGGATTGGCATGATGCATTAATTTGGCGAATTGAGATGTGGTGAGTGTGTCTTGAGTTGATTGGTACGATATGTAAGAATGGCAAACTGTGTTGTGATGCATGTGCATGTGAAAAAACCTAGATCGATCGGAGGGCTACTAACTTGAGGCGTAGGTTACGCGGGTGTGACGAATAAGGCATGACTAGACCTGAGGCGTAGGTTACGCAGGTCATTGGAAAGGAAAAACGTCTTGAGGCGTGGTTACGCGGGACCGAGCCCAGCTTGATTTGAGGGCTGAGCCTGAGGCGCAGTGGCACGGGCTGTGAGATTGGGCCTGAGGCGCAGTGGCGCGGACAGTGAGAATGGACCTGAGGCGCAGTGGCACTGGTCGTGAGAAAGATGTTCGGCCATGCATGCGAATCGAGTGTGATTGAATTGGCTGGTTAAATGTGCGCTTGAATTGTTCGGATTAATTGATGGTACGTGTGGATTTTTGGTTGAGTTGGTTGAGTGCGAGTGTGGCTGGGGCTCGAATGATTGTGTTATATTTTCGGAATATTATTCCATTATCATGATTTGACTAATATGCAGCGTGAGCCTGGGATTGGTTGGCAAGGTAAGTCCATTGAGGTGAATTATATAATTTATCAGCTAGATTGCATGTAAAACCTGTCTGGGTACGCATTGGCCTACGTAGGATTTAGGATATTGCTTATTGAGACTTGTTCTCACGGTTATTATATAACCACTTTCAGATCTGCGACCGTGATCGATTCGGAGATGCCGCCAGAATACCATAGAGATTGTAGGATAGATCAACTTACTCTGTCTTTTGAGTACCCTCCTGTAGAGAAGAATAGGCTTGTCAACGACCATTTCCTATTGAAAACTGTGATTTTGGAAATTGGTAGCCTGGGTTACCGTTTTGTAATAGTAACCGTTTAAGAAGTTATGCATTTATGGTTATGTCCTATCCCTTGGTCATATTTTATTATCCGGGTTGTTTCTATTTGTTTCCTTGCATGCTAAATCTCTGATGTTGGGTTGGGTCGGCGACGTGCCTGGAACGTCGCATTCAAATATGACCGATGGCGGGATGTCGCGGGCTCGGCGGGGTTCGGGGCGTGACATATTGGAAAGTCAGTCTGGATTGGTAATGGTCCATGTAGGATATATGGAGGTAGGCATGGAAACAGGCCATGTCCAAATAGAGGTGGAGCATGTTTTGGATGCGGAGGATTTGGGCATCACATCAGGAATTGCCCAAGTCCTAAGCAGAGTAGACTGCCTGCATTGCCGCCACCTCGGAATGGGAATCAGACTGGAATGAATCAGACAGCGAACCCGAATAGGCCTCAAGTGCAAGGACGAGTTTATGCGATGGCTAGACGAGAGGCTGAGAACGCACCAGGGGTTGTCACAGGTACGATTTCTCTGTGCAACCATGCTGCGTATGCTTTATTTGATCCTGGAGCGTCGCATTCTTTTATATTGAAACAGTTTGTTGAGTTGGTTGGGATAGAACCGCAATTGCTTGATGTTATGCTATGTGTGACGACCCCCTTGAATGATAAGATGTTGATTTCGCTGGGTTATCCGAACTATAAGATCATAATTGGAGATAGCGAGGAACTGATTAATCTAGTGGTCTTAGACATGTACGACTTTGATGTGATAGTAGGAATGGACTGGCTGTTTAAGCAGAGAGCTGTTATGGATTGCAATAGCAGGGTGATCCAATTTAATCCAGTTGGACATCCGGAATTCAAATTTGTGGGAAGTCGAGGAGGATCCTCGATTCTATGGATTTCGTCGTTGGAAATGACGAAGTTGTTGAATGAGGGGTGTCAAGGATTTTTAGCTACAGTAGTGGATTCAACGGCTAAAGAGTCGAGACTTGAGGATATAGTGGTAGTGTGTGAATATCCCGATGTGTTTCCTCAAGAATTACCGGGATTACCGCCAGAAAGGGAGGTAGAATTTGTGATCGAGTTGGCACCGGGAACTGAGCTAATCTCGAAAGCACCCTATAGGATGTCGTTGTCGGAGTTGAAGGAGCTAAAGGTGTAGATGCAAGAGTTGTTAGATAAGGGATTTATTCGTCTCAGTACGTCTCCATAGGGAGCACCGGTGTTATTTGTTAGAAAGAAAGATATCTCATTGAGGTTGTGCATTGATTATAGGCAGCTGAATCAAGTGACGATTAAAAACAAATATCCTTTACCGAGGATTGACGATTTATTTGATCAATTACAAGGGGCTTCGGTGTTCTCTAAAATTGATTTGAGAATGGGATATCACCAGTTAAGGATCAAAAAGAAGGATATACCGAAAACGGCATTCAGAACGAGATACGGACATTATGAATTTACAGTAATGCCATTCGAATTAACGAACGCCCCTACTGCCTTTATGGATCTAATGAACCGGGTGTTTAAGGAATTTTTAGATCAGTTTGTGATTGTTTTTATTGATATTATATTGGTGTATTCAAAAAGTTCTGCGGAACATGAATTCCATTTGAGAAAGGTTTTACAGATTTTAAGGGAGAACGCGTTGTATGCTAAGCTTAGCAAATGTGAATTCTGGCTCAGTCGAGTAGCGTTTTTGAGACATGTGATCTCGGGGGAAGGAATCTCAGTGGATCCGTCGAAAGTTGAAGCTGTGATGAAGTGGCCTAGACCAACAACGGTAATAGAAGTTCAAAGTTTTCTGGGTTTAGCGGGGTATTATCGTCGTTTCGTAGAAGGATTTTCATCAATAGCAATGCCGTTGACGCATTTATTGAAAAAGGAAATGAAGTTTAAGTGGACCGACAAGTATGAAAGAAGTTTTCAGGAATTGAAGCAGAGGTTGACGACGGCACCAGTGTTAACAATTCCATCAGAACCTGGGGGATATGAGATATCCAGTGACGCGTCGTTGAAAGGGTTAGGGTGTGTATTAATGCAACATGGGCGAGTGGTAGCCTACGCATCCAGGCAGTTGAGGCCACATGAATTGAATTATTCAACGATGATTTGGAGTTAGCCCGCAATAGTGTTAAATCCCGAAGATTTGGCGAAATTATTTATGTGGAGAGAGATTCCAGATTTATACTGACCATCAGAGTCTCAAGTATTTATTTTCGCAGAAAAAGTTGAATATGAGACGATGAAGTTGGATGGAATTGTTAAGGGACTATGATTGTGATATTCTATATCACCCTGGAAAAGCAAACCGAGTAGCGGATGCGTTGAGCCGGAAATCAAGCATCGCACATTTAATGGTCAAGGAGTGGACTTTATTGGAGAAAGTGCGAGATTCAGAGTTCAAGTTGGAAGTAGGTCAAGTCTGGAACCTGTTAGCGACGTTGAGAATTGAGCCGGAGATCCAGGCTAAAGTTAAAGTTTTGCAGTCTACGGACCCGAAGATACAGAAGATTATTGGGATGGATGTTACTAAGAGAAAGCCGGATTTTCAGATATCCGAGGACGGTGTGGTGAAATTTCATGGAAGGTTGTGTGTGCCAGACGATGCAAGAATTAAGGAAGAAATTTTGACTGAAGCGCATCGTAGCCAGTATAGTATTCACCGTGACAGTACCAAAATGTACAGGAATTTGAGACAATTTTATTGGTGGAATGGTATGAAGTCGGATATAGCTAAGCACGTGACTAAGTGCCTAATGCGTCAGCAGGTGAAAGCGCAACATTGTAAGCTTGAAGGATTGTTGCGACCGTTGGAAATCCCAAAATGGAAATGGGAGCATATAACCATGGATTTTGTGTCGGGATTGCCGAGAAGTCAAAGAGGTCATGACGCCATTTGGGTGATTGTCGACAGATTAACTAAGTCGGCACACTTTTTGGAGGTGCGAAAGGATTTCGCGCTAGAACGGTATGCAGAGTTGTACGTGCAGCAGATAGTTCGCCTGCATGGGGTACTAGTGTCTATAACATCGGATCATGATCCTAGGTTTACCGTCAATTTTTGGAAAAGTCTGCAGACGGCGTTAGGATCTAAATTGTAGTTCAGTACAGCTTATCATCCTCAGACATATGGCCAATCTGAGAGGACGATTCAGACACTAGAGGATATGCTCAGGGCATGTGTGTTGGATTTCTAGGGTAAATGGGAAGAGCAACTGCCTTTAGTGGAGTTTGCTTACAATAATAGATTCCAGCAGAGCATTGGAATGGCGCCTTTTGAAGCGCTATATGGTAGGGCTTGTAGAACGCCCGTGCGTTAGGACGAAGTGGAGAACGAGCTATAACAGGGCTAGAATTGGTTGAGCTGTCGATTGAAGCGGTTAAGATCATTCGTGAAAGGCCGAGGACAGTGCAGAGCCGTCAAAAGAGTTATGCAGACAGAAGGCGAAGACCTCTGGAATTCCAAGTAGGGGATCACGTGTTTTTAAAAGTATCGCCCATGCAAGGATTGTCCCGATTTGGTAAGAAGGGCAAATTGAGTCCGAGGTACGTGGGACCCTTCGAAGTACTAGAAAGGATTGGAGACTTGGCGTATCGCCTTGCGTTACCGCCAAATTTATTGCAAGTGCACAACGTGTTCCACGTGTCAATGTTAAGGAAGTACGAACCGGACCCTGCGCACGTACTGAATTTCGAAGAAATAGAAATAGATGTCAAAGTGTCATATGTTGAAAGACCAGTCAGAATTGAAGATCGCAAGGAGCGGGTTTTAAGGAACAAGACAATCCCGATGGTCAAGGTTATTTGGGAGCACCACAGGACTGAGGGCGCAACCTGGGAAAGCGAAGAAATTATGCAACGTCAGTACCCCCAGTTATTTGAGTAGTAGTAATAGTTGTAAACCTTGAGTAGTAGTGAAACTGTAAATTTCGAGGACGAAATTTCATAAGGGCGGAAGATTGTGACATTCCAAAATTTTCGCCAATTGGAATTCATTAAATAATTGAGTTTTATGAGATGTGCTCGTAGTAAATTTCTCGCCCGGAACTGATCATTTCTGGAAATGCTAACCGTTAGGGAAAGGCTAATAGAGGAATTAAATTCGCGCGACTAAAGAAAATTCGATCATGAATAGATTTCGACCATTAAATCGCGCAAGTGATATTTTGAGCCACTGTTGGCCGATCCAAGGATAATTAGGAGTCAGTTCGCCACTATCCTAGTAGTGGATCACGGGTGATTCCGTTGGACCACGAAACGACTTGACAAATGATTCCGAAATTATACCGAACGATCGTACCCCTCATATCAAGTGATTGATCTTCGCGATTTTAATGACAATCGAGGTCGTCACGCACCGGACGGACTTGCATGTGACTCGATTTAGTATCAGTCATGAGTCGATTTCGCGAATTCCCATAGTAAGCCGCCCGTTAGCTCGAGAAACACTCGAGTTGCGTTTAATAGAATTTAATTATGGAATTTTTGCCCAAATTGGACACCGAAAAGTAGGAAATCACGCCGGAACGTTAGGATGACGTTGCACATGACACGTGTCAATTTTTGGTGTGCTCAATCCCTTCGGAAAAATTCGATTTGGACAAGAAACGGAGAATTGGATCATTTTACCCTTGAGAATTATTAAAAGGTATGTTTTAAGGGTAAAGGGCATTTTGGTAATTTTGCCCTAAAATTTTGATTGGACAATTTTACCCTTGGATATTTTGGAAATTACAAGATTGCCCTTGGATATTTTTGTGCAAGAATCGATCTCGGCCGTCGGATCAAGATAAGATCAAATCGGGACCGTTGGATCAAAAAGATTAGAGGAGGGTATTTTGGTAATTTGTCAAAAAGTGGTCAAAATTAATTTTTTAAGCCTTTGAATCTCTCTTCTCTCTCTTCTTCCTCCTTCCCCATCGTGAAATCCCCCCCCTTCTTTTTCACCGTGAAGCCCCCACCGTGGACCCATTCTCTCTCTCTCTCTCTCTCTCTCTCTCTCTCTCTCTCTCTCTCTCTCCCTTTGCCATCGCTGCCCTTGGACCCTTGATCGCCCGGTCACGCCCGCAAGCCGCCACCGTCCGCTCGCCGAACCGCACCACGTTTCCCCCCAAGCCACCGTTTTCTCTCTTTCCCTCTCGGTCTCTCTCTCTTGGCCGTGAGGCCCTCGGCCACGCCCAAGCCCCGCCGTCGCCGCCCAAGCCGATCGCCGCCACCCGGAAGCCGTACGTCGTCACCATTATCCCCAATTAAGGGACGCTGCTTTCTGTTCTAGCCGAGGAAGCCTAGAACACGGGTAGGTCACGCCTAAACCTAATTTAGGACTTCGGGTATCGACGGGTAATTTTCAGACAAAATCAGTATGGAATTAGGTGCGGAATTGTATGAATAAGGAGTGGAAATTTTATGGCGGGCCTTAGGAATTAATTCGGGTAATATTTATTGGAAATTCAGAAAAATAAGGGCTGCGAATTACTGTTCATTTGTTGCGAAACACTATTCACAAGCTGTGGATTACTGTTCATGGGACTGTGATGGTCCGATCGGGACGCAAGTTGAATTTTTGGAACCTAGAAATTATGGCGAGAAAGTCCCGTGAAGGATTGGAATTAATCCGACGCCATTTGGTTGGAGATAAATGGGAATTTACGTGTTGGATGCATATTTAATTATAAATAAATATTAGTGATTGAATTGAGTATGTTGTTGTGCAATTGAGTAATTATATATGCCTGTTGGGTGTACATGGGAGTTAGATTAAATTAATTATTGATATTGCCATGTCCTATGCTGAGTGAGCATGAATTATGAGTTAAATAATGCGTGTGTAGGCTGCGTGTAATGGATCAATTGATTGTGGTAATTGCGTGCTAAGTGTGTGCATGAGTAAGAAAGGAATGGTGTGTGTGGCATGGCATGAAAGATTGTGGAAAGTTGTGCCATCCTGAGGCGTGAATGTTTATGCGGGACAATGCCCGGTATTACTGGAAGACTGCCAATCTGAGGCGTGAACTTTTACGCGGGTTGCGCAATACGTGGTAGATGTTGAGCCTGAGGCATGTACGTTTACGCGGGCAAGAAATATGGCTTGAGGCGTGTACATTTACGCGCGCCCGTAAGTGTTGTGAAAAGAGGTTGCAGTGTACCTGAGGCGTGTATGTGTACGCGGGTCACTGGCGAGGAATGTGAATGAAATAGTGTGAGAATGGAAAGAGTGCATGACATGGAAATTTTGTATGCTTGTGATTATATTAAAGTGCCTGCTATGTGATTATGTGGCATGTGTGTGTGTTTGTGTGTTTTGCGGAATTGTCTGGAGGTACGTGATAGCCTAGGTTGGGTTTAGGGGTGAACTTACTTAGAAATATCTCACGGTTGTTTCAACCAAACTATTTCAAAGCCCCCGCCTGAGTCATGATCATATTGAGACCGACTCGGAGCCGTCGAGTGAACAGACAGCTGAGGAGGATTCATGTAGTGATACCGAGGATAGTGAGTCAGTGTGGACGCCTCCGAGAGGGCATAGGGACTAGTTCTGGGAGCGAGGTAATAAATTGAGAGGGCCCCATTGTTGGATAATACTGATCTAGGATGCTGATCCTTTTTGCATTTTGGAAGTTAATAATTACTGGTTTGGTGTGCTTGTAATAATAATGGATATTGTAAATATTATGGTGTAAGTTTGGCAATGAGAACGAATATGTTCATTCTCCCTCCGATTGTTCTCCCAGTTTTTAATTGACCAGGTTTATTTGTTGATATCCGCTGTGGTAGTAAATCTTTGATGGTGTTTTGAGGTCAGCGACATTCCTGGGACGTCGCTTGAATCGACCAGAGATGGATGTCACGTGCCCGTTGGGATTCGGAGCGTGACATAAAGGAACAGAAGCATTCAAATATAGTATCTTTTTTAAAACAAATATTGTCTTTAAAGAGAGGATTTTGAGCATTTTGTGAATTGAACTTCTTCCGTCTATCTTTGTTGAAAGGGAAGAAAGATATGACTATCCAGTTAGAGGTTGTATTGGCATAAACTTTAAGATTTGAAGTAACTTTTGGTGCATAAATACCTACTGTAATCTTCTCATGCCAATTTGTCTGTCTAGCTTTATCATCACAACAATCAGCCAGAGAATGAAATTGAGACATACTTGTACTTTTAACTCCTATGATTTTTGGTAGATATGTTGTTAAGATAGGACAGCAAGTTTTTCTGTCTCTTGTCAATGTGCTTTAAAATATGTACCGAGAGGCATGGTCTACTGCATGTAGTAAGAAGGGTCTTAGAAGCTCAATCTCATTGCTCTGTGATGTTCTCCCAGCGGTAAACTGGAGCAGGAAAACTTGTTAGCTTCAGCTGAAGAAACTTTTATGAGGTTGGCTTGATCATGAGCTAAGGGTAATCGTACAAAAAAATTGTTGCCCAAAGTTGAGGGACATTAAAGTTTAATCTCTGTTAATGCATCTGGTTTTATCTTGGCCCACACCATCTTATGGCAATAAAGATCTATCCTATCTTTTACTGAAGGAAGTTTTGATTTATATGTCAATGCTAATTAATTTGACACGCAAATTACTGCCAATACTGTTGAAGCTTATGTTCCTATCATGTTGCTTCAGCTGAGAAACGGGCCATGTTAAATGGTTGGCCTTGCAGACTCTCTCTCTCTCTCTCTCTCTCTCTCTCTCTCCGTGGGCATGAGTGCCGCAGGCATGCCACGTACTTGTGTGCTTGTCACGCTTGTGTCTGGGTGCTTGTGCAGACAGTCCAAGCCGCATGTGCCTGTATGATTTGAATATTGTGGTTTAGGTTATTACGAAGCTTTCCCTTTTTTATTGACATAATTTTCTGTCGCTCACATCCTTCAATCCAATAAATCTCAGGTCGAAAAACAAAAGATTTTGCGTGGGAACGTTGAGAAACCTGCATACCCAACTGACAGACGGAACAGAGAAACACAGGATATTGAAGGAGAGAAGACTGGTGGAGCAAGATACAATTCTCTCAATGTGGCCACTCGTGCTATGAAGGACATTGGGAGTGGAGCTAATAGATCTAGCTCTACTCAATTTAATGCGAGTGCCTCCACTAATTCTTCATCCCTTTGCTCACAACAGAGCTGCCACCGTGGATGTGAAGCTAAACCTACTAATGCTTCTAAAATGCTTTCTGCTGGCTCCAGCTTCTTTGACAGGTTGATTATTCAGTTTTTCTTTTCAACCTTCTGACTTTAACTAGAGTGGTCATTGTTTAAAAGTTTGGATTGAAGAATACATAGGGGAGACAGCACTCACCTTTTCTTTCTGTAATCCACAATATCCTTCTGAAAAGCTTCCTCTCACAGCTACAGCTATAGTGTTGTCCTGACCGGGTAAAATATCATCTACCTCTCAAATTCATAAGTTAGGAAATGCTTAGTCTCTTTCTTGCAAAGCATTTTCTTCGTGTCTTCAAATATGGCCATGTGGTTCCATGAACCTTTCCTGTCTATACTTCATAGATGGCAGCTAAATTCACTTATAGTCCTTATAAATCCGAGTTCCTAACTTAGTCTGTAGTTAACATCTACAATAGCTTTATGTTTGAAGAATTCTTATAAGCAGAAGCTCCTCTTGTAAAATCAAGGGCAGCATGAAATCAAGTTATTCTTCTTCTTGAATGATGCTACCATAATTGGTTGGTCCTCATTTCCTCTGTTAGCTTACTTCACTCTCCACATAGATTGTCTGTAGAATTTTAACATGGCACTCTCTTTTTGTGTATATTTAAAACTCACAGAAATTGTGATCTTTCTCCCTTGATGTTACCAATAGCCTTTCAAAGCAAACTTTGGTTTTGAAATGCTTGATATGATTTAGTAGCTTTTGATCGATACATAAATTTGGTTCTGCATTACATCTCAATGGTTTGAGAAAAAGACACTAAATGTCCCATAATTACTGTACAATACTCACTTTAGTGTCATAACTTTACAATCATTTAGTATCATAACTTTTAGAAACATGTCACTTAATTTACATCGGAAATTTTCCGGCAGCTTTCGTAAAAGATAGGACTCTTGAATGATTGCTTGAAAAGTAATGGCACCAAATGGAGCATTGCATGAAAATGATAACGCTGTTAGTGTCGTTATCCCCAAAAGTTTCATGGCTCCATGACAAACATAGATCTCATCTTTCTGTTGGTGTTGCACATAGAATAGGAGATCCGCTCCTTGCGGAAAAAGATTAAATGCAATTTAATGCGTCTTAGAGCACGTATTATTCTTGATTCTGCCTAATATTATCCCTTCTGTGGAATAGGTTTAGAAAATTGAAGGCTGGAGGTTCTCAGAACACGGACAATGCCACCCAAAAGCCGACCACCTTAAAGAGAGACTCATATCCTTTGCTTTTCCAGTTTAATGAGGTAAAATATTTGATGCCACCCTCACTTAATAGAAGCTGGCAACAAAGTAGAAATCATGAATGTGATGTTCCAACATTACATCCCAAAATGGAGTTATATTGCCCCATGCGATAGGCATATAGGTTATGGAAAGCAAACTCCAAGAGAATGCCCCTCCTCAAAGAGATTTTCGACTCCCACCAGAATATGAAAATATATGCTATAAAGTTTCGGATAAGCGGATTGAAGGCCGTGAGAAAGTGTAACAGCCTGAATTTCGACTAATTTTTGGGATTTATAGAACGCGTGATTTGTCAGTGTGCTTATAGTAAAATCTCGTCCGAGAACTGATCACTCTCGGTTATTATTTTAAATTAGAGATTTCGCTAGAATCGCACTCGATCGAATTTTGTCGTTATTTAGACCCCGAACTTGACAGTCGATTTTTGGGAGTTTCAGAAAGAAATAAATTGGACGGTGTCGATATTATTGTGGCCAGCATCGAGATTATCAGGAATGGTGAAAAAGTGAAATTTTAGACCGGGTGCGAATTTGGACTGGTAGACCTCCCTCGTAGTGTGACCGGAATTATTGTATTTCCGTCGATTGCCTTAGAATATTATTCGGGACTTTCCGGGATTTGTTAGGCCTTTTTCCGAGTTTAAATCGGCACCGATAAGCCGATTTTTAGTTCGGACCGTGTCCGTTATTTCGCGCTTGCCCTAACTAGCCTAATTATGCAATTTTAGGGGTAAAATTAGGGGTGTAATTAGACCAAATTATCGCCTAACTATGGGTAAATGTCTATTGGATGATTATGGGTTATAATTAGAGCCTAATGGAATGATTTAAGTGTGATTTGGCGACTAATTGAGGTCCGTTTGGGTACTGTTCATAACAGACCCGAATTTGGACTGATTTGCCGGAGTTGGGATTTATTGGATTCTTGTATGATTGTTTAAATCGGGCGACCCAATGCTTAATTGGGACTTATTATGGTTGAGCTTGATGGGTTATGTCGAGTCCTAAACGGATTGAATTGTTCGTAATGCTAAGTTGTGCATTATGTGCCGGGTGTAAATGGGCTAAAATGAAATGAGTTAGGCGTGCCGATAATGTGCCGACTGAGTGGGAAATTGTGATTCATTGATCTGGGCACGTCGGGGTATAACAATTTATCTGAATCCCATGACATGTGAACTCACATATTATGTTTCGATTTGGTTGAGATTGAATACAGTGATGCACATGTCTGTTGTGAATAAACTGTTGGCCTTCGGGTCGGGCCTACGGGTCGTTTTATCAACTGTTGGCCTTCGGGTCAGCCTTCACGGGTCGCTTTATCAACTGCTGACCTTCGGGTCGGGCCTACGGGTCGCTTTATCAACCGCTGGCCTTCGGTCGGGCTTCGGTCGAAACCACCGCGGGCCTTGGGTCGAAACCACCGCGGGCTACGGGTCGAACAACTGGGGTCTTCGGATCGCCTTCGGGTCGAAATCAACTTGGGGTCTTCTTGACCGGCCTTCGGGTCGAAATATCAACTGGGGTCTTCGGACCGGGCCTTCGGTCGAATCAATCGCGGCCTCCGGGCCGGGCCTTCGGGTCGGTTTAATGGTTGCTGGCCTTAGGGTCGTGGCCCTTGGGCCGATGTAACTGCACATGTTTCATATTAATATTGAAAGTCTCACCCGCAGGACAGTATAGTGGATTGGGCTATGGGCCCGGGTGTATTTATGTTGGTTGTTGTACTAGTTCGTTTGATTATGCATTTATTTACCTTATGGAGGTGCACTTTAGCCTAGTTTAGGATTAGGGATTTATTACTTGCTGAGTTTCTCACGGTTGTGGTAAAACCGAACATTTCAGATCCCCGGCCATGAACTTCGATGATGCACCGTTACGCTTTGGGATTCCCCACCATTTAGAGCATTCGGTGACCGTGCACCCCGTGGGGAACGGGGAGGAGTACCATAGACATTATACACAAGTATGGGTAGATGTAGGTTTGCTTCATTACGATATTCATGAGTACCTGTCTTGGCGTTTCCGGGACCGTTGGGGAGAGGAGTTCGGTCCCATTAGGTCTGCGGACGTCCCGTTCGTGGGAGAGGGCCTGTTAGACATCCAGTGTCCGGATGGAGATATAGTGGATGTTGATATGGATGGCGATTCCACTTCTGAGGCTGAGAATGAGGGCGTGGAGGATGAGGAAGAGCATGAGGAGTTTGGTGGCTTAGCTTTTGAGGCAGAGATAGTCGACCCAGCACCAGAGCAGGCGGGCCCTGAAGCCCCTGAGCCCATGGACGTAGATGGATATGAGGAGCAGGATCCTGAGCCGGAGTCGGAGTCGGAGGCCATGAGTTCTGAGGAGGACCAAGAGCCGCCCGAGAGTTCGTCAGAGTCATCGGGTTCTGATCCCGATTGGGTACCATAGGTTAGATGTCAGTGCAGGAGCGAGGGCCGCAACTTTTTGACTGTTGTCCCTTTTGGTAGATAGCGACACCCCTAGGCCACCGATCCTTTTTGAAATTCGTGGCCCTTTTGATATATCTTTTTGGTTGTAATTTTTGTAAGGGGTGGAATATGTAAGCTTGTAAAGAATATTTATATTAAGATTTAGTTTATCGTCAATTTTACCTCTTGCTATTCATGGTTGCGGTTGGGAAATGTCTGGGAGTATATACATAATATATCTATACGTCGTTTCCGCTTGTGGTATGTTTCTCTGATTGGTATCAATTAGGGTCTCCGTGACGCAATCCTGGGAGCGTCGCGCTTTATTAAGACCTTGGATGGATGTTCATGCCTCACGTTGGGCGCGGGGCGTGACAACCGCGTTGAATTGGTATCAGAGCAAGGACAGCTCGGTCCAATCTAGCCGAACCTTGGAGTGATAAGGAGGAGTGACCATGGGTAGCTATAGGGTGACCTAGTGTGCTAAGTGTACCTCCAGATTGTTTGTGTTTGAATGCGGTGGTGATTGTTTGAACCAGTGTTATGCAGGTGCGGCAGGACCCAAGGTAAGTGTGCAAGTCCTTGGGTGAGAATTCTGTGCTGTTGTGCTAGTTGCATGCTGAGTGCTTATTTACTTTTGTGTTGATACCTGCCTAGGACTTAGACCGGTTAATTGGTTTAGGTCTCTAATTCCTGGACGGAATTATAGCAGATAAGTGGGTGGTGTGAACCCTGTGAGTATGAGTAGTCGAGGTCGAGGTCGAGGTCGAGGTCGGGTAAGTCCGCAAGTTGGAGTTGTGGGGGAAAATCCCGTATGGGATGAGATTTTAAGGGCACTCGAGGGAGTTGGAATTTTAATGAGCAGACAGACTAAGGAACGACATGCTACTGTTACTACTGATGCTGAGGCCACTATTGTCGCCATCAATGGGAATGATGGGAATAATGGGTATAATGAAGATGTTGGGAATCAAGGTCAAGGGCATGTTGATGCAGTCAGACGTATGCGTTAGTTGGGTGGAAAACTTTGAAATTTAAGCTTGCAAGGTTCGATAGGAAGAAGTGACCCTGACAATACGGTACTTTGGATAGAGGACTTAGAAAAAGGGCTTTTGAGGTATTCGGGTGCACTAGTAAGGAGGAAATGACCCTGGCTGTATATCAGCTTTAGGGAATGCAAGTGATTGGTAAGAGGACCCCCGAAATAAGATATTTCAGAGGGCGTATTTCTAAGCTGGGTTGTCATCATCGAGGTCTCTAATAAGAAGTACTTTCAGAAAGTGCCCAAGGGCAGAAAAGGACATGGTTCTTTCAGCTTCACTAAAATTGAATGTCAGTTGAGCAGTACGAGGTCAAATTGTGAGATTGCCTAAGCACGCACTAAAGATGGTCAAGGACTATGTAGATGGGACAAGGTGGTTTCAGGATGGAATGGAACCGGGATTTCACAATCAGTTGGTACTTTTAGGGTCTCGAGGAATTACAACGAGTTGTATGAGAGAGTTCGATGGTTGACACGGATAAGAGTGAAAGGACAGCCGCTCCTGGATCGCGGTTTGCGCCGGCTAGGGACAATGGGAACTGTGGGAAGAAGCCTACGACAAAGAAACGGAAATTGTCCCTCTAGTAAAAAAAAAAAAAAAGAGAAACTTTGGAAAACCGAGCTGCTACTCCAACGCTGCATGTCGGTCTTATGAAAAGATGCATGGGAATGGCCACTGCCAAGGTAGAAGTGGAACATGTTGTTGATGTGGACAATAAGGTCACTAGGTGAGAAATTGTTGAACCGACAGGTTAGATCGCTAATGCAATCGCAGCGACCGCAGGAAGGACATTAAGCGAGAGTTGCTCTGCAGATTAATCAGAATCGGCTATGGACATAGGGAAAAGTGTACGTTGTGGTGGGGAAGGAATCAGAGGATGTGCCGCGAAAGTTTAGAGGCGTTGCATGTGGATATTGGACACGATAGGCGATGATTTTGAAGTTGTAACTCTAACGGTCATGTACGACGTGTAATTGCTTATGGTGGATAGATGCAATCGACTGGTGGATTCCTGATTTATTAGGGACATTCTTGGACGAGTGTGGAAGGATGAGTTACGCTTGGGAATTTCGAATTTTATAAAGAACCGGGTGATTTGTTCTGGGAGACTGTTGGGTTGAAATTGGATTGATTGAGCTCGTCTTTGAGGTGTATAAAGATAATTGTTTTGTGGTTGACTAGTTGGTTGAGGAACCAAGGCTAAAGGACATAGCCGAGGTGTGTAATCTTTCCGACGTCTTTCCTCAGGAATTGCCGGGATTGCCACCTGATAGGAGAGTTGAGGTTGTGGTTGAGTTGGCCCCAGGGGCAAAACTGACCTTGGGAGCGCTCTACAAGAGGTCACCGTCGGAATGGAAGGAATCGAAAGTCCAAGCGCTGGGGTTATTGGGCGAAGGTTCTATTCGTCTGAGTGAGTCTTTATGAGGAGCGCCAGTTTTATTGGCAAAAAAAAAAAAAAAAACGGATCGTTAAGATTATGTATTGACTACAGACAGTTGAATCAGGTGACTATTAAGGATAAATGCCCATTGCCAAGAGTAAATGACCTGTTCAACCAGTTATAAGGGGCATCAGTATTTTGGTAAGAGCGACTTGAGGACTGGTTATCGCCAATTGAGGATCAAGGAGGAGGACGTGCCGAAGTCGGCATTTAGGTCGAAGTATTGACACTATGAATTTACGGTGATGCCGTTTGGACTGATGGACGCCCCTACAGCCTTTATGGAATCAATGAATCGGGTATTTAAGGAATTGCGGGGATCAGTTTGTAATCGTGATTCATAGGCAATATCTTGGTATACTCAGAAAGTTCCGCCGAGTGTGAGTTACATTTAGAGAAAGGTTCTATGAACCTCAAGGGAACACGCACTCTAAGCTAAGTTCAATAAGTGCGAATTCTGGCCGTACCGAGTAGCGTTCTTAGGACATATGATACCCGGGGAAGGAATTGCAGTGGATTCGGCAAAGATTGAAGCCGTCATGAATTGGCCGAGGCTGACAACAGTAACTGAGGTTCGGAGCCTCTTGAGTCTAGCAGGTAATTATAGACGTTTCGTGGAAAGGGTTTTCGGCATTAGCCACGCCGTGGATGCGCTTGCTAAAGAAGGAAACGAAATTTGAATGGACGAACAAGTACAAAAGGAATTAATATGAGACGGCGTCATTGGATGGAACTCCTTAGGGACTTCGACTGCAATATTTTATATCGTCCCGAAAAGGGTGATAAGGTAGCGGATGCACTGAGTTGGAAATCAAGCATTGCGCATATGATGGTCGAGGAATGGACCCTATTGAAGGGAATTCGGGATTCGGGAATTTAAGTGTGAAGCGAGTCACGTTTAGAGTCTGTTTACCGTATTGAGATTAAATTGGAAATCCGGGCTAAGATTAAGGCTTTATAATCGATGGACCTAGAAATCCAGAAGATTCTGGAAATGGATATCACAGAAAGGAAATCGGATTTTTAAGTATTCGAGGATGAGATTCTGAAGTTCCGAGGTCGGTTGTGTGTACCTAGCGTTGCAGAATTAAAAGAAGAGATTCTGTCGGAAGTACACCGTAGGAATTACAGTATTCACCAGGGTAATACGAAAATGTATCAGAACTTGCGACAGCATTGTTGGTAGAGTGGTATGAAAGTGGACGTGACTAAACATGTGGCTAAGGGTTACCCATGTCACCAAGTGAAGACGCAACATTGCAAGCTGGGTAGAAGGTTGCCGCCATAGGAAATTCCCGAGTGGAAATGGGAACACTTTATGATGGACTTGGAAATGGGATTATTGAGGAGTCAGAGGGACCATGATTCGATTTGGGGTGATAGTGGATCGATTGACAAAGTCAGCACAGTTTCTACCAGTACGAAAGGATTTTTGCCTTGGGAAGGTATGCCAATTGGTATGTACGACACGTGGTTCGTCTCCAGGGAGTACCAATGATGATCACCTCAGACCGTGATCCTCAGTATACTGTCGCTTTCTGGAAAAGTTTTCATACGGCATTAGGAACGAGGTTACAGTTAACACAGCCTATCATTCGCAGACGGATGGCTAGTCTGAGAGGACGATTCAGACTTTGGAAAATATGCCGCAAGCACGTGTATTGGATTTTGGGGAAGTTGGAAAGAATAATTGCCCTTGGTTGAATCTGCTTGTAACAATAACTATCAGCAGAGTTTTAGAATGGCGCCGTTTAAGGCATTGTATGACAGGATTTGCAAAACACCGGTTTTGTTGGGATGAAATGGGTAAGAGGAGCATCACGGGACCTAAGTGAGTTCAGCAGTCAATTGGAATAGTCAAGGTGATTTGGGGACACCATGGAACCAGAGGTGCGATGTAGGGAAGTGAATAGTTGATGCGATACCAGTCCCCCATTTGTTTGAGTAGTTGATTGGATTGTAAATTTCGAGGACGAAATTTTTGTAAGGGGGGAAGAATTGTAACAGCCTGAATTTCGACTAATTTTTGGGATTTATAGAACGCGTGATTTGTCAGTGTGCTTATAGTAAAATCTCGCCCGAGAACTGATCACTCTCGGTTATTATTTTAAATTAGAGATTTCGCTAGAATCGCACTCGATCGAATTTTGTCGTTATTTAGACCCCGAACTTGACAGTCGATTTTTGGGAGTTTCAGAAAGAAATAAATTGGACGGTGTCGATATTATTGTGGCCAGCATCGAGATTATCAGGAATGGTGAAAAAGTGAAATTTTAGACCGGGTGCGAATTTGACCGGTAGACCTCCTCGTAGTGTGACCGAATTATTGTATTTCCGCCGATTGCCTTAGAATATTATTCGGGACTTTCCGGGATTTGTTAGGCCTTTTTCCGAGTTTAAATCGGCACCGATAAGCCGATTTTTAGTTCGGACCGTGTCCGTTATTTCGCGCTTGAAATTCAAAATTGTACTTTTCCTCTCTCTCGGTCAGCCCTCCCGCACGCACGTCTCTCTCCCCTCTCTCCTCTTCCTTTCCCCTCTCTCTCTCTTTCTCCCTCTCTCTTTCCCTCACTCTCTCTAACCCGTGGTCTCTCCTCTCTCTCTTGTTCCATTTCCTTGTGCGTGCCTTCCGTCGCCCGCCATGTCTGCTTCTATTTGCTCGCCCTATGGCCAAGCCCGGCCCGGCAAGTTCGGTACCCGGCCGGTCGGTGCCCGCGCCCGCCCGTCGTCGTCGTCGTCCCGCGCGTTCCCTCTCCGGCCAAGCCCGGTCTGCCACCCGCCGTCGGCGCGTGTGCCCGCCCCTCGACCACGCGACCCTCCGTCTTGGGCCGGGGCGTGAATCTCGCCGGTGCCGTGTGACGCCGTCTTGCTCGGGCCGCCCCCGTAATTTCTGCATGGCCGTGTCGGCCGCCGCTCCGTCGCCAGGTCAATTTAAGCGGTAAAAATCCTAAACCCTAACTAGCCTAATTATGCAATTTAGGGGTAAAATTAGGGTGTAATTAGACTAAATTATCGTCTAACTATGGGTAAATGTCTATTGGATGATTATGGGTTATAATTAGAGCCTAATGGAATGATTTAAGTGTGATTTGGCGACTAATTGAGGTCCGTTTGGGTACTGTTCATAACAGACCCGAATTTGGACTGATTTGCCGGAGTTGGGATTTATTGGATTCTTGTATGATTGTTTAAATCGGGCGACCCAATGCTTAATTGGGACTTATTATGGTTGAGCTTGTTGGGTTATGTCGAGTCCTAAACGGATTGAATTGTTCGTAATGCTAAGTTGTGCATTATGTGCCGGGTGTAAATGGGCTAAAATGAAATGAGTTAGGCGTGCCGATAATGTGCCGACTGAGTGGGAAATTGTGATTCATTGATCTGGGCACGTCGGGGTATAACAATTTATCTGAATCCCATGACATGTGAACTCACATATTATGTTTCGATTTGGTTGAGATTGAATACAGTGATGCACATGTCTGTTGTGAATAAACTGTTGGCCTTCGGGTCGGGCCTACGGGTCGTTTTATCAACTGTTGGCCTTCGGGTCGGGCCTACGGGTCGCTTTATCAACCGCTGGCTTCGGGTCGGGCCCTACGGGTCGCTTTATCAACCGCTGGCCTCGGCCGGCCTTCGGGTCGAAACCACCGCGGGCCGGTGGCCTTGCCCGAAACCACCGTGGGCCTACCGTCGAACAAGCTTGGGGTCCGGCCCTTCGGTCGAAATGGCTGGGGTCTTAACCGGCTCGGGTCGAAACAACTGGGGTCTTCGGACGCCTTCGGTCGAATCAATGCGGCCTCCGCCGGCCTCGGGTCGGTTTAATGGTTGTCGGCCTTAGGGTCGTGGGCCCTTAGGGTCCGATGTAACCGCATATGTTTCATATTAATATTGAAAGTCTCACCCCAGGACAAGATAATGATTGGCTATGGGGTCGGTGTATTTATGTTGGTTGTTGTGCTAGTTCGCTTGATTATGCATTTTATTTACCGAGGTGCACTTTAGCCTAGTTTAGGATTAGGATTTATTACTTCTTTGAGTTCTCATGGTTATGGTAAAACCGAACATTTCGTATCCCCGCCATGAACTTCATGATGCACCGTTACGCTTTGGGATTCCCACCATTTAGAGCATTCGGTGACTGCACCCTTGGGGGAACGGGAGGAGTACCATAGACATTATACACAAGTATGGGTAGATGTAGGTTTGCTTCATTACGATATTCATGAGTACTGTCTTTGGCGCTTCCGGGACCGCTGGGGAGAGGAGTTCGTCCCATTAGGTCTCATGGACGCCCTGCCTGTGGAGAGGGCTCTGTTAGACATCCAAAGGTCCGGATGGAGATATAGTGGATGTTGATATGGATGGCAATTCCACCCGAGGCTGAGAATGAGGGCGTGGAGGATGAGGAAGAGCATGAGGAGTTTGGTGGCTTAGCTTTTGAGGCAGAGATAGTCGACCCAGCACCAGAGCAGACGGGCGCTGAAGCCCCTGAGCCCATGGACGTAGATGGATATGAGGAGCAGGATCCTGAGCCGGAGTCGGAGTCGGAGGCCATGAGTTCTGAGGAGGACCAAGAGCCGCCCGAGAGTTCGTCAGAGTCATCGGGTTCTGATCCCGATTGGGTACCATAGGTTAGATGTCAGTCCAGGAGCGAGGGCCGCAACTTTTTGACTGTTGTCCCTTTTGGTAGATAGCGACACCCCTAGGCCACCGATCCTTTTTGAAATTCGTGGCCCTTTTGATATATCTTTTTGGTTGTAATTTTTGTAAGGGGTGGAATATGTAAGCTTGTAAAGAATATTTATATTAAGATTTAGTTTATCGTCAATTTTACCTCTTGCTATTCATGGTTGCGCTTGGGAAATGTCTGGGAGTATATACATAATATATCTATACGTCGTTTCCGCTTGTGGTATGTTTCTCTGATTGGTATCAATTAGGGTCTCCGTGACGCAATCCTGGGAGCGTCGCGCTTTATTAAGACCTTGGATGGATGTTCATGCCTCACGCTATGCGCGGGCGTGACAGAAAGCTTCTGCGGCAATTACTGTCCAGTAACTTATTGCCATCTTTTGCACATTCTTGAGATTCACTACTGAAAAATAAAAACATACGAAGTGACATGCTCTTGGAGCAATTACATTGTCACCAGTTATGGACAGAATTCCTTAATCAGTGGTTGCAACAGCTGAAATAACATAAAGATTAGGTATATCTACTATTCTTACCAGATTATGTTCTTTCGTTTGGATACTCAATATAAAGCTCGCTGTTTATGAGTTAGTGATTTCCTTTTGTGCAGGGTTTCACAAATGCAATAAAAAGGCCAGTTCGAATTCAAGATTTTTTGCTATGACTACCCAGGGTGCTTCAAAGCTCCGCAGAGATGCAGCTCTCATGGCACAGTGGGACAAGCATCTACAAATCACTCTTCTCATGCATCTGTGAATCATAGCTTGAAAACTTACATTCCGAAGTGTAAAATATAATCAGTCTTTGCGAAAAGGCTGAGATAGGTACATACAGTGTAAAATACATTGCTAGTGGTTTAGTTCTGCTTGTTCAGGCTGAAGCCTTTGACATGGCTCACTTTTGTGATTTAAATTCTGAAAATGGAGATCTCTATGGAATTCAAAGAGTCTGGAAATGCCACGTCAGCTTAAAAGTAGTATGAGCGATCTTTTTGAGTGAGAGCCACTGGAGAAAACATATAGAGGCAAAGACTTTGTTACTCCAAATGGCTATTGCGGGCTTGTACATGTAATAGCATTTGCAGCATGTGAATGAGTTTCGAGAACTAGTCCTAGAAATTGGTCTGATCTTGTTTTTAAGCAAGAATATTGCGATAACCCAGTACCTTCTATAGCCAAGACTCGTACAAAGCAGGGACATAGGTTTGTAGACGCGCGAAACTGGTAGTATCGTCATTTTGGTTTTGGAACTAAAAAGAGAAGAAGCCTAAAAAATTACATGGCTCTGCCAAATTTAATCTTGATAACTTGTTTTATTCAGTCAATGAGCTGACTATTAAGTTTGTGACAGTAATTAACAGTAGAAAACTATCTCAGTCACATCGAAATAATTCTTGGCCACTTTCGGTTTCATCTCCCAAATTTAATTTATTTTCCTTCCAAGACAAAGAACTCTCCATGGTTCTGTAAAAATCGATTACTCTTTCGAAATTGGCGTGTTAGACTTTTGGATTGTATCTCCTGATCCAAAAAGAAAAAAAAAAAAAGACTTGGATTCTCTATGCTCCTTCACCTTTGTCCTTTGGGTACGTGAGTCCATTAGGCTTTCCATCTTCTCTATTTTCATGCCCTTCATCCTTTCCCTTCCTTCACCATTTTCCTTTTCCAAACATAATTAGTAAAACTGCGTATGCGCGATCTCGTCCAAATACACATTCTCATCTCTTATGATCTCGTTCAACCTTCCATGTCCTCGTGATCATACTTGAGAGTTTGAAATGTGTCTACAATCGCGCATCATGGATTTTGCAATTTGCATAAAACCTAAATGAAAAGGGATTGGTAACTATTGTCAAAGCAATCTCTAGAGAAATAAATCTCACATTTTAGTTGCTAATTGTAAAGACTGTGAGACAAAGACTCGGGACAAAGGTATAGGAGGTAGACAGAACCTAGCGCGAGTAACAAAAGTCTAGAGTTTGGATAGCTTTTACTGCGAAATCTTTCTTAAACCGCTTGCATAGGCCCTTAGTGTGAAAAAACCTAAAAAAATGAAAGAAAGATACTGAGGGCGTGAGATAATCATTCTTTTTCTCTGTGTTTTGTTTCTGTTTTGAAAAACAGGTTTGGAGCATAAGTTGTTTGGCAAGCAATTTTATTTCTATATTTTCAGGACAAATTTTTAGCCCAGCAATAGGTTTAGAACAGCTAGAACATAAATAGAAATAACAATTCTTCTCAGAGCTCGCCGTCACCGCCTGTGGCTACTACCGCCCGCCAATGTACGAATTCTACATCGACGCTATCAAACGCTTTTCTGTCTCGAGAACAAAAATTTTGTATCATTATCAGACGCTACTTTCTTCTCGAAAACTCGTCAGGGGAATAGAAATAAGAAAAATCTATTTCTAACTAGAAATTGGGCTGAGAAACATAATAGTTATCATCTGCACGCTAAACATCTTCCTTTCCGCTTCTCATCCTCCACTTTGCGACGAAATCCCACAACCGGAAAGACCAAATCACTCCCCTCCAAGCACGCAAATGGTATCCGCCAGCCCACAAAGCATAATACTCTCAACCAACCACCACCCGCCACCATTGGACCCGGCCCTGCAAACATTGACTAATTTATATCCAGTGTTTCCTAGAATTTCGCTGAGCGGTGGGCAGCTGCAAACATTGACTAATTCCATAAGTAGTAGTCCTGCGTTAAAATAAAACGCGTGGAAAAAGTCGTACGATTTGGAGATTTAAGATATATTTATTTCATAGAAAATAAATAATTTAAAAAATATTTTTTTTAAAAATGACCTTACAAAAATGAATGGACAAAACCTTACCAAAAAAAAAAGAAATGGACAAAAAACGTTTTCATCGTTTACAAAAATGTTTACGCATAAATTATTATTAATAATGAAAATATTTTAATTGACTAATTATTTCAGGTGATATAAATAATTACTTTTTGAAAAATCTTTTGCAAATCCTTGATTTTCTGCAAAACAAATGGAGAATTATTGTCTTTTTTTATTTCTTGCAAATATTTAATGCTTTTTTCCCCTTATTTCGCTATAAGTCAAAGAAAAACAGAAAATAAACCAAAGGTGGTAAAAGGGAAAGAGTAGAAGATCATTATGCCTCATCTCTAGGAGCTGATTGCCAGCTTTCTTTTCTCCATTTCCCACCGCCAACCAAGAAAAACAACAACCCTGTTACTCATTCAAGGCCAGAACTTTCAAACCGTATGTCCAAATCTTTGGATAAGCGTGGAAACATGACTTAAGATTTTGATCTTGGTCAATTGAGGACCAAGATTTTATTTTGTTCAATTGAGCATACTAAGTGTGAGGGGAAGTGTTAGAATAATTAAATATTAAATCACGTATTCATCTAAAAATTTAAACTTCTAGAACAATCAGTATTAGTCCCACAAAATCCCACATCAACATCCAATTGTTTCCTTTTGTTGTTTGAAGAGTAATCAGTTGTGGATTCTGGAATTCTGTATGGTTCAATAATGTCGTGGAATTTCACTGATGGCATATATGCTTGAAAAACCAATTGAAGCTTTTCAACTTTTCAATTTGAAGATCTGAGTTCTGAACTTTCTAGTAGTATTGGGGAAGTTGATTTAGCTTGGGGGTCTTTCCATTTACTAGGATAGTGAGGTGAATCGAGATCGGAAAATTGTGTGATGCTCATCTTCACTAGCCAAAGGCATCGATGGGGCTTCTTCAAAGTCTAGCGATGCTTGTACTTCAGTAATGGTTGTTGCAACCTCTGGAACTACGAACTCAGAATATTTCTACCAGCAATTTTGATTCTGCGGGACTTTGGATATAAATGGAGTTTTCGAAGGAAGGCAATTCGATAAAGAAATTGGTGAGTTGGATGGAAACCGGCAAGATCGCCGGTCTGAACCTCCTTCTTGGGTTGCTGTTGCGATTTTTGTTTTTTTTTTAAACCAAAGTCCTTTATGCAAAACATTATTTGCATTTCATGAAAACCCTAAGCAAATAGTGTTAACCTCAAGTTTTCTGTATTTATGCAAAGCTATTTTCTATAAACTATCACGAACACAAGCTAGGACTAGGTCCCCATGTTCTGGATGCATTTCCCAAGTTTTGGATGTATCCCACATTTCGGACGGGAGCCTTGCGGCTAGGGAATACAAGTTTGTTATAATTGTGAACCATTTCTCCACATAGGCCAATCAGCTTCAGCCACTTGTCCAGCCACAATTTCCATCAACCTTCTACCCACTTTTCTCGCACTTTGACAGGTTTGGCATCGTGAAAACCCTGCAGCTCCACATATGCCTATCGCTATCGCCACATGTATACCAACCGCTATCGTTACGTGTCTATCAACGGCTTGTGCCACATGTCTAACCATGATCCCCATATCCAAGATCCTAGAGTGCTGGCTTAATTGCCTTAATCTCCCGATTCTCCATGCTGACATCGTCACAATGGACCAAATCTGATCTCGCACATGCCATATCTCCCATTGGCCAAGCCCTAGACCAAACCTAATCTAGTTTGCATGTTTTCCACAACATCTTATTATTATGGTGAAGTCAATATCTTGCTTGATACGGTCCATGTCTCACAAAGCCAATGTCTTTCTCAAAATGACTAATGCCTATTTTAATTATTTTTAGGTAACAATATAAGTATAATTTATTAATGTCCCGGTGGCACACGTTCACTAAATCCTTTTTGAAAATAAGGTGACTAGAAGAAAATATCAATTAGATAGAGATCAACAGTTTGGGTCATTTTAAAATTGATACCATTTATAGCTCACACATAAAAAGAAGAGAGAACTGCCAAAACCATCATCAACTTTGACCAATCTATCAAATACCCTCCTCAATTTCAGAACTTACATGAGTGTCCCCGACCCAAAAAAACCTATTAAACTCTAGAGACTTCTATGTTAATACAACCAAGTACTGTTCACGCACTATTGACTTACTGTTCATAATTGTTTGGTATCACCTCAAGTTCTGCAAACATTCCAGGTACTTTCAATTAGTCTCCACGGAAAAGACAAAAGTCTTCGGAACTTCATGAAGATGTAGGCCTAGAGATCGCGAAAATTGAACGGATCCTTAGGGATTACATGAAATAAAAGGACGGAGGTAGTTCAGACAGCTCTAATAATAATATCGAAGAACTCATCCATAAATATAATCTCTAAAGACCGACCAAGCAAGTTTGATAGAAATGTTTGAAAAGACGGCTCAATTGTCAAAAGTACTATTCATGCACCGTTTACATACTGTTCATCACTATTTGGCACTGTAGCAAGAAGAAAAGCAAAGAAGAATTGTCGTTCGAAAGTGTATTAGTCGTCTATTAGTTGTAAAATTTTTTGTATGTCGTCCTTCAATCTTTTTTGTTGCTTGATGAAGTCTTTCTTGCCATATGTTAGCCTTTATGATTAGTAGGAGAGTGACGAATTATTGGTGATATCCAAAACTTCACCAATTAGCTGTTTGTCTACCCTTTGTCAATATAAGGCAATGCTTGCAAGGTTTGAAGACATGATATGCTCCTCAAGAAATAAAATTTGTGTGCATTATGAGTCCCTAAACCTTCACTTCTACCTTTCTGCCTGGTATGATTCTCTAAACAAACGTATGGCGTGCCCTGATTAGTCCTGGTAGTATACTCTGCACTTGCCATGGAATGGAACCTGTGCATCAGAATTCTGCTACTATAAAGCAGTTTTAAGGTGCGAATTAAAATTCAAAGAGGGGCTTGGTGGCTAAAAGGCAATCCCTTTTATAAAGGCTTGGAGGGTTGTCTATATGTGGGATAGCATACTTGCCACGAGCCTTATCTTCGGCTCTGATTTGCAGCTTAGCTCTCCTTCATGGTATCACTCGAAATCTACACTCAAAAAGTGAAATCCAACTATGAGGATTGGATTATTTCGAAAAGAAAATAGTTACTTGGTAAAATATGCGTTGGTGGGAGATATAACTTGAAACTCAATGTAAAAAGTGAGGATAGTAGCTATAGGTTTTGTAATTATCTCTAAGAGTCATGCAATCAATGAATTTGATTTTTCCCCTTAAAAATATCAACAAATCTACCTATAGCTTTATATACAATCTCCTTCCATTTAAACATGCTACTGTTTTTAGTTTTAACTTTTTTCTTTTTGTCCATTCAAATTTGCTAGCATAACAGTTTTTTTGTCACTGTGAATGTAATAGTATATTGTGAGCCACAAATATTTGAAGAAGTGGAATCCATAACAATTTATAATTATTTGTTATTTATTTTTTTATGGTCCATAACATGGTGTTATGTTCACAGTAAATTACGGACCATCACTTAATCATTTCTCTTGGGTATTGCTCATCCATTTTGGGGATAAGAACAATAAAAGTATCATAACTTTCATACGGCGCTCACTTGAATGCCATAACTTTTATTTTGTTCACTTAAGTGCCACAAATTTAAAAAATCAATCACTTAAGTATTACTTAAGTGCAACAAATTTGAAAAATTGATCACTTAAGTGCTACATATTTGAAAAATCAATCACTTAAGTGCCATCAATAATTTGCCTCACTAGAAAATCTGCCACCAGCCTCGCCCAGATCTGCTGAGGGCCTTCGCAGCCCCATCGGTCACAGGCGAGGTGGTCTCACCCAAATCTGGTAAGGGCCTCACACCCTCACCCGCAGCCTCACTGGTCGCAATTGAGGTGGCCCCACCAGAGGAGGGTGAGGCATTTGCAGCCGGTGCATAGAAAAAAAAAACAAAGGAAAATAAGGAAAATGAAAAATAAAAAAATCCATGTAGGACGATTGACACTTAAATGATCGATTTTACTTCAATATGACACTTAAGTGAGAAAAAAAAGTTACCGCGGTCAACAAAAGTTATGGTAACGCTGCTATTCTTATTCCTCCGTTATTGCAGCAAATGCAAATGCGGTCCACACTGAGGTTTGTCAAGCACGAGAGCAGCAAACCGATCACCTTCTCCTTATGATTGTGTACTTTGATGCCACACGACAATAAATGCGAAATGTAATTAATTCTAAAATCACTGGTTGCTATCAAATGAAGCGCACAAATTGGAATCTTTGTTTGGCTTATCTCAAAGGGTTTTATTTCAACGGAGCAGTGTACTACTTACGCGTAGAATTAGTCAATTTGTTCACATTGCCAAGCCAAGTTCTGGGAAACTTCCTTACGAGTTTTCCAATGCTTAGAGCTGCAAGCGATGTATAAGTAGTCGGGCATCAACAAGTGAAGCAATGGACAAAACTAACCAAGATACACAGAATATGGAGGGCCGGGCAAGCTGCTTGATTCTTGCCCTTTTATGGGTCCTTCACCTGGCCTCTACTATTGAAACCTCCAGTGTACCCAAAGAGAACCCAGGAAAGGAAATTATTCGAGTCGGGCTAGTTTTCAGCATGAACTCAACCATTGGGAAGATGGTGGAGAGTTGTATATCCATGGCGCACTCCGATTTCTACGGTGCACACCCTGATTACAGTACCCGGTTGTCCCTTCTTATCAGAGATCCAAAGGATGACGTCGTCGGTGCAGCATTGGCAGGTAAAATATACACACTTGCGGGGGACATATTGGACAGCTCGTGCTTGTGAATTGGATTATTTACATTTTCAAACACTTATTATCAGTGAATCCTGATTCTCCAGAATTTCAAATACTTGTCATCAGCTAATTTACTATTTGCTTTTTTCTTGTTTGGTCCACAATCTTAATACACATACAATGAAGTGGTTCTAGGGTGAGTATTTACTCTAGAATAGAATGAAAAGTTGGCTTGGAAGGATCAATCTACTTAGTTTAATGACTGCTCAATTGGTTCTGATAGTATCAGTATTAGGCATCTATATATGGATCAATCTGATCTTTCAAAAGAAGATCTAATAAGAATGTCCGACCAAAAAAATGTTTTGAGAATCTATCGTCAGTGACTTTTCAAACTTATCATCAAAAGAAATATCTCTCTCTATACCCCCAAAAAAAAAGAAAAGGATTTGTCTACATGTACCCTTTGAGTTTTAGTTTTGCTCTTTTGACCGTCACTTATACGTACAACAATCTATCATCAGTGACTTTTCAAACGTAAGACTCACTCAAACAGTCAAACTCAGTTTGTTTCTACTCTTTCAACCAACTTTCCTAACACAAAACACTCCGATCCAATTTCAAAAATCATCCTCAATTTTTACACTAATAATTATTCTCATCGTCAATTTTTGAAACCTACATCTTGTATTTTCAATTTTATGAGTATATTTTGTTAGGGAGGCATAACAAAAGCATGATAAATATTAATCCAAATCCGAACCCATCAACGTATTGAGCTAAAATAATTTTCACTTAAAATATTAAGTCAATCGGTTAGAGTCAATATTAACCACTATACCTTACGTCACATCCCAGCGTTAGACTTCCTTCACCGAGTGACACCTTACAAACGCACCTTGACACACTTTAAATTGCATTTCGCATATATGATTATTTTATATATATATATATATATATATATATATATATATAATTGCCATTTTTCTTCTAAAACTGCCACTCTCCTGTTTCTAAACTCCTCCAAAGTAGACTCTAATCTGAAACACTTTAGTGCTCCCTAACAAACACCCTCTTGAACCTTCATGCCTCTCACTTTCCTCACGCTCACAGCAGCTATGCCTCTCTCATCTCCCTTGTTCTCTCAGTTAAATCTTCTCTCCAAGTCTCTCTATCTTTTGCTTGTCTACACTCATGTCTGGCCTCTCACTCAACCACCACCACAACGCACCCCGACCACGCCTTGACCATATCTCTTCAGCTACCTCAGTCTGCTCCGACGAAGCAAGGCCTCAAGCAGTTCAGAGCGTGAAATGAGCGACTCAAGCAGTGCAGCAACTCAATAAGTGACGGCAAAGACTACAGTACAACACCTCTGACAGCAACTCGACCTCGTTTTCATATTGAGGCTTATCTGTTGGCTCCTTTTCTTCGAAATTTCAAAATTCGAACTTGATAAATAGGGCTAACAAACCCAAAACTTGAGATCTATATTGTGTTTCTAGTTGACTTTTCCACCACTCTCTTCTGATTGCTTTTTTTTCTTTCCTTTTAACCATAAAGCCGAGAGAGAAAGACGAATAGGGGGAGGATTCTTCGCCTCAGAGAAGGAAATGAAACACTACAAGTGCGCATGAGGCCAAACTATATGCCAAACTTGATAAAGTTACTGTTGGGGAAATCGTTCTTTTTTTAGTTTACTACACAAAAAAATATATTTTTAAGAGATGGTTAAAAGTCTGAAAAGATGGGAGATTGCTCGAATGAGATGTTTAACGTATAATAGAAGAAAAGCAGTATACTTTGCTCTGACTGCGAGGGGTAAGCAGAAAACTATCCCTCACCAAACTGTTGGCCGATCCTGGCCTAGCTTATAGTTTGCCAACAACCCAGCTCGCCCGGCTTGTTATCACCGCTAGGCTCGTCACCATGGAGGAGCCGTCGCTTCAAGACCTCGAGGCTCAGCGGCCATGTAGGTGAGGCATCCAGATCTGGAGGAGATGCTCGACCTGACGCGGAGGAGAGAGAGAGAGAGAGAGAGAGAGAGAGAGAGAGTCCATGCAATCCAACTTCTCTGGTAGATCATTTGTTTATTCATAAATGTTGTGTTTACAGTCGAAGACTTGATGGAGAATGAAGAAGTCCATGCAATCCTGGGCCCACAATGGTCCTCACAAGCCAAATTTGTAATCGACTTAGGAGTGAAAGCTCAAGTCCCAATCATATCCTTCTCAGCCACGAGCCCATCCCTTTCTCCCACACAAAGCCATTATTTCGTTCGGACAGCCTATGAAGACAGTTTACAGGTTGGTGCTTTAGCGGCTGTTGTTCAAGCTTATGATTGGAGGGAAATAGCTCTTGTATATGAAGGCACTGAGTATGGCAAGGGCTTGGTTCCATACCTTGGCGATGCATTCCAAGAGGTCGATGCTCGGATCACTTACAGAAGCGTTATTCCTCCATCTCCAGAAGATATCGACATCGTAAAAGAGCTCAATAAGTTGTTAGTGATGCAGACCAGAGTTTTTCTTGTTCATATGACTGCTGTGATCGGGTCTCGGTTCTTTGTTCTGGCGAGTGAGGCGGGCATGGTGAGCGAGGACTTTGCGTGGATTGTCACTGATGGTTTGTCCTCTTTATTGGACCCGGTCAGCTCTAAGGCTTTGGATTCGATGCAAGGTGTAGTAGGTGTAAGGCCACGTGTACCACCATCAGAGTCTCGCAGAAATTTCGAAGAGAGATGGACAAAGCTTAACGCCGAGAGAAATTCACAGGACGAGATTGCTGATCTCAGTCTCTTTGGCTTATGGGCATATGACACCGTTTCAGCATTAGCGTTAGCAGGAGAGATGGTATGGGAGCCTGAAAAGTCCAGATACTTAAAGCCGAATAGGAGCAGAAACAGTCTCGACTTTTGGTCTATTGGGATTTCGGAGATGGGCCCGAAATTGCTAGACAAAATTCTAAGCATCAAATTTCAAGGCCTCAGCGGAGAATTTAACTTGACCGACGGCCAACTTCAGCCGATTGCATTCGAAATATTTAATGTTGTAGGACAGAGGGAGGAAATTATTGGATATTGGACTTCGGCACGAGGACTTTCACCCGAATTGAACCAATCAACGAAGGAAGAGTATACTGCTTCGGCCAACGATTTGAAGCCGCCTACTTGGCCAGGAAATACATTAAAGCCACCGAAAGGTTGGGTGATGCCGATATCAGGAAAGAAACTGAGGATTGGGGTTCCGCTGAAAGACGGCTTTACTGAGTTCTTCAAAATTGAATGGGATCCGCATACGGGCGTGCCCAGCTACTCAGGATTCGCCCACGACATGTTTCTTGCAGTACTGGATGTATTGCCTTTTGCTTTTCCTTACCAGTACGTTCCTTACGTGAACGAGAGCAGGCAAAGTGCAGGAACCTACGACGAAATGTTGTACGAAATTAAACTTCAGGTTTGTCGATGCTTTACAAATTTTACCCCGCTGTTCCGTGATAAATCACTTGGTAAAAAGAAGGAAAACATGATTGTCCTCATTAGTAAGGGCATTCTTGTCGAATCTTGTTTGAGCTTTTGTACTATACAGAGAAGTAGTTCACACAACATTATTATGCACTGTCATTGATGTACCTGGATTGTATTTATGCATTATTTCTTGTGGTAGACGTTGCGTACACAACTATCATTAACATGTTTATTCTGATAAAAGTAAATTAGCCATATATATTGAAGCTCATGAGGACATGATGATGCAGAAAGTCAATGCGGTTGTGGGAGACACGACTATCGTTGCAAATCGCTTGTCCTACGTCGATTTTACCCTTCCCTACTCAGAATCCGGTGTTGCAATGATAGTTGCCATTAAGGATGATGAGCGGAGAAACATGTGGATCTTCTTAAAACCATTGAGTTGGAATCTCTGGCTAACGACCGGTTTGGCCTTCATTTTTACTGGGTCCGTGGTTTGGCTACTCGAACATCGTACAAATGAAGAATTTAGGGGTCAATGTAGTCAACAAATCGGTTTAATTCTCTGGTTTTCCTTCTCCACATTGGTGTTTGCTCATAGTAAGTCCTTCCAAAACTGTCATGCCTTGTTTGTTATTAAGAATTTTCTTCGTGGTCTTCTCGATGGTGACGGCTTAAATATTTCGCTCTGCTTTTGTTGTTTTAGCTCGGTCTTTTCTTGGCGATTCACTACGATTTTTATTGATGTAGGAGAGAAGATTGCAAACAATTTGACAAGGCTTGTGCTTACCGTATGGGTATTTGTGGTGCTCATCCTGACTCAGAGTTATACTGCAAGTTTAGCTTCATTTTTAACCGTGCAACGTTTAACGCCGAAGTTCGTGGAGGTGCAAGACTTGATAAGGAATCGCCTTTTCGTCGGTTATCAGGAAGGGTCTTTCGTGAGAGGACTTCTCGTGAGACAGCTCAATTTCGATGAGTCCAGATTGATTCCTTATGGTTCGCCGGAGGAATACCACGAGGCGCTATCGAAGGGAAGCGAAAACGGAGGAGTCGCGGCAATCTTTGATGAATTGCCATTCATAAAAGTCTTCCTTGCCAGATACTGCAATAAGTACAAAATGGTAGGACCAACCTATAAAACCGACGGGTTTGGCTTTGTAAGTCTCTCTCTCTCTCTCTCGCTTGCGTGGAGGCACGTTCATGGGAAGTGCACACACATAAACACACAAGGGTAAAAGAATTAGTTCAATGTGATTTATCTAAATTAACGTTGGGTCAAGTGTTATATAGATTATCTTAACAGACCTTCATCTTGCATGACAATGGATCTATTAAAATTCACCGAAAATAAATATTAGCTTTCTTCAATTTGAGCATTATTAATCTCTTGTAACAGATCTTTGAAGTTTCAGACCTGAAAGAGATAAATCAACATCAATGTGATGTTTCAAATATTATTATAGCGGACTAATGTGTTATATAGAGGAACTAAGGAATCTGATGTAATTGCATTTTGCATGAAAATACACATGCAGAACAATTGTATTCAGTATAAGCATTTTCCAATTATTGCATCGAATCGGAATAAGTCGTGAATCGGGCGCGGATTACTTGGGCCTAAATGGAAGGATTGATTGTACCCTTCTTGGCGTGGAACTTGGCAATTTGCGTGTCATTTATTGGGCCCTTGTACGAGAAGTGCAATTATTTTGATTCGAATATGTGAATGAACGTGTGTGCTATTTATTAGCCGTTTAGAAATACGAGGGTATACGCGTGACAAGCGAAACAATATTTTGTTCGGTCGGGCCTTCGGGTCGAAACCACTTTGTGGCCTTGGTCGGGCCTTGGTCGAAACCATTTGTGTAGCCTCTGGTCGAAAACAATTGGGGTCTTCGACCGCCTTCGGTTCGAATAAATGGGGTCGCTCCATCAATCTTCTGTTTAAACAATGCCTACACGGGTCGCTCCATCAACTGCTTGGCCTTCGGCCCGCCTACGGGTCGTTCCATCAACTGGCCTTCGGCCGCCTACGTCGCCCATCAACTGCCGCCTTCGCCACGCCCACGTCGTTCTATCATTAACTGTGGCCTTCGGGTCGAGATCGTTGCATGTGAATCATGTTGTTGATAAATGCCTAACCTGCAGGAAATGAGACGTCATGTTGGGCTATAGGCCGGGTGAAATTTATATTGACTTACTGGTTCATTGCCTGGTGTATTTTATTTATCTCTGGAGGTACACTTTAGCCTAGTTTGGGATTAGCGATTTATTACTTGCTGAGTTTTCTCACGGTTGTGGTAAAACCGAACATTTCAGATCCCCGGCCATGAACCCTGAGGGTCAAGAGGCGGGGACCACGAGACGAGACAGTGTCCCCGAGGCTATGCGCTCAGTGGAAGAGCTAGGGCAGTCCGAGAGCTTTTTGAGACGCCTAGATCTCGACCCGCCTAGCACTAGTTTAGTCCGGCCTTATGAGTGAGGGCGGGTAATGCTTGTAAGTTTGTAAAGAATTTATATTATGGTTCAATTTCTCGTTTTATTGTCATCTCCAGCTATTCATGGTTACGTTTTTTAAATGTACGGGTGTATATATATATCGTCGTTTAAAAATTTGACATGTTTTTACTCCGATTTGGGTTTCCTCGGTCTCGCGTGCCGCACCTGGGCGGATGTCATGCTCACGTTGGGACCGGGCGTGACATGGTTATACTGCAAGTTTAGCTTCATTTTTAACCGTGCAACGTTTAACGCCGAAGTTCGTGGAGGTGCAAGACTTGATAAGGAATCGCCTTTTCGTCGGTTATCAGGAAGGGTCTTTCGTGAGAGGACTTTTCGTGAGACAGCTCAATTTCGATGAGTCCAGATTGATTCCTTATGGTTCGCCGGAGGAATACCACGAGGCGCTATCGAAGGGAAGCGAAAACGGAGGAGTCGCGGCAATCTTTGATGAATTGCCATTCATAAAAGTCTTCCTTGCCAGATACTGCAATAAGTACAAAATGGTAGGACCAACCTATAAAACCGACGGGTTTGGCTTTGTAAGTCTCTCTCTCTCTCTCGCTTGCGTGGAGGCACGTTCATGGGAAGTGCACACACATAAACACACAAGGGTAAAAGAATTAGTTCAATGTGATTTATCTAAATTAACGTTGGGTCAAGTGTTATATAGATTATCTTAACAGACCTTCATCTTGCATGACAATGGATCTATTAAAATTCACCGAAAATAAATATTAGCTTTCTTCAATTTGAGCATTATTAATCTCTCGTAACAGATCTTTGAAGTTTCAGACCTGAAAGAGATAAATCAACATCAATGTGATGTTTCAAATATTATTATAGCGGACTAATGTGTTATATAGAGGAACTAAGGAATCTGATGTAATTGCATTTTGCATGAAAATACACATGCAGAACAATTGTATTCAGTATAAGCATTTTCCAATTTTTTTTTACTATTTATTTTTTATGATAGAATTCAATAATATTTAGGCATAACATATGGATGTCTTAGACACTAAATGACAAAATCACACCTCAATATGGTTTGTAATAGTGAGCTTATGAGCTATATAAATAAGTTCAAGAGATCTACTATATATGCATCTTGTATGATAACACATTTATAATTGCTCATTGTAGTCCGTCCACGGACAAATCATATTGATATAAGCTTTCTTTTAGTCTCACCATTACAAAATTCTATTTATTATAAGTTTTTAAAACTTTTTTAATTTATTTATGGTTATAATAGGCCTCAGTTTTTGACATATTTGATATATTTGAGGACAAAATTTAGAGGCTAATATACTAAGGGATCAAAAAAATTTCAATGTACGTAAATATACTTTACTATTTTGGTACACATGATGAAAATGAAGGTCAAAACGTGCCGAAAGATCGGATGAAGACCAAAAACGAAATGCGCGACATGATGTGCCACACGGGAGAAGTTAGAGTTGAACCTCTCCTTTACACACACAAATACACAAATACATGTGAGCAAGAAAATGCTCATAAGCTCGTGCTTGTGTTGCAACATGCGTACATGCGCCCAGATACACCCCGACATATGTTTGACGTGTTCATGAACACAATCGTGCATGAAAGGTCATTTTTAGGTAAAGCCACGAACTAACATAACTAATTATTGATCAGGCCTTTCCATTGAGGTCCCCTATGGTCTCCTACATTTCAAGGGCAATCTTGAATGTTACTCAAGATAAAGCGAAAATGGACGCAATCGAAGGAAAATACTTCCGTGGTCAAAGCTCGTGCCAAGATCAAGATGAGGCGATCTTTTTTAGACAATCTTAGCCTGAGCGTGTATAGCTTCGGAGGGCTCTTCATCATCACAGGGGTCGTCTCGGTATCTTCCATATTGATATATGTGGTTTTGTTCTTCTATTCTCAATGGCCTTCTTCGACCATGATTCCTTCCGGTGATCGCTCCCTTTGGTCCATGCTTTCGGAAACTACAAATAACTTCTTTCGAGAGCACGGATTATTCAAATGTCTAGAGAGAAATAGATCTAAGATAGTTCTGACTTCGCATTTTTGAAGTAGGAAAGCTTCTCCTAATAGTGATATTGAACTGATTGCGAGGACACCAAATGAAGGAAAGAGGCCAGTGCTCATTATACACGTTTGAATAATGTGTTTTAAGAGATGCTCATCGAGCACGAGAACGATTCACCTCATCTAGGTATGTGTATACACACATATTAGCAATTTGTTTTGTTTTCTTTTTCTTTTGGAATAAAGGGGTCGATTTGGGTTTGTGACATCCTGAAAAATTAATTCATTTGGGATTTATGAAATACTGGATTTTATGAATGTATTCGTGGTCAGTTCTCGCCCGGAACTGATCATTCATGGGATGCTAACCATTAGGGAAAGGCTAATAGGGGAAATCAAATTCGCGAGACTAAAGAAAATTCAATCATGAATAGATTTCGACCATTAAATCACGGAAATGATATTTTGAGCCATTGTTAGCCGATCCAAGGATAGTTAGGGATCGGTTCACCACTGTCATAGTAGTGGATCGCGGGTGATTCCGTTGGACCACGAAACGACTTGCCGAATAATCCCGAACCTATACCGAATGATCGTACCCCTCGGATCAAGTGATTGATCTTCGTGATTTTAATGACAACTGAGGTCGTCACGTACTCAAACGAACTTGCACGTGACTCGATTCAATATCAGTCATGAGTCGATTCAGCAAATTTCCCCAACAAGCCATCCGTTAGCTCGAGAAACGCTCGAGTTGCGTTTAATAGAATTTAATTATTGAATTTTTTGCCCAAATTGGACATCGGAAAATTAGGAAGTCACGCCGGAACATTAGGACGACGTTGCACGTGACACGTGCGAATTTTTAGTGCATTTAAATCCTTCGGAAAAACTCGATTTGGACAAAAAACGGTGAAAGTGACCAAAATACCTCTAGGATTTATTAAAGGACAAGTTTTAAGGGTAAAAGGGCATTTTGGTAATTTTGCCCTCAAATTTTGATTGGACAATTTTATTCTTGGACTTTTTGAGAAATTACAAGATTGCCCCTGGATATTTTGGATGAGATTCGATCTGGGCCGTCGATTTCAGGATAAGATCGAATTTGGACCGTAGGATCAAAAATATTAGAGAAAGGGCATTTTGGTAAATTGCCACTTTGGTCCAAATTTGACTATTTAAGTCAAAATTTCTCTCTCTCCTCACTCATTCCCTTCCCCCACGTCAGCACACCCCCCCCAAAACCGTGAACTCTCTCTCTCTCTCTTTTTGGGGCCAATCATCGTCCAAATCGTTCGTCGGACCGCCACCGCACCGTCGCTGCTTGCTTTCGCCACCACCAAGCCGCGCCGCCGTCCCCGCCGTTCACCGCTGCGCTACGTTCTAGCCGCTTTAGTCTAGAACCAAGTAAGTTGTAATCTAAACCTCGCCTAGGATGTCGGGTATTTTTTCGGACTCGGTTGGGTGCGGTTTAGGAGGTTTAGAGGTTGATTAAGGCGTTGATAATGGTTATTGGTGGTTGATCATGGTTATTGGTGGCTGAGTATGGCTATTCGTGGTTGTTGCGGGTTGGATTAGACATCGGAAAATGAGTTTTGGCAGTTGAAATTTGGTATAAATCGGTTTGGGTTTGAATCCGTGAGGTTGAGGGTGAATCGCGGATTCACGGTTACTGTACCCGCCCGATTTGCTATTTTTGTAGAAAATTTTGTGGGCAGAATTTGAGAAAGGTTTCTTCATGAAAGTTGTTTTCAACATCTTGAGGTATAACATATTTTAATTTGGGAATTTTTGGAGATCATTTGAGGCCATTCGAAAGTCCATCTTTGGACTGAAATAACACTGTCCGATTTACTGTTCACCCGACCTTCGGATCTGTTCGAATTTTTATAAATTTTTTCAGGCCTATTTTCAAAATACTTCCTTCACAGAAATTGTTGGGGACATTTGTGGCTATAACATATAAAAATTTCAAGTCTTTTCAAGATGATTTGGGTACCGAATGAGTTTTATTTTGATGGCCTTAGGGACTGTTCGAGCGAATCGGATTTTGTCTGACTTCAAGTGACCAAAAGAGGTGTTTCCAGTTGGAACTGACTTTCGAGTTCTGCACAAAAAAATGTTTAGCAAGATGTTTTACGCAACATGTCTAAATTTCAGAATTTTCGGAGTTCGTTTACTATTTATTTAGATGGGATTTCGGTCACTGTGTAAACTGCCCAGTTTTTACCCGATTCTTTGGATGTTTGTTTTGATGGGCGGAATGGAGTTGGTGTCAGGATTGAATTGTTGATGCCTCGTGACCAGAATTTAGGCTTGAATGTGTGTTATATGAGGTGATTTGAGGATGAAATGAGGATGTTTCGAGGCTGGAGTGAGATTGATTAGAGTGTCGGATATTGTGGGATGGAATTGGCGAGCTTAGGGCTCGATTCAAGGACAAATGGTGTCGGTTTGGTGTGTGATAGTATGGCTGGATTGTGGTGTTTAATATGCTCGGAAATGTCGAAATTATGTCTATGAACGTGACTGTGTTTGTGGGTCAATGAGTGGCCTTGTGTGTTTATTGAACTGTGATTTGATGAAATGAAATGTGTTTGATTATATGCACTCGTGGGCCAGATTAAGTTAATTGTTGAAATTGGCCCTGTCGAATGCTTAGTGAGCATGTTTTACGTGTTAATTGATGCGCATGGGCCACGTGTGATGGGCCAGTTGGGTGTGGTATATGCGTGTTGAGCATGCGCATGAGTAAGAAAGAAATGTGGTGTGGCATGTGATTGTGGAATTTATGTGAAGGTGTGGAATTGTGAGTATTAGGATCGAGCCGAGTATCATAAACCCGGCAACAATCACGTAGGTCTATTGCATTTGGCACAGGCTGAGACTTGAAAAAGCAAGAATGAGAATCGGTCCGAGGCACGATCAGCTCTGGTAAGACCGGGATTGGACCGAGGCATCATAAGCTCGGGTTCCAATTATGTAGGCCTATCGCATTTGGCGCGGGCTGAGTTGAGATCGGGCCTGGGGCATGTGATGCTCAGGTCGCGATTGGAGCCTGAGGCAAGAACGAGTACGCAGGCTGGATGTGGTGAATGATCGCAGTGTGCCTGAGGCGTGTACTTCAACGCGAGTCACTAGCGAGGAATGAGAAAGAGGAAATGAGAACGAAAGGAATAGTGGGATGAGAATTGGTACATGCGTGTGTTGCATACGACGTGATTGTGATTGAGTACGGGTATACGCATGTTTGAGTCTAACTATATTATTTGAGGTGCTTGCGATGTGAAGACTTGATGTGTACAAATGCACGTGTGTCTGTGTGATTGTTTAGAGGTACGTGATAGCCTAGGTTGTGTTTAGGGGTGAACTTACTGAGAAGTGTTCTCACAGTTATTTCAACCAAACATTTCAAAACCCTGACCTGAACCATGAATCCTCCACCACCGCCACAAGAGCGTTTTGGGGTACCCGTGCACACCGAGTTGAACGTTGCAGAGTTTCCGATGGGCGATAACTTTATCTGGATTAACCACACTTCCACAGTGTTGTAGATGTAGTTCGATGTGTACCTGTATATTCAGTGACTTGTAGTTTTTGGGGCACTTGCATATGTAGTGGCTTTGTAACTATAAATATTATGGTCTAAGTTCGACAATGGGAAATGAAAACATACATTCTCCCTATTCTCCTCAGTTTTTTTTGTTAGAGATTAATTGTTAGTATCCGCTGTAATTGTAAACCTCTGATGGAGACTTTGAGGTCGGCGACATTCCTGGGATGTCGCACTAATCGACCAAGTAAGGATGTCGCGCGCTCGATGGGGATCGGGGCGTGACAGGGTTGATAAAGATCGTATGTAAAATCTTTTGTTTGCTATATATATTTTTACTAAGGAAAATGTTGATTTGCTGATTTTGGTTGAAAAAATTGGTTTACTACATGGCGCTTTGAGCTATTATTGGTTCCTAAATGTGACTTACTTGTTTAAAAAATACCATTTAAAGTAAGAAAATTACATTGTTTTTTGCGGGAAGGAAACAAATTACTAAGGGCCCATTTGGCAACGTGCCAAATAGTGAAAATTTCTATTCTTTTGTTCCCAAAATTAGTTTGGGAACAGAAATTCATTTGTTAAAATTTTTGTGCCCAGGCACAATTTTGCAAAAAAAATGGTCCCAAAATCAGTTTTGGAACAGAATTAAGAAGCAAAAAAAAGTAGCTTCTTGATTGCGGAACAATATTTCCAGAACTGATTCTTCTTGGTTTTCTTCTTTCTTTTTTATTTATTCTTCATCTTCTTCCCCCCATGCCAAATGATCGGCCCTTTGGTGGCCGACCAGTGGCCGGAGAGTGGCCCTTACCACCCCGGCGGCGGCGAGGTCGGCCCTTGCCCTCCTCCACCTTGGCTGGGCGAGGCTCGGCCTCACCTTGGCTGGGCGAGGCTCAACCTCGCCTTGGCTGGGCGAGGCTCAACCTCTCCGTGTCTGGCGAGGCCGACCTCGCCGTGATCTGGCAAGGCCGACCTCGCCATTGTCGGTGGTTGCGACGGTGAGGTCGACCTCGCCATAGCCAAGCGAGGTTGAGCCTTGCCCAGATCTAGCAAGGCTAGCAGCGAGGCCAGCGACGAGGGCCGTTGTGACATTCGAAATTTCGCCAATTGAAATTTATGAAATAGCTGATTTTATTAATGTACTTGTAGGCAGTCTTGCCCGGAACTGATCATTCCTGGGATACTGATCATTCAGTAGGGAAAGGTTAATGAGGGATTTCAATTCGCGCGACTAAAAAGAAATTTGACCGTGAACTAAATTTCGACCATTAAATCATCGAGGTGATGTTTTGAGCCAGTGTAGGCCGATCTTAGGACAGTGATGAGTCAATTCGTTAATATCATACACGTGGATCACGGGTGAATCCGTTTGCCCCCGAAAATGAATTAACGAACGATCCAGAACCTATTCCGAAGGATCGTACTCGTCGAAACTAGTGATCGAACCTCGCAATTTTATTGACAATCGAAATTGTTACAGTCTGAATAAATTGTACGTGACTTGATTCAATATCAGTCACGGGTCGATTCTGCGAATTTCCCGGAAAGCCTCCCATTAGTCAGAGATATGCGTGAGTTACATTATATAGAATTCAATTATTAAATTTAGACCAAATTGGGCATCAAAAATTTGGAAGTCACGGTAGAATGTTAGGACGACGTTGCGGTTGTAACGTGACGATTTTTTGGTGTGCCCGAATCCTTCAGAAAAATTTGATTTCGGCAAGAAACGAAGAAGTTGACCGTTTTGCCCCTAAGGATTTCTAAAGGGCTAGTTTTATGTGCAAATGGCATTTTTGTCATTTTACCCCCAATTTTGGAAAAGACAATTTTACCCTTGGACTTTTTGAAAAATTACAAGATTACCCTTGGATATTTTTGGGTGATATGCGATCTCAACCGTCGGATCAAGATAAGATCGAATCTGGACCGTCGGATTAAAAATGTTAGAGAAGGGTATTTTGGTAATTTGCCAAGATTGGTCAAAAACACTATTTAAGTCTAGACTATTCCCTCTCTCTTCTCTCTCTCCCCTCTTCCATTCGGAACCCCCCACCGTGCACTCTCTCTCTCTCTCTCTCTCTCTCTCTCTCTCTCTCTCTCTCCTTATCGATCGCCGCCAAGCCCTCACCGCTGGTCACCGCCGCCGCACCACTCCACGCCGCCGTGCCACCGCCACCACCATCACCTCACGCCATCTCTCTCATCTCTCTCTCTCCCGTCTGAGTGGCCAAAATCCACGGCCATGGGAAGGCCACCACCGCTCACCACCATCGTCGCCGCCGCACGCCGCCAAGCCGAGCCGCCATCCCCGTCGTTTTGCCGCCGCTTTTCGGTCTAACCGCGATAGTCTAGAACTCGGTAATTCACGCTCTAAACCCGACTTAGGATATTGGGTACCGACGGGTGATTTTTGAGTGAAATCGGGTTTACTTCGGGTGCGGTTGTGTGCGATTTACGGTGGAATGGTTTAGCGGGCCTAGGAATGAATTCGGGGAATTTTTAAATGGAATTTTGAGAACCACAGTGGGCTGTGAGTGGCTGTAGAGTGGGCTGTGATGGGCCGATCGGGATGCGATTTGGATTTTTAGAACCGTCTATTAATGGTGAGAAAGTGTCGTGAAGGGCCGAAAGTGATTTGACGCCGTTTGGTTGGAGAAAAATGGCAATTTGTGTGATTAATGTGTGCTGAAATTGTAATCGGGTTTGTGGTGTTGAAATCAAGTGCGTGATTTTGCAATTGGTTGATTGAATTATGTTTGCAGTGTGCACGCGTAGGTCGGAATGAATTAATTGTGAAATTGGCCTTATTGAATGCTTTGTAAGCATGATAAACATGCATGAAATGTTGCGTGCACAAGCCACGTGTGACGAGCCAGTTGAGTGGCAAGTGTTTGTTGTGCGTGCAAACTAATGACAAATTGTGCGTGGTTTGGAAAGTGAGATTGTGAAAATCCCTAAGGCGTGTACTTTAACGCGGGGAGTTGTGCCGTTCTAAGGCGTGTACTTGAACGCGGGACGATGCCCAGTAATACCGGAAGACTGCCAGCCTGAGGCGTATACTTCAACGTGGGTTGCACAGTAAGTGGTAGGTGTTGAGCCTGAGGCATGTACGTTTACACGGACGAAAAACACGGCCTGAGACGTGTACGTTTACGCGGGCCCTGAAGTGTTGTGATATGTGGTCGCAGTGGACCCCAGGCGTGTACGTTTACACGGGTCACTGGCGAGGATTGAGAAAGAAGCATGATAAGCTGGGATTGAGCGCATGAAATAAAAAGTAAATCGCGTATGTGATTGCATATATATTGGTTATGGCTGACGTGCAGGTAGCTCGCTGGAAAGGCTCAGGTATGTCTCGGTTGATGTGTCTGTTATTTGATGATTGCACGTGTGTAGTTGTGTTGTATGAAATTGTTTGAAGGTACGTGGTAGCCTAGGTGGGGTTTAAGGGTAAACTTACAGAGATGTGATCTCACGGTTGTTGCAACCAACATTTTCAGAACCCCAACTGGATCCATGAATATTCCACCGCCGCCGCCAGATCGTTTTTGAGTCCCAGTACACACCGAGTTAGAAGTTTTAGAGTTTCCAATGGGAGATAACCTGACCTGGATTAAGCATATTACCATGGTGTTCGTAGACGTAGGGTTACCCCTATGGAAGGAACATAAATACACAGCCTGGTTCTTTCATGATGAAGAAGGGGCTGAGTTCGGGCCTGTTAAGGGATTTCATGTCCCGTTTGACTTAGTTGGGGACTGGGACCCGTCTGCCATACCCCCTAATAGACGGAGAGTTTACCAACGCAGAAGTTAGTTTAGCACAATCAGGGATGCACCCAGCCCCCGCAGCGCAAGGATCTTCTGAGGTAGAGCACGAACCCGAGCCCGAGGAGTCGCAAGCCCAGGACGACCCGATGGACATAGTCTTAGAACCGATTCCTTAAGAGGAACCACAAGGGGAGGAACCACAGGAGGAAGAACTCGAGGTAGAACTAGAGAATGAGCCAGATGAGTCTGAGATGCCTGAGGGAGAGCCAGAGTATATACTCTCATTTGAGCAATATGTGGATCCCAATTTCATACCGGAACACCACTTAGTGGATGAGCTAGTTGAGGAGTATCAGAACGGAGTTTCGTCCGAATCAGGTGACATTAATCATCCGATTGAGATCGAGGCAAATTCAGAATCCTCGGAGGAATAGACCATTCAAGGGAGTTCGGATTCAGGCGACGAAGAATCAGACTCCGAGTCGACGCCTAGCAAAGGGCGTAGGGGCTAGGGTCTAGGGTCGGAATAGGTTTTTGCGAGCACCATTTTTGGGTAAGAGAAAATCCAGGTCATCAACTTTTGGAGTAGCGGTTTATGTAAGACGGTGTGCATATACATGTTTGGGACGGTTTGTAAATGTGAATATTATGGTATAAGAAGGAAATGAAATAGATATGTACATTCTCCCTATTCTCCCGAGTTTTATTTTTCAGGGTATTATTGTGATTTCCGCTCGGCGATTTAAATCTCTGTTGTTCATAAGAGAGGTCAGCGGTTAATCTGGGACGCCACACTAATCGACCAGGTAAGGGTGTCGCGCGCTCGATAGGATTCGAGGCGTGACATCCTAGTTTGGATTGGTATCAGAGCAAGGTCAGCTCGATCTAAACTGGTTGAAGATTGGAGTGATAAGGAACAAAGATTTTTGGGATAGAAATTAGGGAGATTTTAGTGAGCCTAGGGCGGAATAAGCTACACGTGCCTCCAGATCGTTTGTTATGAGTGATTGATTGAATTGAATGTTGTGTTGAGTTGAGTACCTGCTGGGTGGATTACTGTGTTAATTCACTGTCTAGAGCTAGACTAATCTAGCTGGCCTAGATTACTAATTCCCGAGTGGAATTACGGTAAGTAGGAGAGTGATAGAACTGAGACGATGAACAGTGAAAGAAGAGGCGTAGGAAGAGTCCCAAGAAAGGGCGCAAAAAGAGGAGCAAGAGGTCGAGGTCGTGCTCGAGTTAGGGCTGTAGAAGACCTCGGAGTGGGTGCTAGAGCTGTAGGGAATCCTGAGATTGATGTTGGAGCTGCAGCAAATCCTAGAGTTGAGGCTAGACCGGCAAAGGATCTTAGAATGGAAGTGGTCATGAGGACCTTAGAACATATTGGCAATTTGATAGGGCTTGCAGGCTCAAGAACGAGCTGCCCCGAATGCCCAAGCTGCCAATGTTGCTGCGGCTGCTGTTGTTAACAATGAGAATCAAAGGCAAGGGCAAATGAATGTGAATGTGAACAGGCCAATGCACCAACTGGTCGAGTAGTTTATGAAGTTGAAACCGCCTAAGTTCTCGGGAAAGGTGACCCTGAGGCTGCACTTCGATAGGTAGAAGAGCTCGAGAAAGCTTTTGAGGTATTGGAGTGCAACGATCATGAGAGAGTAACTTTGGTAGTATACTAGTTGCAAGACAATGTAAATGATTGGTGGAAAGCCACCAAAGACAGGATTTTTTCTGAAGGTACTGCCCGGACTTGGGCTGCTTTTACTGAAAGTTTTTATGAGAAATATTTCTCGGCCAGTGCTAGGGAAAGGAAGTTGGCGGAATTTATGAGACTCCGCTAGGGCCAGATAACGGTAGATCAATATGAGGCAGAATTTGCAAGATTATCAAAGTTTGCGCCGAGAATGGTGGAACATCCCGATGATAAGTCGCGGAGATTCCGGGATGGGTTAAGGGCGGATATTCACACTCAGTTGTTGTTGGTGAATCTGCAGACTTATGAGGAGATATTTGATAGGGCCCAAGTACTTTAGCGAGATCAGATGGATGAGGCTGTTGCTTCTGGATCAAGATTTATCCCAGGTAGGGATAATCGTAACCCTGGAAAGAAGCCGATGGTGGATAATAGACGTTTTACTCATTCCATTAGAAGGAATATTAGTAAACCGGCTCGGAATCAGAATGGTCCGTGTCAAATTTGTGGAGGACGGCATGGAAATGGACCTTGTCCAAATCGGGGAGGAGCGTGTTATAGGTGTGATGGATTTGGTCACCACATAAGAAATTGCCCCAATCCCAGGCAGAATAGAACATCTGCTTTGCCGCCACCTCCGAATGAGAACCAGACTAGAGCGACTTAGACAGCAAACCAGACTAGGCCTCAAGCGCAATGACGAGTCTACGCTATGGCCCGAAGAGAAGTTGAGAATGCACCAGGGGTTGTCACAGGTACGATTTCTCTATGCAACCATGCTGATTATGCTTTATTTGACCCTGGGGCATCACATTCTTTCATATCGAAACAATTCGTTGAGTTGATTGGATTGGAACCGCAATTGCATGATAAATGCTAGTCTCTTTGGGGTGCGCAAATTGTAAGATTGTGATTGGGGATAGGGAGGAGAAAATTGATTTAGCGGTTCTAGATATGTACAATTTCGATGTGATAGTGGAAATGGACTGGTTGTCTAAGCAGAGGACCGTGATGGATTATAATAGTAGGGTGATCCAATTTAATCCAGTTGGACATCCGGAATTTAAATTCATAGGAAGTTGAGGAGGACCCTCGATTCCTTGGATTTCATCACTGGAAATGACGAATCTGTTGAATGAAGGGTGTCAAGGATTTCTAGTGGCTTTAGTTGATTCAACAATCGAAGAACCGAGACCGGAAGATATAGCGGTAGTGTGGGAGTATCCCAATGTGTTTCCCCAAAAATTGCCAGGATTACCGCCAAAAAGAGAAGTAGAATTTGTGATCGAGTTGGCGCCAAGGACTGAGCCAATCTCGAAGGCACCTTATAGAATGTCGTTGTCGAAATTAAAGAAATTAAAGGTGCAAATGCAGGAATTGTTGGATAAGGGATTTATTCGTCCGAGTGCATCTCCGTGGGGAGCACCGGTTTTATTTGTGAGAAAGAAAAATGGTTCATTGAGGCTATGTATTGATTACAGGCAGCTGAATCAGGTGACGATTAAGAATAAATATCCCTTACCAAGGATTGATGATTTGTTTGACCAATTGCAAGAGGCTTCGGTGTTCTCTAAAATCGACTTGAGAACGGGGTATCATCAGTTGAGGATTAGAAAGGAGGATATACCAAAGACGGCATTTAGGACGAGATATAGACATTACAAATTTACTGTAATGCCCTTTGGATTGACGGACGCCCATGCTGCCTTTATAGATATGATGAATCGGGTATTCAAGGAATTCTTAGACCAGTTCGTAATTGTTTTTATTGATGATATACTAGTGTACTCGAAGAGTCTCGAGGAACATGAATTCCATTTGAGTAAGGTGTTGCAAACTTAAAGAGAGAACGCACTGTATGCTAAGTTTAGCAAGTGCGAGTTCTGGCTTAGTCGAGTTATGTTCCTTGGACATGTAATTTCAGGAGAAGGAATCTCGGTAGATCCAGCCAAGATTGAGGCTGTAATGAAGTGGCCAAGACCAACGACAGCAATAGAAGTCCAAAGTTTTCTGGGCTTAGCCGAGTACTATCACCGTTTCGTGGAAAGGTTCTTGACAATAGCAATGCCGTTGACACATTTGTTGAAAAAGAAAACGAGGTTTGAATGGTCAGATGAATATGAGAGAAGTTTCCAGGAGTTGAAGCATAGATTGACAATGGCACCGGTGTTGACTATTCCGTCAGGACACGGAGGGTACAAAATTTATAGCGACACTTCGTTGAGAGGATTGGGATGCATACTCATGCAACATGGACGAGTCGTAGCTTATGCGTCAAGGGCGGTTAAGACCGCATGAGTTGAATTACCCGATGCATGATTTAAAACTGGCAGCAATAGTGTTCGCTCTAAAGATTTGACGACATTATTTATGTAGAGAAAGTTTTCGGATTTATACAAACCATCAAAGCCTTAAATACTTGTTTTCTCAAAAGGAGTTGAACATGAGGCAGCGTCGGTGGATGGAGTTGTTTTTTTTTTTGGTAAAAGTAAGATGTTTATAACTTTTCAACGCAAATGTACAAATGGGAGCCAAACACAAAAACCTTTGAACCAGGATGGACACAAAGTGTCTGACCAGGTTCAACGATGTTACGGCAAAAAAGCTGACAAAGGCAAAGGCCCCGAAAAGCAAGGCTAAACAGAGACCGACTAACGGGCCAAAGAACTATAGAAGACTCTAACTAACATCAAGTGAAAATGGAGTTGGAAATGCCCCAATTTACTTGTATTCTTCTATTAAGAGGATTATCTTGGACCGGCTTGAGGGAGAGAGCTTTGTCTCTAACGACCTTGGCGAGGTGGGACCGGAGGGACGGTATGAAAAGGGTACCATTCCTAAATAAAATGTGGTTACATTGTATCCATATGAGATGGCAAAGTGCCCCAAAAGCATATCGAGCAATGCGATGCTGGAAGGTATTTCCACTTATATACCGGGAGGCCCACCGAAGGTTGTATTGCCACGATCCATTCCGCCAAGGGAGGCAGCATTTAGTAGCCCAAAAACGCGCAAGGGAGCCTGTAACATAGCAACCGAAAAATAAGTGATCGATAGAGTCAGGCCTACCTTAGCAATAAGCACACACACCTTCAGCAATTCTATGATAGCTCAACAATAGAACCTACGTGGAAAACCTCTTAAGTGATATCAACCACAACAAAAAGCTATGTCTTGGTGCTATGTGGCAATCCCAAACAAAAGAATGCCAGAATACTAGTTGACCCCATTTCTGGATCAAATCCCACGCCGAGGCGATAGAGAACACTCCCGAAGGATGTGCTTGCCAAATAAGCTTGTCCTCGCTAACCGTGTTAATAATAGGGAAAGAAGCTTACCAAGAGTTGAATGATTGCAACATATTAGACCGGTTTCATTCCGCAGAAAGGAAGTCCCATAGAGAGGCAACTCTCGGAATGCCCGAACAAAAGATATCCCTATTAGAGAAGAGTTTATAAATCGGACATTTGATGTGCCAATAGTCAAACCAGAAGGAGATAGACTTTCCATTTCCAATTTGCCATAGGAACTGTTCTTGGAATTCTAGTCGAATATCATGGATTTTCTTCCAAGCCCAAGAGCAAACCGTTGGCTTTGGGGCAACCCAAAAGTTTTTTGATTTGAGAAATGTGGAATGAATCTATTTGCATCATAGTGATTCTTTGTCCGTAAAGAGCACCCAAATGTGTTTGAGTGTTGCCGCTCGATTGCAGTCAACGAGTCTTCGGAGGCCCGAGCCAACTTCTTGTTTGGGAGGCATACCTTGTTCCACGCAACTTTTGCCCCTTCCGTCCCCAAATCTGGGCCTTTCCAAAGAAATTATCTAAGAACAAGCTCAATCCTTGATAAGACCGACCGAGGAAGAGTGAATATATGTAACGGTCTGAATTTTCGATCCTTTTCCCGGGATTTAAGAAATGAATTTTGACCAATGCACTATGGTGAGGTCTCACCCGGAAATACGCATTCACGGGATGCTAACCCTAGGGGTAAGGCTATTACGGGATTGAGTTCGCACGACCAAAAAACTTGATCTGGGTTCGATCTTCGACCATATGGATTGACGAGGGAATGTTTTGAGCCAACCGAGACCGGTCTATTTGATTGATCGTGTCCGAAGGGCATTAGTGACAGACCCTCGCAATTATATAACAATCGAGGTTGCCTTGGTTCGAGCAAACTTAACGTGATTTGACTTAATGTCGGTCACGAGTCGAGAGCGCGTAATCCTAATGAGCCACCCGTTAGCCAGATATAAGCTAAAGTCGCGATTGGCCAATTTTAGTCATTTCTTGGAATTCGGGCTCGGGAATCGAGAATTTTGAAAGTGACAATTTTGAGCGGCCGATGATGTTTTTGGCTTAGCCAACCTTGGGGCCACCCATTTCTGCAAAAAAAATGGATTTCGGTCCGAGGCCGGAAAAATTACGGTTTTGCCCCTATGGGTACCAAGACTGGATTCGGAGGCCGTTTGAGGTTATTTTTCGCGGCCAAGGTCATTTTGGGGTGGCCACGCACATTTAGAGTGGTTTTGGACCAAAACGGAAATTTCGACAAAAATTTAAAAAATAATATTATTTTATTCCCGGAACTTTGCAGTCAATTTTCGAGGGCTTGCGCGATGAATTTCGCGATTCCGACACCACATTATGTTGGCCACGCACATATGGAACCCGTATGTGCGAAAATTGGAATTTCGTCTCGGGATCGGAAAATTACCATTTTGCCCCTGGATCCTGTATTGAGAATTCCGAATTTTGGACAATTTTGGGAAATAATTTAGGACTAAAATAAGTGAAAAAAAAAATTGGAATTATTGAATTACCACTTTGCCCTTGAATTATTGGATAAAGACAAATGAGAACCGTTGGATCAAGGGTATTTTGGGAAAAATTATGGATCGCCGACACGTGTCCCCAACCAACCTACTATTTCTGACCCCTCTCTCTCTCTCCTCCCTCTTCTGGCCAGAACCCCCCCTTCCACGATCACTCTCTCTCTCTCTCTCTCTCTCTCTCATTCTCTTCATCTTTATTCCTCCCATCATCACTGTGGCTGCTGCTGCTGTTGCTGCTGCTATTCCGCCCGTTTCAGCCCATTTTTCTCGCCTTTCTTAGGTAAGTGACCTCCCCAAATGTCGCCTAGGACCTCGGGTATTGTTAGGCTTGTTTAGGGCTCGGTTTAGGGTGAATTTAGTGGCTGGTTTGCTCGGTGGTGTGTGTTGGCTGATTTCCAGTTAGGTTATTACTGCGTCGCTAGTTTTTGTTATTTTTACTGTGACTTGTGTGACCCGAATTTGAGGAAGTATTCTTCATAAAAGTTGTTCCCAACATCTTGAAGTATAACATATTTTAATTTGGGAATTTTTGGAAATCATTTGATGCCATTCGGAAGTCCATCTTTGGACCGAAATAAAACTGCCCAATTTACTATTCACTCGACCTTCGGGTCTGTTCGAATTTTTATAAATTTTTCCAGGCCTATTTTTAAAATACTTCCTTCACGGAAATTGTTGGGGACATTTGTGGTTATAACATATAAAAATTTCAAGATTTTCCAAAATTATTTGGATACCGAATGAGTTGTATTTTGATGGTCTGAGGGGCTGTCTGAGCGAACTGGATTTCGTCTGACTTTGAGTGTTAAAACGAGGTATTTACGGTTAGAACTGGGTTTCGAGTTCTTCACGGAAAATGTTCATTGAGATGTTTTGTACAACATATTCAAATGTCATAATTTTTGGAGTTGGTTTACTATTTATTTCAAATGGATTTCTGTCATTGTATAAACTGCCCAGTTTGGACTCGATTTTACATATTCTAGGTTTTTCTCTCTCTCGAGAATTATTTGGTATTATCGTGGCATTTTGATGAGTAGTTTGATGCTTGAATGAGTTCGTATGTGTGATTATGTGACTGTGAGGTGTGGTAGTGTGATTTTGTAATGAGCGCGTGTGCTGGAAATTGCTGTGGGCTGATTATGCATGACTGTGTGTACTATGTGAGTGGCTATGAATTGTGGTGGGGTGTCTTGTGTATGTGGCCGTGTAGTGTGATGGTGTGGTAGTGTGATTGTGCATTCAGTTCGCGTGCTAAGCATGGGTGTTCGTGTGGTGTTTGTGTGACGAGGTTGTGTAAATGGGAAAAGTGTGTGAAGTGTGTATGTTTGGCAGTGTGTTTGTGTGGTGATGTGGTACGTGTGGAGAGTGTGGAACGAAGGTTCGTGTGTGTAAGATTGCTTGGAGAGGATCTATCCTAAGACGTGTGCGTTCGCTGGACGATGCCATCCTCGACGAGGTGACGGCGCCCCTTGACGAGGTGTCGATGCCTGACGTGGTCAGAAGACCGTTGGCCTGATGCGTTTTACGCGGGCGCGGTAGAAGGAAAGTGTGTGTAAGATTCCGTCCTGAGGTATGTACGTTTACGCGGGACGATGCCGTCCCTGACGAGGTGACAATGCCCGGCCCGACGGGGTGACGATGCGATCGACGAGGTCAAGACCATTGGCCTGATGCGTTTTACGCGGGTGTAGTAGTGGTGGAAAGGTTGAGAATGAGCAAGAATTGGTGGGACGAGTGAAATTAAGAAAGTGACGCGTGGTGTGAGTTGGTGTGCGATTGTGATTGTATCGTGTGATGTAGTGCTCGATTATGGGGTAAAAACTGCTAGGCATGGTATGGGACGTGCCCAAGTGGGTTTTGCTCTATAATCAGGGCACGCGCGCGTCTGTGATGTATTTTTGTGGCATACTGGCTATGTGGTTGACTAACGTGCAGGGACGTACATGAGGAATTCCAGGTATGGTCACGTGTGATTGTTAGTTTGGTTGATAGATTGTGTGTTATGTATGTTTTCGTCTGGCGGTACGTGAGTGCCTACGTGGGGTTTGGGGTTGTACACTTATTGAGATTTGTCTCACGGTTGTATAACCGCCACTTGCAGACCCCCAGCCTTAGACCCGGGAAGTCCGCCTTCTCTTTTTGGAAGTTCGAGGAACCGCTTTTGGTGCCGGTAGAACTGCAGGTAAGTGTCCGGAGGCTCAAGTCCGAAGAATCAGGAACAAATTGGAGAAGGGCGACCCTTAGGTTTTTCCCTAGGGCATTTTAGGGGTTGTATAACTTGGGATATCCAATAGGGAAGTTAAGTTAACCAGACCCTGATCTTGTGTTATGACGGTGATTTCGGATGTTGGTTTGCTGTACATGTCTGTAATATGATGTTTGTATATTTGATGTTGTATGAATATGTGGTTGTTGGATGGTTCTGCTGTTTTACCCTGTTGTCGTCATTATTTGTCCGGGGTTTTGTTATTCGCTTCCGCATGTGACTTTGATGTTTGGGTTGGGTCGGCGATGTTCCTAGGATGTCGCAACAATTCGACCGCAGCAGGGGATGTCGCGAGCCCGTAGGGGTTCGGAGCGTGACAATATAGAGGCCCAGAACACATTTATAGCTTGAAGGACTGGCTTGATAAGTTGAACTCGACCCGCAAACGATAGAAAATGCTGGGACCACGAGCGGGCTCGAGCAGTAATAGAATTCACTAGTGACGAACAGTCAGCCTTACTCAAACGAGATGCAATAATAGGGACACCAAGATAGCAAAACGTAAGCATATCTTCCTGGAAACCGAAAGATTGCAAGATCTGGTCTCTTATGTCATGCGTCCCTCCAGAGAAATATATCTCACTTTTAATGATGTTTAGGCTTAAGGCCAGACCACCGAGAGAATTGTATAAGGCCTTCCTTAAGGAGGTTGGTTGAAACCAAGTTTGCCTCAGCAAATAAGAGGACATCATCAGCAAAGAAAAGGTGAGTGATTCTAGTAGCTTTGCATCGCTAGAAATATTTGAACCCAGGGAGCCGTGTTTGAGCATTGAAGATTCCGGTGAACACTTCCATGGCCAAGGTGAATAGGTATGGAGACATAGGATCACCTTGGCAAATGCCTCTTCGGCCCGGAAAGAAACCATGGAGAGCACCATTAATGGCCACCGAGAATTTAGGGGTTGTGATGCATTCCATAATAAGCTTAATAAACATTCTAGGAAAGCCAAATGTTTGCAAAGTTAGCTAGAGAAAATCCCAATCAAGAGTGTCAAATGCTTTGTGGAAATCCACCTTGATGGCACATTTAGGAAGATAAGGCTAGTGGTGAAAACCAGCAAACAGTTCTTGGGCAAGAAGGATGTTGTCCCCTATACGTCGCTTCTTGACAAAAGCATTTTGGGAAGGGCTTATAATAGAAGGAAAAACCGAGGCAATTCTATTAGCTATAATCTTGGTGATGCACTTGTATACCGTATTGCAGTATGCAATGGGCCTAAAATCATTCATAGATAATGCATTAGGTACCTTAGGCACAAGTGTGAGAATGGTAGCGTTAGTCTCCTTGAGTAGAGATCCAGATTGGAAGAAGTCCTTGATAGCCTTTGTGAAGTCAGTGCTAACAACATCCTAAGAAGAGATAAAGAATTCAACATTGAAACCATCTGGCCCCGAGGCTTTTCCTTTAGGGAGAGAGAACAGAGTGTTCTTGATTTCTAAGTCAGTAACCTGCCTAGATAAAAATTGTATTTGGCTCTCATTGAGGGAGCATTGAATCATTTCCTGAATATCCCGCCTTGACGGCAAAGTGGTTGAGAAGTTTCTGCAAGCAAGTTCTGGAAATGTGCCACAATATGTTGGTGAATCTAAGCCGGCTCAATAAGAACATGACCCTCTCCATTAGAGACCGACATGATGTGGTTATGCATATGTCTTTTGTTGACAAAATGGTGCAAATATTTGGTGTTGTGGTCCCCTTCTTGCAACCATTTGATTCTAGATTTTTGCTTATAGAACGATTCTTCCTGGTTTCTGAGTGCTGAGAAAGCCTAAAGTTGAACCTTTTCAAGATTAGCCAAAGACAAGCTAGAGGGGTTGATGGCGAGAGCGTCTTGGGTTTCAGTTAACTCTACCCTTGCCCTAGTAGTGCGCCCAGAAATATCAGAGAAGGACTCCCCTATTAAGAATTATCAGACGACCTTTGAGAGCCTTCAACTTATGACAAAGGATGAACATGGGGGTGCCAGTGATGTGGGAATCCTAGGCATGGTTGACAGTAGTCAGGAATGAAGGGTGGGACAACCAGTAATTAAAGAATTTAAAAGGTTTCTTAACAGAAGATGTAGGCATAACTCTGACAATCATCGAAGTGTGGTCTGAAACACCTGGTGCTAAGAAAGTAACCTCCGAGAATGAGAAGGTTCTGGACCACTTATCATTGATCAACACTCGATCAATCTTCCTTTGTTTACAGGTAGTACCAGAAGAAGTTGACCACATATATTTGCGGCCTACATATTTAAGGTCTTCGAGACTAGCTTGGTCGAGGCAAGAAGCAAGCTCATCGAAAGCTGGGATCCAAGAGTTGGAGCTCCCGAGCCTATCAAAATGGTCACGGATGGCATTGAAATCCCCCGCAACCAGCCATGGTTCATTTGCAAAAGTCACACTTGACTGGACAAGGTCATTCCAGAGTGAACGTCTAGCAACAAAAGTATGCTCACCATAGACAATAGAGACATAGCAGGTCTTATTCAAAACCAGCATATGTAGACACACATGGATAGCCTGAGCAGAAGTAGAAAGGATATCCACATGTATCTCTTGGGAGTTTCAGCCAAACCAAATTCTCCCACGAGGGGAGGATGGGTAATTAGAAATCCAGCTCCAACCCGGCAAAAGACCAGCGGAGATGGTGTCAAAAAGAGACTGGGTTACCTTAGTCTCGATAATGCCAACACATGAGAGGTTGAAAGATCTTACAAAGGATCTGATCTCGGCTTGTTTGAGGGGGTTCACGAGACCCTTAATATTCCAAACTCCAAAAAACATATATCAGTAATGACAGAAACTACCTTCTCTTTGGACCTCCCCGTCTCCTAGACTTCCAGTTGGCCTTCTTAGTTGTACCTAGGCTACCGTCTGGAACCAAAGGAACCAGCAAAGGAGCAGGAGTAAAGGAAGCTGGGCAATCAATAGGAGGCTCACCGCCATGAGGCAACCCTGATCTCAATCTAGTGGTTGGCGGAGCAGGGAAGGGGGATTCCTCTTCCATTTCACTACCAATATTGCTGGCTGGACCTTCCTCAGGGTTTTTCGAGTCAGACAGGTCTTCAGAAGTGGCTGGAGATGGCAATTCTGGGACAAGGGGGGCTGTTTAGAGACAAGGCCAGGTAAGGCCGCAGGGGCACACAAAGCTAGATCGGGTCCAGGGACCTTTGACGAAGCCGAAGCTCTAGAAATAACCACAGCGTTTTTTTCCCTTACTGTTTCCCACTTTCCCTCTCCCGCGAGAGGGCCTTCCACAGCTTCAGCTGCTTGAGTTGAAGGTTCTTGAATGGGAGGGTGTACATCGGTGGGAGGAGTGCACTTATGGCCAAAGGTACCGCATATCCCACACGACAAAGGTCGCCATTCATACTCCACAGTAATGGACCAGACTTCGAAATTCTCTATCACCCGGGAAAGGCTAACCGGGTAACTAATGCATTAAGTCGGAAGTCGAGCATAGCTCATTTGATGGTCAAAAAATGGACATTGCTACAAAAAGTGCGAGACTCAGAGTTTAGATTCGAGGTGAGTCAAGTCTCGAGCATGCTGGCTACGCTTAGGATTGAACCGGAGATTCAGACGAAAATTAAGATGTTGCAATTTTCATATCAGGGAATTCAAAAGATTTTTGAGATGGAGGAGGCCAAGAGGAAGCCAGAATTTCAAGTGTCTGATGATGGGATATTGAAGTTTTGCGGACAACTATGTGTACTTGACGATGCGGGACTTAAGGAGGAAATTCTATCAAAAGCGCATCGTAGCAGTTATAGTATCCATCCAGGTAGTACTAAAATGTACCAGAATTTGAGGAAGTATTACTGGTGGAATGGTATGAAGACGGACATCGCTAAGCACGTAGCTAAGTGCCTGACGTGTCAGCAAGTGAAAGTGCAAGACTGTAAGCTTGGAGGATTATTGCGACCGTTGGAAATTCCAGAGTGGAAATGGGAGCACATAACTATGGATTTTGTGTTGGGATTACCGAGAAGTCAGAGAGGTCATGATGCTATTTGGGTGATTGTCGATAGATTGACTAAGTCGGCACATTTTTTGGCTGTGCGAAAGGATTTCGCATTAGATCGATATGCTGAGTTATATATACAGCAAATAATTCGTTTGCATGGGGTACTAGTATCGATAACCTCAGATCGTGATCCTAGGTTTACCGCCAATTTTTGAAAAAGTCTGCAGACAGCGTTAGGATCGAAGCTACAATTCAGTACAGCTTACCATCCGCAGACATATGGTCAGTCTGAGAGGACGATTTAGACTTTAGAAGATATGCTTCGCGCATGTGTGTTAGATTTTCAGGGTAAATGGGAAGAGCAATTGCCCTCAGCAGAATTTGCATATAATAACAGTTTTCAGCAGAGTATTGGAATGACGCCTTTCGAAGCGTTATATGGCAGGGCCTGTAGAACGCTCGTATGTTGGAATGAAGTAGGAGAAAGGAGTATAACAGGGCCAGAGTTAGTAGAACAATCAGTTGAGGCTGTTAAGATTATACACGAAGACTGAGGACAGCGTAGAGCCGTCAAAAGAGTTGTGTGGATAAGAGACGAAGACCTTTGGAGTTTCAGGTTGGGGATCATGTATTTATTAAGGTATCACTCATAAGGGGACTATCCAGATTTGGTAAGAAAAGCAAGTTAAGTCCAAGGTACGTGGGACCTTTTGAGATTTTGGAAAGGATTAGGGATCTAGCGTATCGTCTTGCACTCCCACCGAATATGTCTCAAGTGCATAATGTGTTCCACGTATTGATGTTGAGGAAATATGAACCGGACTCGACACATGTACTGAATTATGAGGAGATAGAGGTAGACGATAAAGTGTCATATGTCGAAAGACCGGTAAAGATCGAAGATCGCAAGGAACGAGTCTTGAGGAACAAGACAATCCCGATGGTCAAAGTTATCTGGAAACATCATGGGACTGAAGGCGCGACCTGGGAAAGCGAGGAGCAAATGCAACGTCAATACCCCCAGTTATTTGAATAGTAGAAGGGACTTGTAAATTTCGATGAAGAAATTTTTGTAAGAGAGGAAGATTGTGACATTTCAAAATTTCGCCAATTGGAATTTATGAAATAGCTGATTTTATTAATGTATTTGTAGGCAGTCTCGCTCGGAATTGATCATTCCTGGGATACTAATCAGTAGGGATAGGCTGATGAGGGATTTCAATTCGCGCGACTAAAAAACAATTCGACCGTGAACTAAATTTCGACCATTAAATCATCGAGGTGACGTTTTGAGCCAGTGTAGACTGATCTTAGGACAGTGATGGGTCGATTCGTTAATATCATATACGTGGATCACGGGTGAATCCGTTTGCCTTCGAAAATGAATTAACGAACGATCTAGAACCTATTCCGAAGGATTGTACTCGTCGGAACTAGTGATCGAATCTCGCGATTTTATTGACAATCGAAATCGTTACGATCTAAATAAATTGTACGTGACTTGATTCAGTATCAGTCACGGATCGATTCTGCGAATTTCCCGGAAAGCCGCCCGTTAGTTAGAGATATGCGCGAGTTACATTATATAGAATTCAATTATTAAATTTAAACTAAATTGGGTATCGGAAAATTTGGAAGTTACGATAAAATGTTAGGACGACGTTGCGGTTGTAACGTGCGATTTTGGTGTGCCCGAATCCTTCAGAAAAATTTGATTTCGGCAAGAAACGAAGAAGTTGACCGTTTTGCCCCTAAAGATTTCTAAAGGGCTAGTTTTATGGGCAAATGGCGTTTTGGTCATTTTACCCCCAAATTTGAAAAAGACAATTTTGCCCTTGGACTTTTTGAGAAATTACAAGATTACCCTTGGATATTTTTGGGTGAGATGCGATCTCGACCGCGGATCAAGATAAAATCGAATCTGGACCGTTGGATTAAAAATGTTAGAGATGGGTATTTTGGTAATTTGCCAAGATTGGTCAAAAACACTATTTAAGTTCAGACCATTCCCTCTCTCTTCTCTCTCCCCCTTCCATTTGGCCCCCCTTCCACCGTGAACCCCCCCCACCGTGCACTCTCTCTCTCTCTCCTTGCCGATCACCGCCAAGTCCTCACCGCCGCCGTACCGCCCACCGCCACACCACGCCGCCATGCCAGCACCACCACCATCACCTCACGCCATCTCTCTCATCTCTCTCTCTCCCCATTTGAGTGGCCGAGAGCCATGGCCAAGGGAAGGCCGCCGCCGCTCACCACCATCGTCGCTGCCCGACGCCGCCAAGCCGAGCTGCCGTCCCCGTCGTTTTGCCGCCGCTTTTCATTCTAGCCGCGATAGTCTAGAACTCGGTAAGTTGCACTCTAAACCCGACTTAGGATATTGGGTATCAACAGGTGATTTTTGAGTGAAATAGGATTTATTTCGGGTGCAGTTGTGTGCGATTTACAGGTGGAATGGTTTAGAGGGCCTAGGAATGAATTCGAGGAATTTTTAAATGGAATTTTGAGAACCACGGTGGGCTGTGAGTGACTATACAGTGGGCTGTGATGGGCCAATCGGGACGCGAGTTGGATTTTTAGAACCGTTTCTTAATGGTGAGAAAGTGTCGTGAAGGGCCGAAAGTGATTTAACAAGCTGGGTTCCCGGTTTCAAATTTTTGGAATTGATACTATTTAGGTAGGTTCTAGGTTCCGGGGTATTAAACCCACCAACCCACTCGGGGACCGTTTAGAACCTGTTTTTTTGAAGTCGGAAGAAGATGATTTATTATTCTTAAATGAGCTTAACTTCTCTATTGCTTTATATATATTTATTTTGTATCGATGTTTTACTTTGAGTCGTATTGATGCTCATACTACTTTTCTATAATTGCTATTTGTCTTGGTTTTAAAAAAAATGAAACAACAAAAAAGAAACTGATTCCCGAGGAGACCTTAGAACCAGACCTGACAAACAAGATAGAGTGGGGTGAGTTCGAAGATAACTATGGTAGATTTTCAGGTTCTAAAATTTGGGAACCAATTCTAACGGGATAAGTTCTAGGTTCCACATCTAGAACCTACTACTCACCCTGAAACCAATTACACCTAGAATGTATGGGAGCACCCGCTCCATCGGATATGGTAGTTCCCTCAATCTGTACACAGAGTAATTACCGAAGATGCACAAAGTTGGAGTTGATGTATCGTATATCTCTTCCATTCTAAATCATCGAAGTTGGAGTTGAGATAATGTTTTCACAGGTGTTTGTCGCCCGATGCTCGGCCCCGCACGCTCAATTGTCATGCAGCAAGCGTGTAGCTTGAACTTGTCGCGCGGCCCATGTTTCACCAATAAGTTTTCGTGGCTAATTGGTACAGCTCCACGATATTTGGCAAGCACTAAACGGTGGCAACATCCCCCCGGAAAGTTAAAAGCAGCTTTTAAGCAGCCCCTACTAACTATTAAGAAGCCGGCTCTCTTAGTTTCCAACTTGCTGCAACTTTAACGTATGCATAATCAGATACACACGAGTCGCAAGACTTCTCGCATGACCATATTGCGGCATGATTGAGGTTCAATCATAGCTGTATCGAATGAGCTCTTAGGTTAAGATTTGTCATTCCCGTACTTCTATTTCTCATCGAGTATAGACTTGAGAAATTGAACACAGGGAAATATCTCTGCATATATTAGTAGATGTTGTGGCTTATTTGGAAAACCGTGTGCTAATAAAAATCAAGAAAATTCATGTAACTTAAGGCTCCGTTTGTTTTGCAAAAAATGAATGATTTGGAAAAATTTTTCCTAAACACGGTCTTTTGTATCGCTTAAAATAATTAATTAATAAAAAGTATTTTCATTATTGACAACAATCTATATCCAAACATTTTCGTAGATGATAAAATAATTTTCACATATTTATTTTTGTAAGAAATAAAAACGATCATTTTTAGAAAAATATTTTTCAAATTATTCAGCAATAACGTTTTAAAGTTTGTGTCATGCATTTCACAGTGCATTTAACTTCAGAGTATTGCCAGGAATGATTATAGCATAATCGATTTGGGGGATTTTTTTTAGCAGAAATAGAATTTAATGTTCCGGTCACTGATCGATTGAGAATTTAAGATTTTATTTTAGTTAATTGAGTATTTAAGATTTTTTGAAATTCCCGATCAGATCTCAAGTTTGCAGTAGGCAAAATTCATACAAATAATGTGGTTCCAATGTAAAATATTTTGGTCATTTGCCACATAATTTCCGTAGACGGCAAGTTCGAGATTTGATTGGACCTCTTTTAAGAACTTAAATGCTCAATTGAACGAAAATATTTGTCCTCAATTGACCACGATCAAAATCTTAAGTAATGTTTCTGCGCTTATCCAAAGATTTGGACATACTGTTTGAAAGTTCTCGCCTTGAACGAGAGTTACAGGGTTGGGTTTTTCTTGGTTGGAGGAAGAAAATGGAGAAGAAAGCAGGCAATGAGCTCACAGAGATGAGGGATAATGATCTTCTACTCTTTCGCTTTTATCACCTTTGGATTGTTTTCTCCTTTTCTTTGACTTATGGCAGAAAAAGCATGAAATAATTGCAAGAAAAAAAAGACAATTGGTCTCCGTTTATTTAGCAGAAAATCCATAATTTGGAAAAAAATTTCTAAAAATAATCATTTATATCGCTTGAAATAATTAGTCAATGAAATTTTTTTTTTCATTTTTTACAACAATTTATGTGTAAACACTTTTATGAATAATTAAAATATTATTGTCCTTTATTTAAGTGATACAAGTAATAATTTTTTTGAAAATATTTTTTAAATCATTGGAAGATCCGTAGGGAAGTTTCTTAGAATTGGCAATGATTTTTCCATAAGTTCGGTTTTTGTTTTTTGAAGCTCTATGAGGTTGCCTTGTTATAGTGACTTTTAAGATTTCATATGAATCCTTTTATATATATCATTTTGATAATAAATAGAAATTTCTTTTGACAAAAAAACAAACAAGCGAAGTAATAGACAAATAATCAAGAGACACTAAATATGGATGGCCAGACATGCTAGTTGATTCTTACCCTAGTATCTTTCCTTCACCTGGCCTTTACTATTGAAACCTCTAGTGTACCTGGAGAGAACTTGACAAAGGAAATGATTCAAGTCGGGATAGTTCACAACATGAACTCAACCATTGGGAAGTTGGTGGTGAGTTGTATAACCATGGCACTCTCTGATTTCTATGGCACGCACCCTAATTACTGCACTTGATTGTCGATTCAAGTTAGAGATCCAGGGGGGCGACATCGTTGATATGGCATCGGTAGGTAAATATATATATGCACTTGTGTGGAAAATATCGCACTCATGCCAATGATAAATGAACAAAATGTTTCTCATCATTTCGGTTGTCTAACATTTCGCAAGATAACCCTTTACTCGTGGATATGGAAATTTCTACTCGACTCACTAAAGATAATCTTAGGACTATGCATAGGATATGGCTTGCCTTTTATCATCTTGACGCATGTCATTTTGAACAGTCATTTATTCCATATGATTCATTGAATTATCTAATTATTTTTCCCCATTCGAAATCAATAATTAAAACAAACAAAACAATCATGCAGAGCTTGCAACGACTATGGGAATTTTAACTTGCAATTCATTTTTTGGCCAAAAAAATTGCAATTCATTTGAAGCAATTTATTATAAGAGAAATGTCTGGAATTGAAAATATAGAAAGTAAACACTTAACAATTCATGCCAAAAGTGTTAGATTCTATCGAGGGCAATACTTCTTCACAACATCGGAATTGACCGGATTAGAGAATTCTTGACCATCCATTTTAGCCAAAACTAGGGTGCCTCCTGAGAGTATTTTCTTCACAATGTACGGTCCACTATAATTCGGAGTGAACTTGCCTAAGGCATCGGGAACGATTGACAATACCTTGCGCATGGCTAGATCATTTACCTTAAATAGTCTCGGTCACATCTTGCGGTTGAAAGACCTGGCTACTCTCTATTGATAACACTGACCATGGCAAAGGAAATAGCAGCAGGCCATCGTTAGAACAAACAGAAGCGGCGTTGCGGCACAAGGATTGGCAAGCTTTGTAGTCGCTAAGGAGCAAAAGCTGCGTCGACGGGGGCTCGATCACGGCTAGAAGCAGGTGGTCGTCCATGTGGTGGCTGTTGTGCTTGGTCGCTGATGGTAGAGGAATCGGCCCTGAGAGTCTCAGCTAAGGGTTGGCTGAGAATCCTCCTCCCTCTCTCTCTCTCTTTCACTAGTGTTTTCTATTTATGTGATCTAAGAGTTGTGAATTGCCAACCTCTAGGCTATGAAGTATATGTATGTATTTATAGAGTTTTTACGGGCTTAATTTAGGCCTTAATAAGATAACGGACTGAATTAACTTGAGGCCTTCATTAATTAACTCTCAGTGGCTCAAATTTGATTAAATTAAGCTCAATTAGGCACCCTCCCTCATCGTAAAATTTGGCCAACCCTTGTCCCCTAGTGTGGCCGAATTTTCCCCTTTTGTGGGCTTAATTACTGAGAGGCTTTAATCCTTTAAAGGGTTATTCTAATTAAGCACCAAGCCTTTTACCTTTATGGGCTAAACCCAACTTAATTAAAGTTCAATAACTCTAATTTTGGGCTTGAAATTTCAGCCGCAATTCCTCCTTGTGCTGACCTAATCTTGCTTATAGCGCGAGCCAGTCCACATGACTGGTTCAGGTTCATTCACCATCGCTGGTCCGATTAAAATGCAAATGCAACTAGTGAACTAAATGATGAATGCTTCTAAAATTGTATGCTATGCAATTATATTATTTTTATTTATGGGCCAAGAATTAGTCACTCATTTTCTATGCAATTAAACCCTAAATCTCTCAACAATCCATAATAAAAAAAAAAAAAAAGAAGGCTAAAAAATAGCGTTTTCCATCTTATGTACAAATCTCTCTCTCTCTCTCTCTCTCTCTCTTGGGTGATTTACAAAATTTATTTATCAAGTGATTTGTAAGATTTTAAATGGTTCTTTATATACATGACGGTCATATTAAAGAACCAACAACGACCTCACTTAATACTCTATATATACACACACAATATTTTACATGCGATATTTATCAACCCAAATTAACCCCTTTTTCACAAAAATAAATAAAAAAAATTTCTAATATGTGCATATACATAGCTAGATGCTAATATGTGGGTATACATAGCTAGATGTGATGATTGTTCTCATGCTCAATGAGCCTCTGTTAAAACAGGATCTTGATTATTCAAACGTGTAGAATGAGTATTGGCCTCCCTCCCACATTTGGTGTCCTCGCTATCAGTTCAACTTCATTATTCGGAGAAGCTTCCCCACTTTGAAAATGAGAGGTCGGAACTACACAAGATCTATTCCTCTTCGGACAACCAAATAATCCGTGCTCTTGAAAGAAGTTGTTGGCAGTTTCCAAAAACTTGGACCAAAGGGAGCGATTACCAGAATGAATAGCGCTCGAAAAAGGCCAATGAGAATAGAAGAATGAAACCACATATATCAACACTGAAGATACCGAGATGATGCTGGTGATGATGAAGAGCCCTCTGAAGCTGTACACACTCAGGCTAAGATTGTTTGAAAAGATCGCAGCATCTTGATCTTGGCACGAGCTTTGACTGCGGAAGTTTTTTCCTTCAATTGCGTCCATTTTCGCTTTATCTTGAGTAACAGTCAAGATTGCCCTTGAAATGTAGGAGACCAAAGGGGACCTCAATGGAAAGGCCTGATCAATAATTAGTTATTTTAGTTCGTGGCTTTAGCTAAAAATGACCTTTCATGCACGATTGTGTTCATGAACACGTCAAAAATATATCGGGCTTATCTGGGCGCATAGTACAAATAAGTAATAGACATTTGAGGATAATAATCATTAAACTAACGGTAATTGGTCGAATATGCAAATGTCACGTGGTTTACAAAATTTGTTTATTTAGTAATTTGTTTCCTTCCTGCAAAAAAAAAAAGTAATATTTCTTACTTTAAATGGTATTTTATAAACAAGTCACATTCAGGAATCAATAATAGCTCGACGAGCCACATAGTAAATCAATTTTTTCAATCAAAATCAGTAAATCAGCATTTTCCTTAATTAGTGAAAATATATATAGCAAACAAAAGATTTTACATATGATCTTTATCAACCCAAATTCACCCCTTTATTCCAAAAGAAAAAGAAAACAAAACAAATTGCTAATATGTGTGCATGCATATACCTAGATGAGGTGAATCGTTCTCATGCTTGATGAGCATCTCTTAAAACATATTATTCAAACGTGTATAATGAGCACTGGCCTCTCTCCTTCATCTGGTGTCCTCGCAATCAGTTCAATATCACTATTAGGAGAAGCTTTCCTACTTCGAAAATGCGAAGTCGGAACTATCTTAGATCTTTTTCTCTCCAGACATTTTAATAATCCGTGCTCTCGAAAGAAGTTATTTGCAGTTTCCGAAAACATGGACCAAAGGGAGCGATCACCGGAACAAATCGCGGTCGAAGAAGGCCATTGAGAATAGAAGAACGAAACCACATATATCAATACGGAAGATACCGAGACGACCCCGGTGATGATGAAGAGCCCTCCGAAGCTATACACGCTCAGGCTAAGATTGTCTGAAAAGTTCGCAGCATCTTGATCTTGGCATGAGCTTTGATCGCGGAAATATTTTCCTTCGATCGCATCCATTTTCTCTTTATCTTGAGTGACATCCAAGATTGCCCTTGAGAAGTAGGAGACCAAAGGGGACCCCAATGGAAAGGCCTGATGAATAATTAGTCATGTTAGTGCGTGGCTTTACCTAAAAACGAAAAAGGTTTATATTTACAAAAATTTATTTTAGGTCAGTTAAGAAGGAATAGTGATAATAGATCCATTGTCATGCAAAATGAAGGTCTCTTTAAGTATAAAACACGTGAACCCATTGTTAATTTAGACAAATCACATTGAAGTAGATATTCTACCCCCCACCATTGCAGAGACCTATCCCGAGACATAAACATCACTAAAAAATGAAAATGAATAACAATTGGTCTATTTTCATGCAAGGTGCATATATATTAGACCCGTGCATGCACAGGTTAGCTAGGATAGAAAGAGACACTTACAAAGCCAAACCCGTCAGTTTTATAGGTTGGTCCTACCATTTTGTACTTATTGCAGTATCTGGCAAGGAAGATTTTTATGAATGGCAATTCATCAAAGATTGCCGCGACTCCTCCGTTTTCGCTTCCCTTCGATAGCGCCTCGTGGTATTCCTCCGGCGAACCATAAGGAATCAATTTGGACTCATCGAAATGAAGCTGTCTCACGAGAAGTCCTCTCACGAAAGATCCTCCCGAATACCCGACGAAAAGGCGATTCCTTATCAAGTCTTGCACCTCCACGAACTTCGGCGTCAAACGTTGCACGGTTAAAAATGAAGCTAAACTTGCAGTATAACTCTGAGTCAGGATGAGCACCACAAATACCCATACGGTAAGCACAAGCCTTGTCAAATTGTTTGCAATCTTCTCTCCTACATCAATAAAAATAGTAGTGAATCGCCAAGAAAAGACCGAGCTAAAACAACAAAAGCAGAGCGAAATATGGCGGCTGTCACCATCGAGAAGACCGCGAAGAAAATCTTAATAACAAACAAGGCATGACAGTTTTGAAAGGACTTACTATGAGCAAACACCAATGTGGAGAAGGAAAACCAGAATATAAGACCGATTTGTTGCCTACGACGACCTCTAAATTCTTCATTTGTACGATGTTCGAGGAGCCAAACGACGAACCCAGTAAAAATGAAGGCCAAACCGGTCGTTAGCCAGAGATTCCAACTCAATGGTTTTAAGAAGATCCACATGTTTCTCCGCTCATCATCCTTAATGGCAACTATCATTGCTACACCAGATTCCGAGTAGGGAAGAGTAAAATCGACGTAGGATGTGCGATTTGCAACGATAGTCGTGTCTCCCACAACCGCATCGACTTTCTGCATCATCATGTCCTCATGAGCTTCAATATATATGGCTAATTTACTTTTATCAGAATAAACATGTTAATGATAGTTGTGTACACAACGTCTACCACAAGAAATAATGCATAAATACAAGCCAGGTACATCAATAACAGTGCATAATATTGTTGTGTGAACTACTTCTCTGTATAGTACAAAAGCTCAAACAAGATTCGACAAGAATGCCCTTACTAATGAGGACAATCATGTTTTCCTTCTTTTTACCAAGTGATTTATCAAGGAACAGCGGGGTAAAATTTTTAAAGCATCGACAAACCTGAAGTTTAATTTCGTACAACATTTCGTCGTAGGTTCCTGCACTTTGCCTGCTCTCGTTCACGTAAGGAACGTACTGGTAAGGAAAAACAAAAGGCAATACATCCAGTACTGCAAGAAACATGTCGTGGGCGAATCCTGAGTAGCTGGGCACGCCCGTATGCGGATCCCATTCGATTTTGAAGAACTCAGTAAAGCCGTCTTTCAGCGGAACCCCAATCCTCAGTTTCTTTCCTGATATCGGCATCACCCAACCTTTCGGTGGCTTTAATGTATTTCCTGGCCAAGTAGGCGGCTTCAAATCGTTGGCCGAAGCAGTATACTCTTCCTTCGTTGATTGGTTCAATTCGGGTGAAAGTCCTCGTGCCGAAGTCCAATATCCAATAATTTCCTCCCTCTGTCCTACAACATTAAATATTTCGAATGCAATCGGCTGAAGTTGGCCGTCGGTCAAGTTAAATTCTCCGCTGAGGCCTTGAAATTTGATGCTTAGAATTTTGTCTAGCAATTTCGGGCCCATCTCCGAAATCCCAATAAACGAAAAGTCGAGATTGTTTCTACTCCTATTCGGCTTAAAATATCTGGACTTTGCAGGCTCCCATGCCATCTCTCCTGCTAACGCTAATGCTGAAACGGTGTCATATGCCCATAAGCCAAAGAGACTGAGATCAGCAATCTCGTCCTGTGAATTTCTCTCGGCGTAAAGCTTTGTCCATCTCTCTTCGAAATTTCTGCGAGACTCTGATGGTGCTACATGTGGCCTTACACCAACTACACCTTGCATCGAATCCAAAGCCTTAGAGCTGACTGGGTCCAATAAAGAGGACAAACCATCAGTGACAATCCACGCAAAGTCCGCGCTCACCATACCCGCCTCACTCGCCAGAACAAAGAACCGAGACCCGATCGCAGCAGTCATATGAACAAGAAAAACTCTGGTCCGCATCACTAACAACTTATTGAGCTCTTTTACGATGTCGATATCTTCTGGAGATGGAGGAATAACGCTTCTGTAAGTGATCCGAGCATCGACCTCTTGGAATGCGTCGACAAGGTATGGGACCAAGCCCTTGCCATACTCAGTGTCTTCATATACAAGAGCTATTTCCCTCCAACCATAAGCTTGAACAACAGCCGCCAAAGCACCAACCTGTAAACTATCATCATAGGCTGTCCGAACGAAATAATGGCTTTGTGTGGGAGAAAGGGATGGGCTAGTGGCTGAGAAGGATATGATTGGGACTCGAGCTTTCACTCCTAAGTCGATTACAAATTTGGCTTGTGAGGACCATTGTGGGCCCAGGATTGCGTGGACTTCTTCATTCTCCATCAAGTCCAAAACTGTAAACACGATGTATCTGATTAAACAATTCACAATTGATCTACCAAAATAAAAGTGGGATTGCATGGACACTCTCTCTCTCATCATTCATATCTGGAGGCCTTACGTCCATGGCCATTGAGCCTCTAGGTCTCGAAGTGACGGCTCCTTCATGGCGGAAAGCATTTAAATGAGACCAAGATCTCGACAACCATAGAGGAGCCCCATAATCTTCCTCAATAGAAGAGGGAAAAGGGCGAAGGAGAGAGAAAGAAAGATAGAGAACAGAGCACAGAGATGGAGAGAGAAACCTATCTTCTAGCAATAAAGCACCGCAGGCTTGGGTTGACTACAGGCCGGACGGGCTGGGGTTTTCCAAAGAACCCCGAAGGCTTCGAGCTTGTTATCTCTAGGCCTAGATCGAAGCTGAGCATTCAGCCAGTACCAAACTTGATTGGTCCCATTCAGTGTAGTTTGGGCTGGGTCTGAAGTTTCACCTAATTTTTTAAAGGGAAAATAACACAAGTGATCCCTGAAGTTTGCTTTAATGTGCAATATCGTTTATGAACTTTTAATTTGTTCAATGTAGTCTCTGAACTTTGATCGAATATGCAATATGATCTCTGAACTTAAATCCAATATTTAATGCAGTTCGTAAACTTTTAAATAATTCTATATAGTTTAGAACCTACATTGAATAAATTAAAAGTCAAGGAACAAAATTGCACATTGAATCAAAGTTCAGAGATCATACTGCACAAATTAACAGTTCAAGAATGACATTGCATATTAGGACAAAGTTCATGGACTATTTCTGCTATTGTCCCTCTTTCAAATGCATATTTTGATAATTGATAGACTTATTTTTTACTTTCACCATTTCTCAAATATATATATTTTAAAAAAAGACATCTAATATAAAAAAAAAAACCTAAACTAAAAAGGAAAGATGTTCCCATCTGTAACTTTATCAAGTTTGGCATTTTGTTTGGCCTCATTTGCACTAGCTGTGTTGGGCTTAGGTGTTTGTCCTATTTATTTCTCAAGTTCGAATTATGAACTTTCAAAGGAAAAGAATCGAAATATTGGACAAAAAAGGCTTAATCTGAAAATGAGGTCCAGTTGCTTTGTGCGGGGTTGTGCTGCAGTAGTAGTCGCCACTTCTTGAGTTGCTGCACTAGTGGAGTCGCTCATTTCACCCTCTGTACTGCTTGCTTGCTCGGAGTAGACAGAGCTAGTTGAAGAGATGGTCGAAGCGTGGTGGTGGTGCGTTGTGGTGGTGGACGAGTGAGAGGTGAGATATAAGTGTGGACAAGAGAAAGATTGGGAGACGTAAATAGAAATTTAACTAAAGAGAATTATAGAGATGAGAGAGGCTAAACTGCTTTGAGTTTTAGGAAAGTGAGAGGCAGAAAGTTCAAGGGAATGTGGTTTTCTAACTTTAGTAGATTTATTTTTGTTAAGGCTGATTGCACAAAAAAAACCTAAATAGGCACACCCGTTCCACATTGATCCCAAATTAGTTTTCGTGTCACAAAAAATTTCAAACTAGTACATTAGTGCCACATTTACCAAAAAATCTCCCAAGTAAAAATTGGTGTAGGATAAATGTGGCACTGATATACCAGTTTGAGAATTTTTGTGACCCAAAAACTAGTTTGAGATAAATGTAAAATGAATCTACCAGTATAGGAGTTTTTAGGGGAATTAACCATTCCTACTATGCAATATACTTTGGGCTGGTCCAGGCCATTCGAACTTCAGGATTAGACTAGCCCAAACTAAAAATTCAATTCAAGCATGGTGACAAATTAGTGGCGCTGCCCGGGGACCCACTACAGAATGGTTAGGTACTTATCGACACTGCTAGATAGATGGAACAAACTCGGTGGAGCACTAAGCAGTTCTTATTAGAGTTTACATTAGGTGAGTTAGAAAACTTGACAGGGGGAATTTTCAAGAAAAGTGGCAATTAATAATTTATTCTGAATGCGATTCAGGGTGTTTTAAGATACATCCGTGATGGTGTTATTAGGCAAAAGAAGTCTAATGTTGGAAATTTGATATAATTTGGAGCAATTAATGATGAGGGCTTGTGACTCATTGATTTTAAGTGGGAGTTCGTCTAGCCAAACATGTTGAGGGCTTATATTTGGGCTCCATCTTGATGATTTGTCGGGCTTTTACCATGCCTCCCCAACAAAGTATATTCATAAAATTGAAAATACAAAGTGTAGGTTTCAAAAGTTGAGGATCTCAGTTATTATTATTGTAGAAATTGAGATTGATTTTTGAAATTTGATCGGTGCGTTTTGTGTTAGAAAAGTCGATGATGATGAACATATCATATGTAGAAAAATCCGTCTTATTTTTTTGAGACGCAAAGAGAGAGAGAGAGATGGTGAAGGAAGGCGGCGAAGTAGAAAGAGTGGAAACAATTGACTTTGATTGTCTGAGTGCGTCTTGCCCCGAGACTGTTTGAGTCGGTCCTTTGTTTGAAAAGTCAACTGCGTTTTCTGTTTGAAAAGTCAAATAATGATAAATTTGTCATATGCAGAAAAATCTTTTCTTTTTTTTTTTCGGTGGAGAGAGAGAGAGAGAGCGACACTTTCATGCTAATACAAATACTATAGATATTACAGATATTAGATGCCTAATACCAATCCTAATACTAATACAAATAGTAGATTCTCTACTAACATTGGGCCATAATACTAATACTATATAACTATTAGATGCCTATCAGAAACTATTTAGATTCATTAAAAACTCACACTAGAATCACTTCAACGTATGTGTATTAACATCCTTGGTCATACAAGGAAAAAGCATAAATTAGTTGATGACAAGTATTTGAAATTACAAAGAATCAAGATTCATTGGCGATAAGAGTTTCAAAATGTGTATAATCTAATTCATAATCGCGAGTCCAATATGTCCCACACAAGCGACATAACTATATGTATTTACCTGCTGATGCTGCATCGACGATGTCATCATTCGGATCTTTGACGAGAAGTGACAATTGGGTACGGTAATCAGGGTGCGCACCATAGAAATCAGAGCGTGCCATGGATATACAACTCTCCACCATCCTCCCAATGGGTGAGTTCATGCTCAAAATTAGCCCGATTTGAATCATTTCCTTTGCTGGGTTCTCTTTGGGTACACCGGAGGATTCAATAGTAGAGGCCAGGTGAAGGAGATATAATAGTGCAAGAATCAAGCAGCTTCTCTGGCCCTCCATATTATGTGTATCTTGGCTGCTTTGGTCTATTGCTTCACTTGTTGATGACTACTTATAGATTGTTTCCAGCTCTAAGCATTGGAAAAAACGTACGGAGGTTTCCTAGAAGTTGATTGTTCAACAATTGACGATTTCTTACCGTAGTTCTCTGCTAAATTAAAAATGGTACATTCTTAGGAAAAGTCGTAGGAAGTGAAGATTCGTTGTCTATTTCCCACATTGACTGTGCAATGTGCACGAATTGACTTAATTCATACGCAAGTAGTAGTCCAACGTTAAGATAAGACCGGTACATTCACTGGGAGATTCGACATGTGGAAATAAATTGCCTTTTTTCCTTGCAAATATTGAATGCTTTTCTCCACGTCATTCACAATCAGCCAAAAAAGGAATCAATTCATTGGAAAATTCGTAGCAGTCCACTCTGTTCAGCGTCTATTGTCATGTGGCATCAAAGTAAACAACGGTAGGAGAAAAGGAATCAATTCATTGGAAAATTCGTAGCAGTCCACTCTGTTCAGCGTCTATTGGTTCAGCGTCTATTGTCATGTGGCATCAAAGTAAACAACGGTAGGAGAAAAGGAATCAATTCATTGGAAAATTCGTAGCAGTCCACTCTGTTCAGCGTCTATTGTCATGTGGCATCAAAGTAAACAACAGTAGGAGAAATGAATATGCCTCGCCACTTCTAATTTGCCTCGAACATAATATGTCCTACTTTAGGACATGGCATATGCATGGCACATGTGATTTTCAGCCATATTAGATGTTCATATTAGAGTTTACATTGGGTGAGTTAGAAAACTTGACAGGGGGAATTTTCAAGAAAGTGGCAATTAATAATTTATTCTGAATGCGATTCAGGGTGTTTTAAGATACATGCGTGGTGGTGTTATTAGGCAAAAGAAGTCTCATGTCGGAAATTTGATATAATTTGGAGCAATTAATGATGAGGGCTTGTGACTCATTGATTTTAAGTGGGAGTTGGTCTAGCCAAACATGTTGAGGGCTTATATTTGGGCTCCATTTGATGATTTATCGGGCTTTTACCATGCCTCCCCAACAAAGTATATTCATAAAATTGAAAAATACAAAGTGTTGGTTTCAAAAGTCGAGGATCTCAATTATTATTATTGTAGAAATTGAGATTGATTTTTGAAATTTGATAGGTGCGTTTTGTGTTAGAAAAGTCGATGATGATGAACATACCATATGTAGAAAAATCCGTCTTATTTTTTTGAGACGCAAAGAGAGAGCAAGAGATGGTGAAGGAAGGTGGCGAAGTAGAAAGAGTGGAAATAATTGACTTTGATTGTTTGAGTGCGTCTTGCCCCGAGACTGTTTGAGTTGGTCTTGCGTTTGAAAAGTCAACTGCGTTTTCTGTTTGAAAAATCAAATAATGATAAATTTGTCATATGCAGAAAAATCTTTTCTTTTTTTTTTTTCGGTGGGGAGAGAGAGAGAGAGCGACACTTTCATGCTAATACAAATACTATAGATATTACAGATATTAGATGCCTAATACCAATACTAATACTAATACAAATAGTAGATTCTCTACTAACATTGGGCCATAATACTAATACTATATAACTATTAGATGCCTATCAGAAACTATTTAGATTCATTAAAAACTCACACTAGAATCACTTCAACGTATGTGTATTAACATCCTTGGTCAGACAAGGAAAAAGCATAAATTAGTTGATGACAAGTATTTGAAATTACGAATTTTCAAGATTCATTGGCGATAAGAGTTTCAAAATGTGAATAATCTAATTCATGATCGCGAGTCCAATATGTCCCACACAAGCGACATAACTATATGTATTTACCTGCTGATGCTGCATCGACGATGTCATCATTCGGATCTTTGACGAGAAGTGACAATTGGGTACGGTAATCAGGGTGCGCACCATAGAAATCAGAGCGTGCCATGGATATACAACTCTCCACCATCCTCCCAATGGGTGAGTTCATGCTCAAAATTAGCCCGATTTGAATCATTTCCTTTGCTGGTTTCTCTTTGGGTACACCGGAGGATTCAATAGTAGAGGCCAGGTGAAGGAGATATAATAGTGCAAGAATCAAGCAGCTTCTCTGGCCCTCCATATTATGTGTATCTTGGCTGCTTTTGTCTATTGCTTCACTTGTTGATGACTACTTATAGATTGTTTCCAGCTCTAAGCATTGGAAAAAACGTACGGAGGTTACCTAGAAGTTGATTGTTCAACAATTGACGAATTCTTACAGTAGTTATCTGCTAAATTAAAAATGGTACATTCTTAGGAAAAGTCGTAGGAAGTGAAGATTCGTTGTCTATTTCCCACATTGACTGTGCAATGTGCACGAATTGACTTAATTCATACGCAAGTAGTAGTCCAACGTTAAGATAAGACCAGTACAATCACCGGAAGATTCAACATGTGGAAATAAATTGCCTTTTTTCCTTGCAAATATTGAATGCTTTTTTCCACTTCATTCACAATCAGCCAAAAAAGGAATCAATTCATTGGAAAATTCGTAGCGGTCCACTCTGTTCAGCGTCTATTGTCATGTGGCATCAAAGTAAACAATGGTAGGAGAAATGAATATGCCTCGCCACTTCTAATTTGACTCGAACATAATATGTCCTAGTTTAGGACATGGCATATGCATGGCACATGTGATTTTCAGCCATATTAGATATTCAATGGGCTTGGCTAAATTTTGTGCTCCTACGGGCTTAGTTTAGATAATTAAATTAGGCTCGGATCCCCCTTCCTTAAGTGCAGTCCAATTACAAAGCAGTTTATGTGGGCTTATACAATGCCTCTAATATGTAAATGTAAATTAATAATATTTTTGTTTGGGTACCGGGGTTGACGCCTAATTTTTTGTGTAATGAATAACTAAATGGGTCACAAAAATTTAGGTCAATAGTAGATTCTAGACTTGGAACATGCAATCTGTTAAAATGGATTTCAAGTTTTTGGAACACGGAACTGTACTAATCAACCCTGGATCCGGCCTTTCCGAAGAGCAAGGAGCCATAGAAGACTACTAGCTTTTCTCCATGGTTCCCTTTTGCAGATCTAAGAGAAAGCCGATACATTCACGAAAATAGAAACAAAAAGCAAAGCACTCAAACTTAAACATCAAAAAGAGTAAAAAAGACTCAGCATCCTTTTTTTTTTTTTGGTAAAGGTAAAAATATGTATTACTTTTCAATACACCAAATACAAACTAATGCCAAAACCATCCTCTGACCCAATTAGGACATGGAAATGTCCAGACAAGGTCAAAGATGGTTCCGCAAGAACTAAACCACATGACAAGAGGTCGACAAATATAAACAGAGCTAAAGACCGAATTAGGAGGACATCCGAGTCACTTCAAAGATTGAGGGTGGAAGCTCCCATTTCCTTTGTAAAATACGGTTCCTACGTGTATCCTACACTCCCCCAATGGATATGACTTTATCTTTCACAACTTTGATAAGATGTTTGTGCGTACCCGGGATGTAGACACTCTTGTTCCTGAAGATGGCGTTGTTCCTCTCGGTCCATATAATATGAATTAGTGCCCCAAAGGAAAATCGGGAGAGGCGGTGTGCGAAAGAATCTCCACCGCAGACCTTCATTGCCCACAAAATAAGTTCTTGCCAAGGTCGATTGTGCCATGGAAGGTTGCATTTGGTTACCCAGAAGGAAACCAGCCTACTAGTAGAAGGGCACTCAAAAAAGAGGTGATTGACCGAGTCCGGTCTAGTACCACAAAAGGCACATAAAGCGGTGTCGATCATTTGGTTTTGTAAAAGGAGTACCTGGGAAGGCAGCCGGTTGAGTGTGACTAGCCACAAGAGAAAGGCATGTCTGGGTGCAATATGATGATCCCAGATGAATAAGTGCCAAGAGATTGAATTTCCTTTTCTTCTGATATGATTCCAAGCAGATGCTACCAAAAAGGAGTTCGAGGAATGTGGAGTCCATGTCAGTCTGTCCGGAGTATTATCGTCAAAGATAGGCGGGGGATCTGTCCAACTCAAAATAGTGTCGAGTGTATTTGAGGCTTGCCACATACAATCGTAGAACTTCCCAACCGTAGCATCTCGAGGGATCCGCGACTGGTATATGTCGACATTACTAAAGATAAGATATAGTGAGCCTTTGTTGTGCCACAAGTCAAACCAGAGAGAGACGGAGTGACCGTTTCCAATCTTCCATCGAAATAGAGTTCGAGCAAAAGGCCTCAAATCAAGGATTTTCTTCCAGGTCTAGGAGCAAAAAGTCGGCTTGGATACAACCCAAAAGTTTGATTTTTTTAAGTAAATTGAATGTATCCATTTGGACCACACGGATTCCCTATCAGTGAAGAGGAGCCATATGTGTTTGTGAGTCATAGCTCTATTGTATTCTACCAGTCGCCGTATTCCAAGGCCTCCTTCATCTTTGGGTAAACATACGTTAGTCCACGCTACCTTAGCTCCCCCGATGCCTAGGTCAGGGCCTTTTCACAAAAATTGCCTCAATATGTTCTCAATTCTATATAAAACAGCTTTTGGAAGGGAGAAAATGGTAGCCCAATACACCTGGATGGAGTGCAAGTTAGATTTGATGAGTTGCAGCCTCCCCACAAAGGACAAGAAACGTTGTGTCCATGAGCAGGCCCGAGCCATTATAGAATCAATTAGAATCTTACAGTCCTCTTTACGCATTCTAGACGAAATGATAGGCACTCCTAAATATCGAAAAGGGAGTGAGCCTTGTTGAAAGCCGAGACATTGAAGTAATTGGGCTTGCATTACCGAGGTCTCTCCCAAGAGGAACAAATTGCTTTTACTACTGTTCGGTCTAAGGCCAGACCAACTGGAGAACAAGTCAAGAGATTCCTTGATTATTTCAACCGACTTCAGGTGAGCTTCAGAGAAAAGGAGCTCATCATCCGCAAAGAAAAGATGAGAAATGAGTGTTTTTTTACAACGCCAGAACCAGTGAAACTCCGGAGTATCAGTTTTTCTCTTTAGAATTCCATATAGGACTTCCATAATCAGAATAAAAAGATACGGCGAAAGCGGATCACCTTGTCGAATACCTCGGAAACTAGCAAAGAAACCATGTAGTTCCCCATTGATTGAAACCGAGAATTTAGCTGTAGAAACACAAGCTATAATCATCTTGATGAAAAAATCAGGAAATTGGAAGGCCTTGAGTGTCATTTCCATAAATCTCCAGTCAACTGTGTCAAAGGCCTCTTGAAAGTCCACTTTGATGGCACATTTAGGGAGGTAAGCCTCGTGATGGAAGTCCACGAATAACTCTTGAGCAATCATGATGTTGTCACTAATTCTGCGTCCTTTAATGAATGCCGTTTGGGAGGGACTAATCAGTGATGGTAAAATATGTGCAATACGCCCAGCCAAGATTTTAGAAATGCATTTATATAGGGTGTTACAACATGCAATGGGGCAAAAGTCAGACATAGCCGAGACATTAGGAGACTTTGGCACAAGAGTTAGAATGGTGGTATTTATCTCTTTAAGCATACATCTAGACTTAAAGAATTCTCTTACCGCCTTGAGAATGGAAGGCCCTATGATCTCCCAGGAGGTTTTGAAGAAATCAACATTGTAGCCATCCGGCCCTGGGGCTTTGCCTCTAGCCAGTGAAAAAAGAGTAGCCTGTATTTCCCCATCAGAAACCGGTTTTGCTAGGTAGATCCTCTGGTTATCATCCAGAACCCGGCCTATGAAGTCACTTATCTCACCGACAGATGCTTGAGTAGAAGCAGAATTATCATTGAGTAGCTTCTAATAGTGGCTGACAATGTGATTCCTTACTGCAAGAGGGTCAGTTAGTAAAACACCATCACTTGTGGATACTGAGAGAATACGATTATGTAAACGCCTTTTGTTGACAAAATGGTGAAAGAATTTGGTGTTCAGGTCTCCTTCTTTATGCCAACGAATCCTGGATTTCTATCTAAAAAAGGATTCCTCTTGTAATCTCAGATAAGAGAATGTTCGTAAGTGCTCCACTTCTCTATCGTGCAAGTTTTGGTTGAATGGATGAAGTTCCAGTGAACAGCATACAGATCTACTCTGGCCTGTTTTGTCCGTGTAGAAATAGATGAGAAGGACTTCTTGTTCAGATGTTTCAGCTTAGCTTTAAGCAGTCTTAGTTTGCAACAAACCGTGTACATGTGAGTACCTACTATCTAAGTATCCTAGGCTTGAGCTACCAGTTCCAAGAATTTAGGATGTGAAGTCCAGAAGTTGAAAAACTTAAAAGGTTTCTTGGAACTTTGTGGCTGAAGGATTTTAATCACCATAGGAGAGTGATCGAAATACCTAGCGCAAGAAAGGAGGCTTCCGAAAAGGGGAAATGTTTATTCCACAGGTTATTAGTGAGAACCCGATCAATCTTATGGAGTTTCCGATTATCCCCAGAGGAGTGAGACCAAGTGAATCTGCAACCCACATACCGGAGATCCTCGAGTCCCGCTTGGTTGAGGCAGTCGCCGAATTCTTCGAAGACCGAGATCCACGGGGTTGTGCTACCCACTCTATCCTGTGGGTCTTTAATGGCATTGAAATCTCCGGCAACAATCCATGGTAAGTCACATGAAGAGAGCCGAATGAGGTCAGTCCAGAACAGTCGCCGAAGTACAAAAGTGTGTTCCCCATGTACAACAATGAGAAGACGGGATTTATGTATATTCAGTAGTGTAAGCTGCATGTGAATCAATTGTCCAGAAAAGTAGATTAGACTCATCTCTATCTCATTCGGGTCCCATCCAAACCATATTCTGCCAAGGGGGGAAAATTCATAGTTGGAAATCCACCGCCAACTATCACTTAAGCCTCTAGATATATCAGCAAAAAGGAGTCGCGACCTTGCAGGCTCCCATGCCATATTTCGGGCCCATCTCCGATATCCCAATAGACGAAAAGTCGAGATTGTTTCTGCTCCTATTCGACTTTAAATATCTAGACCTTGGGGGCTCCCATGCCATCTCTCCTGCTATTGCTAGTGCTGTAACTGTGTCATATGCCCATAAGCCAAAGAGACTGACATAAGCAATCTCGTCGTGTGAATTTCTCTTGGCGTAAATCTTTGTCCATCTCTCTTCGAAATTTCTACGAGACCCTGACGGTGGTACATGTGGCCTTACACCTACTACACCTTGCATCGAATGCAAAGTCTTAGAGCTGACGGGGTCCAATAAAGAGGACAAACCATCAGTGACAATCCACGCAAAGTCCTTGCTCACCATCCGCGCCTCACTCGCTAGAGCAAAGAACCTAGACCCGATCACAGCAGTCATATGAACAAGAAACACTCTGGTCTGCATCACTAACAACTTATTGAGCTCTTTTACAATGTCGATAGCTGCCGGAGATGGAGGAATAACGCTCCTGTAAGTGATCCGAACATTGACCTCTTGAAATGCGTTGACAAGGTATGGAACCAAGCCATTGCCATAATCAGTGTCTTCATAAACAAGAGTTATTTCCTTCCAACCATAAGCCTGAACAACAGCCTTTAAAGCACCAACTTGTGAACTGTCATCGTAGGCCGTCCGGACGAAATAATGGCTTCGTGTGGGAGAAAGGGATGGGCTAGTGGCGGAGAAGGATATGATTGGGACTTGAGCTTTCACCCTAAGTCGATTACAAATCTGGCTTGTGAGGACCATTCTGGGCCCAGGATTGCATGGACTTCTTCATTCTCCATCAAGTCTAAAACAGCAAACACAATGTAATTGATGAAAAAATTATCTACCCAAAAAAAAGTTGGACTGCATGGACTCTCTCTCCCACCCCCCACTCAATTGCAGACGCCAGCGTTAGGTCAAGCTTCTCCTCGAGATCTGCTTGATCTCCATGGTCGTCAAGCCTCTAGGTCTCACCTCCATGGCAGCAAGCTATTAGAGCTAGAAAAAAATTGGGCCAGTCCAGATTTTTGGGCCCCCATGCAATTTCACATGGCCCTACAGAGGTAGCATGGTGACTAGGTAGTGGCACGGCTCGGGGGACAGGAAAATTACCGAAATAGTCCTAAACAAATTGTAATTGTATCAATTCAGTGTTAAACCTTTTTTTTTCCAATTAAATCCTAAACATTTTAAATTTATGTCAATTCAGTCCATCCGGACAATTTTGGCCAGCCAGTGCTGATGTGAACGCCGGCTATTCTATATGGCGCGACCGGCGCTAACATGGACATATTTTAATTATTTTTCGATTTGTTTATTTATTTATTATTTTCATTTTTCCTTTTTTTTCTTTTCTCTTTATCTTTATTCTCTAGCCGGTCGTTGGAACTCAGAGAGAGAGAAAGAGAGGTAGTGGAGCACTAAGTGCTTTAGATTACAGTAACATTGGATGAGTTAAGGAGGATGTGTGAGGGTGTTATTAGGCAAAAGAATGTCTCATATCGGAAATGTGATGTAAGGTGGAGCATTTAATATTGGCTCATAACTCATTGACTAAAACTTTTAGATGAATGGGAGCTCAAATTTGAGTGATCTATTGAGCTTTTGGTCCACCTCTTCTCAAAGTGTGTTCTTGAAGATACAGATTGTAGATTTCAAAAGCTGACAATGCAAATTATTATTAAATGCAGAAATGGAGGATGAATCTTGAAATTGGATCGGAATGCTTTGTGTTTGGAAAGTTGGTGATGATGAAGTTGTCATATGTTAAAAAATCTTTTTTTTTTCTGGGAGGCAGACAGAGAGATAGAGATATGGTGAAGGAACATAGTGAAGTTAAGGAACATAGAGGTTGTTCTTACGTTTGAAAAGCCAATGCATGATTTCTACCTTCGGAGGGAGAGAGAAAGATGTTGAAGCGACGGACCAAAGTTGAGCGTACACATGAGGTTGAAAGAGAACCACCTAAAAGTCTAGTGCGTCTTCGTTTGAAAAGTCTAAACACGATAGATTTTTCACATGTTGACAAATCTTTTCTTTTTATATTTTTTTGGGGTGTAGAGAGAGAGGCTTTATGAAGTAGATGGCATCTAAAATTGTCCAAAAAAATCTTAAGCCTATTGTATGACTACCAATTTAGTTCTAAAACTTTTAATTTTTGCTAATTTAGTACTATACCTTTTGATGATTTGCCAATTTGAACCTTCTAACCAATTTTGCCAATTTTTTTTAAAAAATTTCTATTCTTTCTTTTTATCTCTTTTCTTTTCTTTCTTATATTTTTTTCCCTATTGTACTTCTTCCCACAAGGGCTGATGGGGCCTTAGCAATGATTTGCAACCCTCGCAGGCCATTGGGCGAGGGCCCTCCCTCACTAGGTCTATGCGAGCCGATGAGGGCTATTGCAACCCTCATTGTGCACAAAGGCGAAGACCATTGATAGCCCTCATCGGCCATCGTTGAGGCCCCGACAACCCCTCTGGCCCTTCGAGGAAGAAGAACAGTAAAAAGAAAATGAAGAAAAAAAATATAAAAAATAAAAAAATTAGAAAACTTTTAAAATTGCAAAAATTGTCCACGTAAATACCGGCCGTGCCACATAAGATGATTGACGTCCATGTCATCAATTTTCAGTCAAAATTGGCCAAAATGACTAAATTGGCAAATCATCAAAAGGTTTTGAACTCAATTGGTATAATTGAAAGGCCTAGGACTGAGTTGACCATCGTACAACAGATTTAAGACTTTTTGGATAATTTTTCCCGCCTAATACTAAGCAGGTATTAGAAGCCTAATACTAATACAAATACCTATACTAATACTAATAGCAGATTTCTCCTTACATTGCACCATAACACTAATACCATAAATATCTAAGGCCCTGTCAGAATCTATTGAGAATTCACTAAACTATGTAGATTGATCATTCCCGACCAACTCACACTAGAACCACTTCATTGTATGTGTATTAATATCGTGGATCAGACAACGAGGTATCAAATTATTTGATGACAAGTATTTGAAGTTCCGAAGAATCAAGATTCACCGGTGACAAGTGTTTGAGGTTGTGAATAATTTAATTCTTGAGCAAGAGTCCAATATGTCCCCACAGAAGTGCATATATTTACCTGCCGATGCTGCATCGACGATGTCATTAGCTGGATCTTTGACTTGAATCGACAATCAAGTGTGGTAATTAGGGTGCATGCGGTAGAAATCAAAGAGTGCCATGAATATACAGCTCGTCACCATCTTCCCGGCGGTCGAGCTCCTATTTTGAACTAGCCCGACTTGAATCATTTCCTTTGCTGGGTTCTCTCTGGGTACATTAGCGGTTTCAATAGTATAGGCCAGGTGAAGGAAATATATTAGGGCAAGAATCAAGTAGCATGTCAGGCCATCCATATTCAGTGTCTCTTGGTTATTATGTCTATTGCTTCTCTTGTTGATTCCAGACCATTTATACATTTTTGAGCTCTAAGCATTGGAAGAACTGTAAGGAAGTTTCCTAGAATTTGACTGAAAGGTGTGCAACTACCAACATTGACTAATTCCATAAGTAGTAGTCCTACGTTAAAAGAAAACGCATGGATTATTTGGAAAAGTCATAGGATTTGGAGATTCAAGATGATTTTATTTCAAAAAAATGAATAGTTTAAAAATAATTTCCTAAAAATAATCATTTATATCGCTTACAAGAATGAAAAGACAAAAAATATTTTCATCATTAACAAAAATATTTACGTATAAATTACTGTTGATAATGAAAATATTTTAATTGACTAATTATTTTAGGTGGTATAAACAATTATTTTTTAGACCTTACCAAAAAAAAATTATTTTTTAGAAATTTCTTTACAAATCATTGATTTTTTGCAAAACAAATGGAGACTTATAGTCTTTTGTTATTTCTTGCAAATATTTAATGCTTTTCACCCCTCATTTCCCCATAAGTCAAATAAAAGAGAACATAAACCAAAGGTGATAAAAGGGAAAGGGTAGAAGATCATTATGCCTCATCTCTACGAGCTGATTGCCAGCTTTCTTTCTCCATTTCCTTCCGCCAACCAAGAAAAAAACAACCCTATTACTCATTTACGGCAAGAACTTTCAAACCGGATGTCCAAATCTTTGGAAACATGACTTAAGATTTTGACTTGTCAATTGAGGACGAAGATTTTATTCTGTTCAATTGAGCAAACTAAGTGTGAGAGGGAGTGTTAAAGTAATTAAATAATAAACTACGCATTCACCTAAAATCGTAAGCTTTTAAAGAATCAGTATTAGCTCCCTTTGATGCTGAGAGTGGATTCCGGAATTCTGTATGGTTCAATAATGTTGTGGACTTTCACTGACGACATATATGCTCGAAAACCAATTGAAGCTTTTAATTTTTCCATTAGGGATATGAGTTCTTAGCTTCTAGTAGTATTGGGGAAGTTGATTTAGCAGGGGGTTTGTCCATTTACTGGGATCATGAGGTGAATAGAGATCGACACATGGTGTGATGCTGATCTTCACTAGCAGAAGCCATTGATGGGGCTTCTTCACAATCTAGTGATGCTTATACTTCAGTAATGGTTGTTGCGACCTTTGGAACTACGAGCCCAAAATGTTTCTACCATGAATTTTGTTTCTATATGACTTTGGATATAAAGGGGAGTCTTTCGGAGGAAGGTGATTTGATGAAGAAATTGGTGAGTTGGATAGAAACTGCCGAGGTCGTCAGTCTGAAGCTCCTTCTTGGGTTACTTTTGCAATTTTTGCTCTTCTTTATTTCCTAAACCAAAGTCCTTTGTGCAAATCACTATTTACATTTCGTGAAAGCCCTAAGTAAATAGCATCAAGCTCTAAGTTTTCGGTGTTTATGCAAAGGCATTTCCCATAAACTCTCACAAAACAACCAAAGAGTAGGTCCCCACGCTCTGGACGCATTTCCCAAGTTTTGGATGTACTCCAACATTTCAGACGTGGGCCTTACGGCTAGGTAATCAATTCCTAGTAACAACTTTGTGAGAAATTATTGCATGCCACTGTGATGCCAGCGTGAAGGACACATACTAGTTCAAGAATCAAGCAGCTTGCCCGGCCCTCCATGTTCTGTGTATCTTGATTACTTTTGTCTATTGCTTCACTTGTTAATGCTTGACTACTTATGCATCGTTTCCAACTCTAAGCATTGGAAAAATCGCGAGGAAGTTTCCTAGAACTTGGCCGTGCAATGTGAACACATTGACTAATTCGACGCGCAAGTAGTACACTCCTAAAAGCTTTAGCTTTTAAACAGTCGGTATTAGTTCCACAAAATCTCACATTAGAATCCAATTGTTTCCTTTTGCTGTTCGGAGAGTAATCAGCTATGGATTCTGGAAATCTCTATGGTTCTATAAAGTCGTGGACTTTCACTGATGGCATACATGCTCGAAAAACCAATTGGAGCTTTTTAATTTTTTTCATTAGGGATATGAGTTCTTAGCTTTCTAGTAGTATTGGGGAAGTTGATTTAGCAGGGGGTTTGTCCATTTACTGGGATCATGAGGTGAATAGAGATCGACACATGGTGTGATGCTGATCTTCACTAGCAGAAGCCATTGATGGGGCTTCTTCACAATCTAGTGATGCTTATACTTCAGTAATGGTTGTTGCGACCTCTGGAACTACGAGCCCAAAATGTTTCTACCATGAATTTTGTTTCTATATGACTTTGGATATAAAGGGAGTCTCTCGGAGGAAGGTGATTTGATGAAGAAATTGGTGAGTTGGATAGAAACTGCCGAGGTCGTTAGTCTGAAGCTCCTTCTTGGGTTACTTTTGTAATTTTTGCTCTTTTTATTTCCTAAACCAAAGTCCTTTGTGCAAATCACTATTTACATTTCGTGAAAGCCCTAAGTAAATAGCATCAAGCTCTAAGTTTTCGGTGTTTATGCAAAGGCATTTCCCATAAACTCTCACAAAACAACCAAAGAGTAGGTCCCCACGTTCTAGACGCATTTCCCAAGTTTTGGATGTACTCTAACAGTTCAGACGTGGGCCTTGTGGCTAGGTAATCAATTCCTAGTAACAACTTTGTGAGAAATTATTGCATGCTACTTTGTGATGCCAGCGTGAAGGACACTTACTAGTGCATGAATCAAGCAGCTTGCCTGGCCCTTCATGTTCTGTGTATCTTGATTTCTTTTGTCTATTCCTTCACTTGTTGATGCTTGACTACTTATGCATCGCTTCCAGCTCTAAGCATTGGAAAACTTGCGAGGAAGTTTCCCAGAACTTGGCCGTGCAATGTGAACACATTGACTAATTCTACGCGCAAGTAGTACACTCCTAAAAGCTTTATCTTTTAAACAGTCGGTATTAGTTCCACAAAATCTCACATTAGCATCCAATTGTTTCCTTTTGCTGTTCGGAGAGTAATCAACTGTGGATTCCGAAAATCTCTATGGTTCTATAAAGTCGTGAACTTTCACTTATGGCATATATACTCAAAAAAACAATTGAAGCTTTTCAATTTTTCCATTAAGGGATCTGAGTTATGAGCCTTCTCGTAGTATTGGGGAAGTTGATTTAGCCCGGTGGTCTTTCCATTTACTAGGATAGTGAGGTGAATAGAGATCGGAAAATTGAATGATGCTGATAGTGGTGGCCACGGGCCGGAACCGACCGGTTCCGGTTCGGAACCGGCGGTTCCGGTTCGTGGTCAATAACGAACCGGAACCGGAACCGAACCTCGCCAGGCCTCAGGCGAGCGAGGCGAGCCTCGCCGGCGTCGGGCGAGGGCCTCGCTTCGCCCGAGGCGGCGGCGAGCTCGCCCGACGCCGGGCGAGGCTCGCCTCACCGGATCCGGCGAGGGCGAGCCTCGCCGCGGCGCGGGCGAGGTTCGCCTCGCCGCCCACCTCGGGCGAGCCTCGCCCGACGCCGGCAAGGCTCGCCTGAGGCCGGCGACTCTCCGCCGGCCCCTCACCTCCGCCCTCACCGGGCGACCTCCACGCCCCGCCGCGGCGCCATGAGGAAGACCAAAAAAAAAAAAAAAAAAACAGAAAAGGAAAAACAGAAAAGAAAAGAAAATTAAATATAAATTGTAATTAAATTTGGGGATAAAAATACATGACTTGAACTTAATAAATTATCATTAAACACATTACAATTCATTACAACGATTTATAAAAAAAAACGAGCACAATATATATGCCCTAAAATGATCCCAAAACCTAAATATTCCGTGCACAATGCATAGGGGATCAGAGGTCACATGTCGTCGGATTATACTCAGGTTTCCCTAAGCTCATGTGGGCGATCCGATATGAGAAACAAGGGTTCCCAAATATTTGCCAACTCCAATAATTCTTTTACCCTCAATCGTCACTACCCGTTCCAGTACCGGTAGTGGTAGTATCTCCTCCATCGTTAAAGAATTCGGATTCAGCATTGCGATCTATCTCTTGTTGCCGGTATTGAGCCTTCGTCCAATCAGCAACACAAGCTTGCATCTGCACTGATTCTGGATCTAATCTTGAACGATGTTCTTTCAAAAATATTACCTCCGCACTAAATGCTTGTTCGACCGCAACTGTGGAACAAGGGGTTGAAAAAATCTGTTTTGCAATAAGAGCAAGGATTGGGTATCGGCTTGCGTGCCCCTTCCACCAATCCAAAATTAAAAAATCCTTACCACATTCAGTAATCTCAAATGAAATGTTTAGATAACTCTCTAATTCAGAAATATTTCCTATTACTCCTTTTTGTTTTTTTTGTCTATGTAATAAAAGTTGGTACCCTCTACTAATTTTACCTGTACCGTCATTTTGTATCTCCGTTGATTGAGAAGATCCAATATCATCTAAATTATATTTAGTATAAAATTCATTATATAATTCTATTACTACGTTTTTAACATTATGTACTATAGCTGTAACATTTATATCATCACAATTTAAACATTGATAATACACACGCAAAAAATCATGTAAGCCATCAATTTTGCAACGCGGATCAAAAGCAGAAGAAACTAAATAAATAATGGGAATTTTCATATAATAATGTAGCCACTTCCTTTTCATTGCAAGTATAGTATGTTGTAATTGAACATCATTTTCACATTCATCAAAAATTCCGACAATATTAATACACTCTACTAAAAATAAATGTGTAGTAGGATAATAAACACCAGACAAAGTATAAGTTGGATCATTAAAAACCTTTAAAACATCTAAAATTTTTTTGGCAAATATCCCACTCTTGTGGGTATAAATTAATCTGAGGTACATTATTAGAAATGAATGTACATAATAAATCTTTATATGCTAAAGATTCAGTAAGCAAGTGAAAAGTAGAATTCCAAATCGAGTCGGAACATCTTTTGAAATCTTTTTGGCCTTCCGCCATTTTCTCTACAAAATTTACCCCATTCTCTCATTTTTGAGGATGTTTCCATAAAAATTGAATCGCCATTTTTATTGGTTGAAGAAAAATATCGAGAGTTTTCAAACCATCTTGTACACATAAATTTAAAACATGACAAGCACATCTAACGTGAAAAAATTTTCCGCCAAAAGCAGGTCTACAAATATTTTCTAACTCGACAATTGAAGCGGTATTTGCTACAGCATTATCAAAACCGATTGAAAAAATTTTGTTAAGCAAATAATATTCTTCTAAAATTTACCTAATTAATCTATAAATATTATTTGCCGTATGATTATCATCGAAAACTCTAAATGCAATGACTCTTTTTTGAATACTCCACTCGTCATCTATCCAATGACATGTTATGCCCATGTAAGAATGACTTTGCCAAGGATCACTCCAAATGTCACTACCTATATGCACGCATCCATTAAATTGCATAAAAAAGTTTTGTAAATCTTTTTTTCCTTTTTTTGTAAAGATCTTTAATTATTCGTTTAACTGAATTTCTAGGAACACGTTTTGCTTGTGGAGCACATGCATTTTGTACAAATTCATTAAAACCAAATCTTTCTCCAAAATTAAATGCTAAATGCTCAACGGAAATAAATTTGCCTAATTCTTCCTTATAAGTTTTGTCATTAAAACGAAATAAAGGGGAACTGTTAGGATTGACGATCCGAAATTTGTTGTTGCCCGATATCGATTCCCGCTTTCGTTGGATGTTTGCTCCTAAGATGTCGCTTTAAATGTTCCATATCCTTGTCCACCTATATATTTATATATTTTCCCACAATATTTACAAATTATATCATACCTTTTTTCACCAATATCAAACCTTTCCGTTTCGTAAAGTGATTCCAAATGTCGATGTAAATTCTCGCCCGCTTCCTTTGTTGTAGATATTTCTCCAGGAGGATTAAAACTTTCTTGAGTCGGGACGCGCCCATATCGGAAAAATGTTGATTTCATCATCTTGAAAATCTGCATATTCACGAGGATCAAAAGAATGATGAGATTCCGTCGCGATATTCTTACCTTTGTCAGATGGCACTCGACTTCCACTTGCCATTTTTCAAGTGGATTGAGAGAATTGAGCGGATTAATTGGGAGAATTAAGAAAGAATTGCGTGGATTGAGAAAATTGAGAGAATTTAAGAGAATTGGCAATTGGAGAGAATTTCGAGTATTGAGAAAATTTAAGACTTGAGAGAAGAGAATTTGAGAGAATTTGAGAGAATTGTGTGAGTATTGAGAGAATTGTGTGAGTATTTATAAAAAAAAAAGAAAATTGAGAAGAAAAAAAAAAAAAAAAAAGAAGATAATTTGTTTGTTGGCCCGCTGCCATGCTAATCTTCACTAGCGAGAATGCATCGATAGGGTTTTTCATAATCTAGCGATGCTTGTACTTCATGAATGGTTGTTGCGACCTCTCGAACTACGAGCTAAGAATGTTTCTACCAGGAATTTTGATTCTCTTGGACTTTGGATATAAAGGGAGTCTTTCAAGGAAGGTGATTCGATGAAGAAATTGGTGAGTTGGATGGAAACCGCCGAGGTCGCCGGGTCCAAGCTCCTTCTTGGGTTACTTTTGCAATTTTTGCTCTTTTTTGTTTCCTAAACCAAAGTCCTTTTTGCAAATCACTATTTACATTTCGTGAAAACCGTAAGCAAATAGCGTCAAGCTCTAAGTTTTTGGTGTTTATGCAAAGGCATTTCCCATAAACTCTCACAAAACAACCAAAGAGTAGGTCCCCATGTTCCGGACGCATTTCCCAAGTTTTGGATGTACTCCAACATTTCAGACATGGGCCTTATGACTAGGTAATCAATTCCTAGTAACAACTTTGTGAGAAATTATTGCATGCCACTGTGATGCCAGCGTGAAGGACACATACTAGTGCAAGAATCAAGCAGCTTGCCCGGCCCTCCATGTTCTGTGTATCTTGATTACTTTTGTCTATTGCTTCACTTGTTGATGCTTGACTACTTATACATCGCTTCCAGCTCTAAGCATTGGAAAAATCGTGAGGAAGTTTCCCAGAACTTGGCCGTGCAATGTGAACACATTGACTAATTCTACGCGCAAGTAGTACACTCCTAAAAGCTTTAGCTTTTAAACAGTCGGTATTAGTTCCACAAAATCTCACATTAGCATCCAATTGTTTCCTTTTGCTGTTCGGAGAGTAATCAACTGTGGATTCCGGAAATCTCTATGGTTCTATAAAGTCGTGGACTTTCACTTATGGCATATATGCTTGAAAAACCAATTGAAGCTTTTCAATTTTTCCATTAAGGGATCTGAGTTATGAGCTTTCTCGTAGTATTAGGGAAGTTGATTTAGCCCGGGGGTCTTTCCATTTACTAGGATAGTGAGGTGAATAGAGATCGGAAAATTGAATGCTACTGATCTTCACTAGCAGAAGACATCGATAGGGTTTCTTCATAACCTAGCGATGCTTATACTTCAGTAATGGTTGTTGGGGCCTCTGGAACTACGAGCTAAGAATGTTTCTACTAGGAATTTTGATTCTACAGGACTTTGGATATAAAGGGAGTCTTTACGAGGAAGGTGATTCGATGAAGAAATTGGTGAGTTGGATGGAAACCGCCGAGGTCACCAGTTTGAAGCTCCTTCTTGGGTTACTTTCGTAATTTTTGCTCTTTTTTTATTTCCTAAACCAAAGTCCTTTGTACAAATCACTATTTACATTTCGTGAAAACCCTAAGCAAATAGCGTTAAGCTCTAAATTTTAGGTATTTATGCCAAGGCATTTCCCATAAACTCTCACTAAACAACTAAAGACTAGGTACCCACATTCTGGATGCATATTCCAAGTTTTGAATGTACTCCAACATTTCAGATGTGGACCTTATGGCTAGGTAATTAATTCCTAGTAACAACTTTGTGAGAAATTATTGCAAGCAACTCTGATGCGTGCGCGAAGAACACGTAATGGTGCAAGAATCAAGCTGCTTGCCTGGCCCTCTATATTCTTTGTATCTTGAGTACTTTTGTCTATTGCTTCACTTGTTGATGCCTGACTACTTAAGCATCGCTTCCAGCTCTAAGCATTGGAAATATCGCAAGGAAGTTTCCCAGAACTTGGTCATGCAATGTGAACACATTGACTAATTCTACGCGTAAGTAGTACACTCCTAAAAGCAAAAGCTTTTAAACAATTTGTATAAGTTCCACAAAATCTCACATTAGATCCAATTGTTTCCCTTTGCTGTTCGCAGAGTAATCAGATGTGGATTTCGAAATTCTGTATGGTTCAATAATGTCGTGGACTTTCACTGATGGCATATTTGCTTGAAAAACTAGTTGAAGATTTTCAATTTTTCCATTTGGGGATCTAAGTTATGAGCTTTCAAGCAGTATTGGGGAAGTTGATTTAGCTCGGGGGTTTTTCCATTTACTGGGATCATGAGTTGAATAGAGATTGTAAAATTGTGTGATGCTGATCTTTACTAGTAGAAGGCATCGATGGGGTTTCTTCATAATCTGGGGATGCTTGTACTTCAGTAATGGTTGTTGCGACCTCTCGAACTTTGAGCTGAGAATGTTTCGACGAAGAATTTTGATTCTACAAGACTTTAGACATAAAGGGAGTCTTTCAAAGGATGGTGATTCGATGTAGAAATTGCTGAGTTGGATGGAAACCGCCGAGGTTGTCGGTTTGAAGCTCCTTCTTGGGTTACTTGTGCAATTTTTGCTCTTTCTAATTTCCTAAACCAAAGTCCTTTATGCAAAACACTATTTACATTTCGTGAAAACCCTAAGCAAATAGCGTCAAGCTCTAAGTTTTCGGTGTTTATGCAAAGGCATTTCCCATAAACTCTCACAAAACAACTAAAGAGTAGGTCCCCACATGCTAGACGCATTTCCTAAGTTTTGGATGTACTTCAACATTTCAGACGTGGGTCTTATGGCTATGTAATCAACTCCTAGTAACAACTTTGTGAGAAATTATTGCATGCCACTGTGATGCCAGCGTGAAGGACACATACTAGTGCAAGAATCAAGCAGCTTGCTCGGCCCTCCATGTTTAGTGTATCTTGATTACTTTTGTCTATTGCTTCACTTGTTGATACCCGACTACTTATGCATCACTTCCAGCTCTAAGCATTGGAAAAATCGCAAGGAAGTTTCCCAGAACTTGGCCGTGCAATGTCAACACATTGACTAATTCTACGCGTAAATAGTACACTCCTAAAAGCTTAAGCTTCTAAAACGATCAGTATTACTTCCACAAAATCTCACATTAGCATCCAATTGTTCCCTTTGTTGTTTGGAGAGTAATCTACTGTGGAATCTGGAATTCTGTATGGTTTAATAATGTCATGGACTTTCACTAATGGCATATATGCTCGAAAAACCAATTGAGGCTTTTCAATTTTTCCATTTAGGGATCTGAGTTATGAGCTTTCTAGTAGTATATGGGGAAGTTGATTTAGCCTGGGGTCTTTCCATTTACTAGGATAGTGAGGTGAATAGAGATTGGAAAATTGTGTGATGTTGATCTTCACTAGCAAAAGGCATCGATGGGGCTTCTTCATAATCTGGCAATGCTTGTACTTCAGTAATGGTTGTTGCGACCACTGGAACTACGAGCTCAGAATGTTTCTACTTGGAATTTTGACTCTATAGGACTTTGGCTATAAAGGGAGTCTTTCGGAGGAAGGTGATTCGATGAAGAAATTGGTAAGTTGGATGGAAACTAGCGAGGTCGCTAGTCCGAAGCTCCTTCTTGGGTTACTTTTGCAATTTTTGCTCTTTTTTATTTCCTAAACCAAGGTCCTTTATACAAATCACTACTTATATTTCGTGAAAACCCTAAGCAAATAGTGTTAAGCTTTAAGTTTTTGGTTTTTATGCAAGCGAAAATACCATCAAAATTCTAAATTATGCCATTTGTGACAAATTTACCTTGAAAGTTTTTTATGACACGAAAAATCTCAAATTATGCCACTTGCGATAAATTTATCCTAAAAATTTTTTTTTTTACATGAAAAACCTTAAATTATGTCACTTGTGACACATTTACCACACATTACTTTGGCTCGTGGACATTTTTGTCTTTCTCCTTTTTCTATTTTTTTTCCTTTTTTTTTTTTTCTTCTCTCTTCCCTCCATCGACCACAGCAAAGGGCAACCGGCAAGGGCGGCCCTCGCCGGCGCTGGGGTTGGGCGAGGGTCACCTTCGCCTGGGCATTAGATCTGGTGAGGGTTGCCCTCACCTAGGCGTCGAATATGGGGAGGGCTACCCTCGCCCAATGCAAACGACAGTTGCCCTTGTCCAACCCCAGTGCCGGCGAGGGCTGCCCTCGCCGACTTCCCTATGCCATGGCTGGTGGAGGGAAGAGAGAAAAAAAAAAAAAAAAATGAAAAACGAAAAAAAACAAAAATGCCCATAGGCCAAAGTAATGTGGAGTAAATATGTCACAAGTAGCATAGTTTGGGGTTTTTCGTGTTACAAAAAAAATTCAAAATAAATTTGTCACAAGTGGTATAGTTTGGGGTTTTTTATGTCACAAAAAAAGTTTAGGGTAAATTTATCACAAGTGGCATAGTTTGGGTTTTTTTTTTATGGCATTTTCCCTTTATGCAAAGGCATTTCTCATAAACTCTCACAAAACAGCCAAAGACTAGGCCCCTCGTTCTGAAAGCATTTCCTAAGTTTTGGATGTACTCCAACATTTCATATGTGTGCCTTACGGCTAGGTAATCAATTCCTAGTAACAACTTTGTGAGAAATTATTGCATGCAACTATGGTGCCAGCGTGAAGCAAACATAATAGTACAAGAATTAAGCAGCTTGCCTGGCCCTCCATATTCCGTATATCTTGATTACTTTTGTTTATTGCTTCACTTGTTGATGCCCGACTACTTATGCATCACTTCCAGCTCTAAGCATTAGAAAAATTGCAAGGAAGTTTCCAAGAACTTGGCTGTACAATGTGAACACATTGACTAATTCTACATGTACACTCCTACGTTGAAATAAAACCCATAGCTATAAGCCAAAAAGAGATACAAATTTGTGGGGCGCCACTTGATCGTAACTTGTGTTTTTATAATTAATTGGAAGTGTTCCGCTCATTTGGTGTTTATTGTCGTGTGGCATCAAAGTACACGACCATAAGGAGAAGGTGATCGGTTCGTCACTCTCGTTCGTGACAAACCTCAGTGGGTACCGCATATGCATCTTTGATCTTCATTCAAGTGACTGGCCAATACTTGAGAGATTCTCAA
>JAMXDD010000008.1:14815214-15121125 GCA_024733475.1 Syzygium grande | reverse complement strand
CAATAACAAATAAGAATAGTCTCATACAATTATTTTCATTACTTGAAGGTAAAAATTAAAGTAAACAACTCAATGTACACTTGAAGTGAAGAATAAACATGCAAGAGATTTAAAAAACAAATTTTAAATGACAAAAAGAAAAAAAGTTAAAACTAACAGTAGTGGTATGTTCAAATGGAAGGAGATTGTATACGAAGTTATAAGTAGATTAGTTAATATTTTTAAGGGGAAAAATCAAATTCATGGATTGCATGACTGGTAGAGAAAATTACAAATACCATTCTCAACTTTGCTCTACAAATCATACACCTTCCTCATATTTCAAACCTATAACTACTATCCTCACTTTTTACATTAAGTTTCAAGTTACCTCTTCCACCAACACATATTTTACCATGCAACTATTTTCTTTTCGAAATAATCCAATCCTCATAGCTGGATTTCACTTTCTGAGTGTAGATTTCAGGTGTGCATATGGGCAAATAGGTCTTTTTGGGTTGGGGACACTCATGTAAGTTATGAAATTGAGAAGGGTATTTGATATATCGATCAAAGTTGATGATAGTTTTTGCAGTTATCTCTTCCTTTTATGTGTGAGCTAAAAAATATATCAATTTAAAATGACCGAAACTATTGAATAGGGTCTAGTTAACGAGTGCCACCATGACATTTATAAATAATACTTATATTGGTACCTAAAAATAACCAAAATAGGCATTAGCCATTTTGAGAAAGACATTGGCATTGTGAGATATGGACCCTATCGAGCAAGATATCGACTTCATCATAATAATCAAATGTTGTGGAAATCATGCAAACGAAATTACGATTGGTCTAGCACTTGGCCAACAGGCAATTTGGTATGTGCGAGACCGGATTTGACCAATTGTGACGATGTCAACATGTAGAATTTGGAGATAAAAGGCAATTAAGCCGAACACGTGGCACACGCTGTTGATAGACACGTAACAATAGTAGTTGGTATACACGTGGCGGTAGCAATCAGCATACATGGAGTTGCATGGTTTTCATGATGCCAAACCAGTCAAAGTGCGAGAAAAGTGGGTAGAAGGTTACTTTCTGATGGAAATTGTGGCCAGACATGTGGCTGAAGTTGATTGGCTAATGTGGAGAAATGGTTCACAATCATGACAACATTTTCTCATGCAACTTTGATGCCAGCATGGCAAAATCACAGTCCAATCATCGAGCGACATGTGGCTCTCGGCCCACCTTGTGTCAACTAGCAAATTTCAAAGGTTTAAGCAGGAGTCTCTTTCTTCACTTCCACGATCTCTCTCTCCATGCTCTACTCTTGTGACATCCTCAAATTTCGATCATATTCGGAATATAATGAAATGATTATTTATCGATGCACGATTAGTTAAATCTCGCTATGAATTGATCACTCATGAGAGACTAACTATTAGGAAAAGGCTATTAAGGAATTAAGTACGCACGACATGAGAACTCGACTATGGATTGACAATTCAACCATAAGGATTGACGAGCAACAATTTTGAGCCATCATAGACCGATCAAGGAACGATTATAGAATGTTTTGCCAATAGTATATAATCGGAGCGCGAGTGATTCCACTTGACCATTGTATGGATTGTGAATGACCTTAAACCAATTCTTAACGATCTTGTATTTTGGAACTAGTGATTGATCTCTTGCAATTACATGATAATCGAGATCATCCATGGTTCGAAAAAACTTAAATGTGGAATGATATTAAGTCAACCACAGGTCGAATACGTGTAACTCTTAAAAGCCGCCCGTTAGTTTGAGATATACAAAAGTCACAATCGATCGATTTTTACCATGAATTAGAGTCTGAAATTGGGTGTCGATCTTTCAAGGGTTTTAAGACTAAACTATTGGATATCGCCTTGTTAATTCTTTAATTTATCGGTTTGCTCAGAATTCTCGAAAAAGGATTAACGGACCGAGAATTTGGAGTCCATGAGGAAGTGGGCTGGACAAAGGCACATTGGGCATCAAGCCCAATGTAGTTCGGCCATGTGGGCCCAAGACAAGCTCAAGTGGGCCCACTAAGCCCTTTTTCTATTTTCAAGCCCAAGTTTGAGTCCAATAGCATTTTCAAGCCCATTCCTTATCCATTTGAGCCCAAACTTGATTTATACGAGCCGTACAAAATTCTAGCTTGTATAAGGTATAGTATTTTTATACCTTGTGAAATTACCATTTTACCCTTCTAGCATTTATGACCAAGAAACAATAGGGTTTAATGTATGAAGACTTTGGATCTTGGCATTTATGGAAGGGAATGATGAACTTGGACTTGAAGGACAAGCTTTGCATGAGATAATATCTTTCATTTTGTCTCTCTCTCCCTCTACTCTCCCTCACGCACTCACCAATTCAACCCACCATCATCACCACCATTCGCCCCCCTCTCCTTCCTTTCTTCCTCCTTACGGCCAAGCCAGAAGAACACCTTTGGACGGCTGTTCTTGCTGCCATGCACCACCACAGAATAGCCAGCAGCTCGCCGTGATTGCCCTGAGCCGTACGCCGCCTGTCTAAGCCATTTCCACCTCCGAATCGCCTCACCGTAAGCCAAACCAGCCGCCCACAGCTGCTATCCAGCGAGACCCATCCGCTGTCGTCGTTCCGTGTCATTTTCGGACCATGTCACGCGTAGCCCTTGCCGCTACCGTCGCGTCAGTGTAATTGGAATAGCTAATGGGTGAGTTATCGCCCTAATCCCTTGATTAGTAGGTTAAACTTGATTAGGATGAGTTAGTTTAAGTTAATTATGTTTAGTTCTAATTAATTAAGGATTAGTCAATAAATTATCGTGATAAATGATAAGTGGACTCAATAAGTTATCGAGAAAATGCGAAAAGTTATCGAATTTTTAGTGATAAGTTATCGCCGATATTACGATAAGCTATCTAGGATATTGCGATAAGCTATTGAGGATTTGACGATAAGCTATCGGATTATTTTATAATTAATATTTTATTATTAAATTATTTAATTTTCGGAATTTGAATATTAATATTTTATTAATATTTTTGTGTAGAGTATAATAATAAATTGTGATTGTTTTAGGCTTGAATTGTGATGCCTATGTTGGAAATTGCCGTATAAATTAGCTTGTATAACTAAATGAATTGTATTGCTATTTTTAAGGATGGAATTGCGGGCATATGAATAGTAAATCCTGAGGTGTCGGGTTTGTTTGTTAATTTTTATGAGCTAAATAGGACGTGGATGTTTGAATTGGGAAGTATGCAAAGTCTGATGGTTTAATTACATATACGTTATCAAGTGTGATTATTCTAGTGCATTTTTACGTGTGAAAGTTGCAATATTTTGACATATTAGCACAAATCCTGTCTGCATTGGCTAATTGAGAAAAATAACAATGAAACTTGAGTGATTGCTATGTGTGCATGATCACCTAAAGGTTCATTTCGTGCTCAGTTATACCGGATGACCGTCAACCTAGGGTTTGGCCGTGGCCTTAACAGGTGTCCCCAATTTGGTAATTGGATGGAGTCGTAGGGGCAGGGGAGACAAAGTCTTTCGCGAATTGGATTCGGAACAAACCCATTTATGGGATACTGTCATTATGGTAGGGTGAGACAATGCCGTGCTCGACGGGGCAAGATGATACCCAGTTATGCTGGAAGACAGTCAACCTGATGCGAATAACGCGGGTTGTACCGTGCCCTGTGTGGCCATAGTAGTCTAAATACGCATGAAAGATTGTGGTAGCATTACACTTGGTTATGTGATGAAATTGTGAGACACGGTATGGGACGGGCCGAAGCAGTTTCACATTGTAATTGGGACACGTGTGAATGTATTGTGCATGGAAAAGTTGCTGCATATTCTGATTGCATTGTATGCTTATGGAATTATAGGGTACATGATGTTATAACGTGTAGGGTATATGCCAAGGCAAGGTAAAAATGCCTACGATTGTTTAATGGCACGTTTGCTTATGCTAAGCTGGATAGCCTGATCATGTGTATAGTTAAGGCAAAACAAGGGTAGCTTTGCCATTGGTCTGCCATCGATAATATACTGCATGTTTTAGGTTCACCCAAGATGAGTTGACCTCCTAATCGAGGCTTAGGTTATTAACTTGCTGAGATTTATATCTCACTCGTTGTTTTTCACCATCTTATAGGTGCCCAGGTATGTGTACGTGTTGCATTCCTTGGGAATTGGCTATTTTGATGGGGAACACCTTTTGAGGTTGTCCTCCTGGATAGAGGAGCTAGGTTAACTCCCTACCTTTTGTGGTTGTGATTGGGAAGGTCTACGTGGCGGACTTGTATTATATTAGTTCTCGATGTACTGTTGTTAATGTATGTATATATATTTGTTGTATGTTTTCCTAACTATCCCTATTGTTGTTGATTGGGTGATTGAAGTTTACTTCCGCATGCGTTTAATCGTAAGTCAATTCAATTGGGTCGGTGACGCATCCTAGGATGTTGCATTATAATGATCAAGGTGAGATGTTATCGCGTTCGTGGGTTTGGGCGTGACAGCTCTCTCTCTCTCTCGACTCACGTGACCCTTCTAACTTATGACTGAGCTCTCTTCCGACGAACCACGCCACCGCCATTTCCACCGTCCGACGAACCACGTCTCCACCGTCCAACGAACCACACTACCACCTCTGCCTCAAAAGGTAAAGATTTTCCAATCATTTTTGCATTCATTTGTAATTTTGGGGATATATTATTTTGAAGGTTTTTTTTTTCTCTTTACAATGACAAATCTACTCTCTCTCATCCGATGAGCCATGCTGCTACCACCGCCTTCGCCCGGTCTCTGGACGATGCTAGGGTTTCAGCGAAGAAGAGGACAAGAAAGTGTGCGAACGATCCACAAGAGTTCAATTTCCAAACTCATTGAGGTTTCATGAGTTCAGGCCTTCTGAATGTTTGCTGAATCATGGGCAGGTCGTGCATTTTCTTTCTAAGTGCATCTTGCCTCTAAACCAACCCCACGGGTTTTTCCATTGGAGGAGGTAATGACCCTTCATCATTTTTCGTGCTTTTCTCTCGTTACAACTTCATTTTTTGCCGCTTCAAGGCATGTTTTTCGTGTAATGACTTTTGCTGTATGAATGTTCTTGACTTCCTAGTTCTGTCATCGTTTGCTTTTTCTTCGAATATGTGCTTCATGTGATTGCTTGTGCTGTTTGACTGTTCTTGACTTCCTAGTCTTGCCACTATTTGTTTTTGCTTCGAAGGGATATGCGGTTTCAGCCACATGTAGGTGGCGCATCCTTCGTACTTCAATGGTTCCATCAAATTCTTGCTGTTTTTTTCTCTTTTGGGGGTTGTTGGGATTGTCCGTAAAGAGTTTGGTGATTAAGACTCAAGTAGTCTTAAGTTAGCCAAGCTTTAGCATTGAAGAAATACCGAAGACACTTATGAATCTCTATGACTGGATTGTTTTTTGTTTATGATGCGTGAGGACTGAAAGAACTCATGGGGGCAGAGGGGTTGACATTTTCAAATTCGGCTTACGTGCAAACCAAAGATGTGAACATTATCTAAATAGTTGGTAGTCAATTTAACAAGAACATATTATAACCAATGTCCTAACAATTTGTATTGACAAAATCTGTTTAATTTAGTAACTAACAAGTATTGGTTTTGCCGGTTGCAGAATAAATTGCAAGGCATCCCTATAATTGAGCATCTTACCAAAATGTCATGCAGATGTGGTAGTTTAAATTGCAAAATCAACAGAGTACTGAAATGTGACGTACACAGTCATGGGTTTTGTTTGAGTAGTTTTTACTCCGAACATGCACGTTTGTCGGCCAACTTCTTGTTTTAGAATTTTGCTCTGGGGACAATATTTTAACTATTGGCATTAGGTAAAGGAATCTTCTAATCCTACATATAGGCATGGGCAAATATCCTAGTATTTGAGTAAATTGAGTGAGAAAAGATGATACCTCACTTCCTTACAACTTAACTTCATGGTTGGCTAATCCTTTAATGAGACATCAGAGCATTTGCTTTTGAGGTTTTGGTGCTGGCATGTTATCTTTCAAATGCCTCTTATACTAGCTTTCATGTGTTTACATTTAATTGGCCTTCTTTTATCTGGTGAATGTTTTCCTTTTCGTGGGTTTTAATGTGGATGATATTGCTTCTCTTATTTCTTGGGTGCTTTCTTTTCCTTCTAACTTCTGTCATTTAGCTAATTTAGTTGTTTTTGGGGTACTTGGGGTTTTGGTTGTTTGGGTGGTGTTTTGGTGTGGGGGGAATTAAGCATCATTACGAGTTCTTGATTTTGACACTGCTAAACCGCTCCTCACCTGAATGTTTGATTAGCACATCTCTATTTAACATTCACTTCTAGCCTATTGCTTTTATGTTGACCATGAGTTTAATGCAAGCACTGGGACTCTGGAGATGTCTAGCCACTATGATAAAGAACATTTCATGGCAAGTCTATCCTTCTTGTTGTAGTGGTCTCCATACTCAAATGAAGCAGATCTTGTTAGGCAAGCAAGTTACTTCTCATTATTTTCCCCTGTATCCCTTACTGTTATTTATTTTTTCTTGACAAATCCTCATTCATCCATTGTAAGTACAAGTCTTGCATCTTTTATTTTACTTTTTCTCTCTTATTATTGTGCTTCATCATTTCACAGATTTGATTTATCAAAGTCTTGATTATCACACTTGTTGGCTTGAATATTCTAATAAATCCATCCTGTGAGTTTTGTGATGGGGGCCTGGTATACATGGACATAATGAGAAAGCAACGAATTCTGTTGGCTTTTGTGGAAGATCAAGATTATGATTATGCTTGCTGTGCGTATGGATTAGCAACTTTCATTTCCTTCTTTGCAATCCCTATTATTTTACTATTGAGCATCTGCAGTTTTTTCGAATGAAATTTTGATGGTCAAGTAGCTCTGGTCTAGTTGATTAGCTTTCTGATTTGAACACTTCGTCATGGCTATAGTGACAAGTGCAATTCTGGAAAAGTTAGCTGCTGCTTGTCAAACAGTCTGCTGACCTGGCTATCTTGGGATTTAAGAGAGAAGTCGCTAGCTAGGGACATTTTTTTATCTGATAATTCATGTGTTTCTGTCACGCCCCGCACCCAACGGGAGCACGATCATCCGCCTAGGGTCGACGGAGTGCAACGCTCCCAGGATTGCGTCGCGGAGACCCGAATACCCAAATCAGAGAATAAATGCCACAAGCGAAAACGACGTATATATATATGTATATACACCCGGACATTTTGGAATGCAACCATGGATAACAAAGGCTCACAATTAAGCGATAAATTAAACCTTAATATATAATCCTTACAAACTTGCATATTCTACCCCTTTACAAAAATACACAAAAAGGTACATCCAAAAGGGCCACGAAGCAAAACGGGATCGGTGGCCTAGGGGTGTCGCTATCTACCAGAAGGGCTACAATCAAAAAGTATCGGCCCTCACTCCTAAGGCTGGGACCTAAACTAGGGCTCCCGGTCGAGGTTAGATCCAAATGTCTCAAAGGAACTCTCGGACCGCCATGGCTCTTCCTCTGAGCTCATACCTCATACTCTGTCTCGGGCTCAGGGTCCTGCTCTTCAGCCTCAAAATCATGGCCGGGGATCTGAAATGTTCGGTTTTACCACAACCGTGAGAAACTCAGCAAGTAATAATCCCTAATCCCAAACTAGGCTAATGTGCACCTCCAGAGATAAATAAAATACATAATTAAATGAACCAGTACAACAATCAGCATAAATACACCCGGGCCCATAGCCCAATCCACTATACCGTCCTGCAGGTAAGACTTTCAATATTAAGATTCACATGCATTCATAACGACCCGAAGGCCCACAGTCAATTATAACGACCCGTAGGCCCGACCCGAAGGCCACAGTTGATAAAACGACCCGTAGGCCCCGACCCGAAGGCCACAGTTGATAAACGACCCGTGGGGCCCGACTCAAGGCCACGGTTGATAAAACGACCCGTAGGGCCCGACCCGAAGGCCAACAGTGTGATTCACATCAGACACGTTTATCAACTTATTCAATTTCAGCCTTATCAGAGCATGATGTGAATCCACAAGTCATGGGACTCAAGCCAAGTGTCATGCCACGGTGTGCCAAGTATAACACTTCACAATTTCTACTCATACAGTGCATTATTGGCATATCTAACTCATTTCATTCTAATCCATTTACACTTGACACTTAATGCACAACTTAGCAATACAGAATCCGGTTCACTTAGGACTCGACACAACCAACCAGTCCCAGCCATTAAACCCATGGATATGGCATCATCCCTCAAGGTCCTAACAAGTCCCATTCGGCCTCCACAATGCCTACTTTCGAGTTATTCCTCATTAATCCATTTAATGATCACATTAGACAATTTAATGCAAAATTCGGATCTTGAAGAACAGTGCTGAATAGCACTCATTTTTCCAATCCTAAACCACGTTAAAATGGCCTAATTAATCCCCAATTAAGACCCCTAATCATCCCACACACAATTACACTTAATTAGGCCACAATATAGCCTAAATAATCTTAATTTAACCTCTAAACTTGCACAATCAAACTAGTTCGGGGTTTAGAGAATTTTACTCGCCTAAATCGACCCGAGGCGACGGAGCGGGGCGGCCGACACCGCTCATAAAAATCGGGCGGGCGGCGCGCCCGAGCAAGCAAGCATTCACGCCCGGCCCAAGACGGAGGGGGGTCCTAGGAGGGAGGAGAGAGGAGAGAGAAGAGAAGAGAGAGGAGACAGGAGAGAGGGGTCAGCGGGAGTCAGAGGGGGAAACAATCATGCAGAGAGAGAGAGAGAGAACGTGGGTGCATGGGGAAGGGGCGAGGGTGGCGTGCACGGCAGCTGGGGAGGGAGAGAGGAAGAGAGAGAGAAAAAGAGAGAGAGAGAAGAGAGACGTGCTCGGGAAGAGTGCCCGGCAGAGGAGAGAGAGAGGAGGAGAGAGAGAGGAGGAGAGAGAGAAAAGAATTCAAATTTTTAGTTTTTAGCGCGAACCATTGGACACGGTCCAAACTAAAAATCGACTTATCGGTGTCGATTTAACTTCGAAAAATTGCCTAACAATTCCCGAAAAATCCGAATAATATTCTAAGGCAGTTGACGGAAATAAAATAATTCCGGTCATACTACGAGGGCGGTCTACTAGTCCAAATTCGCACCCGGTCTAAAAATTCACTTTTTAACCATTCCTGTTAATCTCGATGCTGGCCACAATAATATCGACACCGTCCAATTTATTTCACTCTGAAACTCCCAAAAATCGACTGCCAAGTTCAGGGTCTAATTAACGACAAAATTCGATCGAAAAGCGATTCTAGCGAAATCTCTAATTTAAAATAATAACCGAGAGTGATCAGTTCTCGGCTAGATTTTTACTACAAGCACACCGACAAATCACGCTGCTCAATAAATCCCAAAAAATTGGTCGAAATTCAGGCTGTTACTGGTTTCTCTTAGGAGACGTTGTACAGTTGCTGGAATCGTATTGTGTTCAAGTCTTAAATAAATCATTCCGTTCTTCTTATGGCAGTTTGATGACATTGGATCCCATGGTACCAAAATTATTATTTATAATTTGTGGTTGAATGATGATGGGAAAATGGAGTTAGACTTTGATGCCGATCCACAAGTTACGAGCTTCCTATCCATTGTTCTCCCTCATGCTATTTATTTTAATCTTATTCTCCATAAATTGACTACTTTCGAACTTCTAATGGAAGGACATCCGTATTAGTGGAGATATTAGGAAAGTCGAATCACTTCCTGCCTGGAAATCAGTAAACGAGCAGCACATCGCTAATCAACTCCATATTCTCTTTGGGTAAGTTATATTGTTCTAGTTGAAGAAAAAAAAAATTTTAATTCGTCTGTTTTGACGGTTTTGTGGGTCCTGTCTTCGTTCAGCTGTGTAGCTAAATTAGATTCCCATTTGAGGTCTCTTGTTGGAGAGGAAACTCGTCTTGACACACGGTATTGGAGTACTGGGGCTAGACTTATCTCTTGGGGAGCATTACTTTTTTAATTGAAAGAAATTGTAGTTGTACTTTCTTTGCACTGGTATTTTCATCTTAACAATTGGATGAAAAATAAAATTGTTATCTTGCAGGTATATGATGTCTTCATTCAATTTGAATGAGAGTACTTAGAGTGAATTGACCATCAAAATAAAAGTTGTAAGTGTGGTAAGCGTAGTAAGCTTGTTGCCGTGAGAATATCATAATCTTCTAGAAACAAACACAAGCTCTATTGTAATTGTGAGGATAAAATGTGTGATTTGTTTCCTTAGTGTTTGCCTACAAGCGATGTGCCTTATTCTATCACAAAGGCTCTGCCTGCAATATGTGAAGATGACATAAGAAATGCTAAGTATTTACTTGAGCATTTGAAGGATAAATTCAAGAACACTGATGTGGAATAAGGCATAAAGTGTACCATTTAAATGTCTTGCTACTTTTTGTTTGTCTATTATTTGTTATTTTATTTGGACTACTTGTCCCGAGAAAGTACATGGTTCAAACATTGTGTTGTGCTGGCTCTAATAGCCACAATCGCATTTTCTTTTTGGGAACTTTCTTCCTCTCTACACGGTGATTGGAAGTGCAAGCACCCTCCGTAGGATTGTTGGATACATAACCGTCCGGGACGCGAGTTGCCGTCGCGTTGTTAAGGACCGATAAATAATTAGAATAGCTAATAATTTTAGTAACTTTTTCCAAAACCTGTTGATAAGAAAATTGCTCAAGAACCTGAATGAACCACCCTTTTCCCATTCAACAATGGACATGCTGACCAAATGAACCTTTGTCAAAGATTATAGACCCTAGTTTCAATTGTCACCTAAAAAACTGTCATGACCTGTAGTTGTTTCAATGCTCTAGAAAAGTCCAATCTGAACGAGAAACATGATGATAGAAGCAAAGAGCGAGAGAGAGAGGAAAACAGAAGCATGAAACACATTGCACCCGAAATCAGAAAATTACACAAAGTGATAGAAGAGAGAGCACAGTGAATGGTCAAAAAGCACATCAAGTCCCTAGAAAGTTGGGAAACTAACGAGTCCATAATATTCAGATATATTTTATTTTGCTCATTCACTTTTGACATCCTACAAGCTCCATTGATTGCATAACTAGAGAATTATAAACTATTCCAAAAACCAATCTGTTACAACCAAACTAATTGGAAAAAAGGATGAACAAAAAAGACAATGCATTTCGTGAAAGTTCATAAGGTAGCGAGGGCAGGTTATGGTGGCGTTTGCTGCAAAGATAATGGCATGTTCACAGGATTAGCTTGAATCAACTGGCTGAGTAAATAAAAGATTAAGAAAAGTCAGCTATTTAATTTATCTATATTAGAAGAGAAAATATTAGGTTCAAGTACAAAGGTACGCAAGTCCTCTTTACCCTTGACGATCTTGGTGATGGCTGCCCTATCATTCCTTTAGAGTTTGCAATGTTTAGAGAACCACCAAGAGTGGGTTGTAGCTATTCATTTCTCTACTGCAAAAGTTGTAATTACTACATCTGAAGCTGTTGTTGCTCCCTACCCTTTAATTGTTGTACATGAATTTCACAAACTGAACACTTAAATACTCAAAATTTATGCATGTTCGGGGAATACCATCCCACGGATGAACAGAAAATGGTGCAGGAATTGTGGACCGAAGAAAAACCTCAATGTAAGCTGCGACAACATCAGAATGCTTCGCATTTGTCCTTGCAATGAAAATGTCCCAAAAGACAGACCACCACTCAAAGAGAAATAATCCTCCTGGTGCATCAATAGCTGTCACGCCCCGCACCCTTCGAGCGCACGATGATCCCTCGATGGTCGAACATTGAATGCGACGTCCCAGATACGTCGCCGACCCAACCCAAATATCAGAGATTAAACACGCGCGGAAACAAATAGAAACAACCTGGACAATTAATAATGATAAGGGATAGCAATGGCACAAAATAATAACTGTAATTCCTACACTTAGCAGATACATATGACGCCCACAAAAGACAATCCCTAAGTTAGGCTACAACAACAGAACTAGATTCCTCAAAAGGGGCAAATGTTCGCAAACTTAACTCCTCTATAAAGGGGGACTCAAATACCGAGTACTTGACCCGTCCTCGATCTACGACATACTGTTGCAGCGTCTCCAATCACTCATGATCGCGGATCTGAAATGGTTATATAATAACCGTGAGAACGAGTCTCAATAAGCAACCCCCTATACCCCACGTAGGCCAATGCGTATCCAGACAAGTCGTACATGCAATCCAACCGATAACATATATATAATTCACATTAATGGACTTACCTCGCCATCCAATCACCTGCCCACTCTGCACATTAGTTAATCAGGATAATGAAATAATATCCCAGTAATATAACACAGTCATTCAAGTACCATCCACACTCGCACTCTATCAATTCAACCAATTCAACCAATCAATTCAATCATACACTCAACCAGCCAATTCAATCATATGCTCAACCAGCCAATTCAATCACACGCTCAATCAGCCAATTCAGTCACACGCTCAATCAGCCAATTCCAATCACACGCTCAACCAGCCAATTCAATCACACGTTCAACCAGCCAATTCTAATCACACTCAAATTGCATGCGTGACCGAACATCTTTCTCATGACCCGCGCCACTGCATCTCAGGTCCATGCTCACTGGCACACAATCCACACAATTTGATCAATTCCAATGGCCAAACACGTCCCAAGCCATACCATTCAATCAATTCCAGTGGCCGCCGTCAACACATCCCAAGCCACACTATTCAATCAATTCCAATGACCGACATAAACACGTCTCGGTCCAATCACACCTTTAATGGGCCACTGTCAACACGTCTCAAGCCCGCGTCCAATTGGCACATCAGCCATTCATGCCTTTACACGGACCGCCATCAACACGTCCCAAGTCCGTCTTTACATTTGGCACACCGGCCAGTCAAGCCTTCACACGGACCGCCGTCAACACGTCCCAAGTCCTTAGCCCTCCGATCAATCCGGGCTTAGAATCGACAGGCAAGCACACGCCATTCAATTAAATTAATTCCACACCAATTGCATCAATAAACCTATAATCACAGCTCAATCAAATTCACAATTCGTCACCTCAATTCATAAACCCGACATTCAAATCGGCCACACACACAACCACCCAAAATCAAGCCTATTAATTAATCAAATTCAAGTAGCACAAATTATAACATAATATAATTAAATTAAAAACGCCCTAGCCGTTCTAAACTCGAGACAAGTCTATAAAATACCCACGTACAAATCCGATTCACATCACAGTTCATCACACTTGCCCACAAATCCGTCATTCATGCCTACTACGTACGAACATCAAGCCCACCCACGAATGCCACAACAATATTATCAATTAGCCCACCATAATTACTCATTCATTAAGCCCCACAACTCTCACAATTTAATCTATCAATTACGCACATACTAAAATTGCCCACAGTCCACGATTAGCCCCTAAACCGGTACTAATTATCCCCTAGACAAATCTAATAATACCCAATATACTAGGTAAGGTTTAGGGAGTCACTTACCAAGTTTTAGCCTGGGAAGAGTCCGCTCGGGCCCAAAATGGCCCGGCTGAATAGTGCCGACTAGGCATACACGCGGGTGCAGCGACGAGCGCTGGCACGGGCGCAGTCACGGCAACGAGCGCGGGCACGGCTTGGCTGGCCGGCTAGGATGGCCAGCTGGGATGGCCGGCTAGGCTGGCCGGCGGGGCTAGCCGGCGGTGACCGACGGCACCGGGTGACCGACGGGAATCAACCGGGCGGCGGCAACCAGGGCGGCAACCGCAATCATGAAAGGATGGATGAAGAAGAGAGGAGGGGAAGAAGGTCGAGGCGGGAGGGGCGAATCGAGCGCCTCGCGGGCGGGCGACGGGCGACGCCGACGCCGAGATGCCGGGCGCCGCTGGGACGACCGGACGGAGGCCGGGCAAAGGCCGGACTACGTCGACGCGGTGGGGACGCGGTGGACGGCGAGCTAAGGGGGGCAAAGGTGAGAGAGAGAGAGAGAGAGAGAGAGAGAAAAAGAAGCTGTGGGTGGCGGGGTCACCGGCGGGCGGGTCGTTGTCGCCGCCAACAAAGTGGCGAAGCCTCGGCGGCCCCTATGAAATGAGCTCGCGGACGGGGGACGAACGGCAAGCTCGGGCCGCGAGTTGGGGTGGAGGACAGAGAGAAAGAGAAAGCAATCGGTTGGGGCGGTGGCCGGCGGACGGTGCGGTGGTGGGACGAACAGCGAGCTCGGTCGGCGTCGGCTGGTCGGGCGACAACAAGCTCCGGCGAGCAGAAGCAGGAGCAAATCTCGTCGGGCCAAGGAAGGAAGAAGGAAGAAGAAGAGGAGAGGAAGAAGAAGGAGAAAAGGAAGAGAGAGAAGGGGGGGGTGTCAGGCACGCAGAGGGAAACGTGTGGGCAAGAGAGAGAGAGAGAGAGAGGACAGACGGGATAGGGGGACGCGAGCGGGAAAAGAGGAGGAGAGAGAGAGAAAGAGAGAGAGAGAGAGAGAGAAAAGAAAGGAGAAAGGGGAGCGACGCATGGGGAAGCGGGGGAAACGTGCGCGGCAGGTGGGGCGCGCAAAGAAGAGAGAGAGAGAGAGAAAAAGAGGAAAAAAAATATAAACATTCAAATATTAAACGCGATCCAAAGGTCCAAATTAAAAATCGAAAACGATTTACCGATCCAAAATAAACCTCGAATATAAAAAGGAATAAAGGCCAAATTAATTAAACCGAACTATATCGAGGGAGGTCTACTAGTCCAAATTCGCACCCGGCCTAAAATTCACTTTTCTACTATTCCTAACAATTTTGAAGCTGGCCACATTAATATCGACACCGTCCAATTTATTTCGTCCAAAAACTCCCGAAAATCGACTACCAAGTTCGGGATCTAAATAACGGCAAAAATTCGATCAAGTGCGATTCTAGTGAAATCTCAAAATTTAAAACAATAACCGGGAGTGATCAGTTTCCGGGTGAGATTTTACTACAAGCACACTGACAAATTACACGTTTATTAAATCCCAAAAATTGAGTCAGAATCCGGGATGTCACAATAGCTACACATTTAAAAAGCTAAGTAATTAGCACAAAGTCAACCATGATTTTGAGAGATCATATATCACCATCTTCACATACGAAAATACACAAGTAAGACTTCGAAGAAAAAAGAATTACCTATCAGGTCAGTGGCAACTCTTCCATCATAAAAGCTTTAGCAAAAGCATGCAATTTTCTTTTCAACATATATTGGTGTATATATACATCAAGCCTGAAGGAAGAAAAGTGCAATACCAAAACAGAGTGCTCATTAACAAAGCGCTGCCTTATTGAAGAAAATTTAATGAACAAAGAAGATTACTTTGCCAAATATAAACTCTCCCTCTCCCTCTCCCTCTCCCTCTCCGTCTTCCCCTCTCACTCTCCCCTCTCTCTCTCTCTCTTTCTCTCTCTAATTGTCCAGAAAACTCATGATTGAGTCAGCCCTGAGCAGGTATCCAATGCCCACTATGATTAGCAACTATAAATAGAGAGTGACTTGTGATTGAATTGCATTTGACAATGAGTGTTGTAATAATGAGAGCTTAATGTTACTCATCTTAACTCTTTGCAACATCGTCCAGTCCTTTCGTTTCATGGCCACCACTTTTCAGTTCGACAAAGTTAAATAACATTGTAAGCAGATGACTGCACTTGAACTCCAGCAGATGGAAACAACAGATATTTGCAATCAACTTCAGAAAGTTGAGTTTTTCAAAATTTACAAACAAATCAAAAAAAAAAATAGTTTAGCTCTATTTTGCTAATAAAGGAAGCAACTTTCATTCATCTCCTCCTCTCCCCACATAAGCAAGCAGAACAAAAGTCCAACATCAGCACAACAAAAGTCTTACTCGCTCTTCCCCCATGAATTTGAAAATGTCGAACCCTCTGCCCCTATGAGTTCTTTCAGTCCTCACGCATCATACATAGAACACAATCCAGCCATAGAGATTCAAAAGTGTCTTTGATATCTCTTCAATGCTAAAGCTTGGCTAATATAAGACAACTTGAGTCTCAATCACCAAACTCTTTCTGGACACCCCCAAAAGAGGAAAAAAGGGCAAGAATTTGATGGAGCCATCAAAGTACGAAGGACGCGCCACCTGCATGTAGCTGAAACTGCATATCCCTTCGGAAGCAAAAACAAATAGTGGCAGGACTAGGAAGTCAAGAATATTCAAACAACACAAGCAATCACACGAAGCACATATTTGAATCAAAAGCAAACGATGGCGGAACTAGGAAGTCAAGAACATTCAAACAACAAAAGTAATTGTCGCGACCGACCTCCGATTTTTATTTTAAAAAAAACGAGGGTCTCGCCTGGTATGTGCTAAGTCTAAGTTCGGGACTTAACTCGGACTTTCCCAAGGCCATACCATATTGCGACTTAGTGTTTAGGTTTTTAACCTGCAAATGATTTTTATTTAAGAGTTGCCACTAATTGGTTTGAGGTAGGTTAATTAGACACCCAAGCAAAACAATGGGAGAATTGCTTACTTCTGCGAACCAAAGATTAAATGAGTTCGGGGACTTGATTACACTAGTTGAATAACTAATGCCCTTTTGATACATGTTTACCTTGTTCATTTCAGAAAATATTTGTTAGGCAATTTGAATTAATTTTAGGATCTTTCTCCTAATATGTGAGGTAATCAAACGAGTGCATAATCATTAGTGATTAGCAGTCAAAATAGATATGCAGTCTAAGGTTCTCACCCTAACTAAGGTGATGACATTTAAAACATAAAAATTTATGCAATTATATTCTAATTAAAAACACAACATACATAATAATAATACAACAACGGTGAATATAACATGCAAAGTCTTACAGGCTTATTCGATTTAAACACCATTGATAATTAGATAATTTACATAATTTAGAAAATATTCAGGAAATACTAATTTCTAAACTTTATTCTCTTTTTTATTTTTAAAAAAAATTTAAAAAAAGGATTTTTTTTATTATTAGAAATAATATTATTATTTTTTTATTTTTAATTAAAAATTTTTAAAAATTATTTTTTATTAATTTTTAAAAAAAAATTAATTAAAAATAATATAATATTAAAACCGAGTCGGGTTGGAGGACTCGGGTTGGTCGGAACCGACTCGAGTCAAGTACCTAACTCAAATAAGTTGACCCGGGTCTTGAACCGAATTGGGCTCTTTGCCTGACTCGAATCCAACCCGACTCACCCAGTTTCCTTTCTTTCTTCTTCTGCAGGCTCACCCTAGCGCGCGCGGAGCTTCACCTGCCGCGGCCGCCCACCAACGCCCAAGCCAACGTCGCCTCGCCGCCATGGTCCAAACCCGGTGGGACTCCTCCTCCTGTGTCGCCGCCTGCTCAAGGACCACTAATGCAGGGCCCGACGACTCTGCTCCTCAGCCGACCCGACCAGATCCCAGCGACACTTTGGCTTTCCCTGCTCGGCGGCTTCAACGGAAATGACCGAATCGTTCGTCTCAACCTGGCCACGCCTACTCCGGCGTCGCTTTGGCCTGAGTCGGACCAGCAACGGATTTCCGACCAGACCCCACACCTGGCCCTGCCTCGAATTTCGTCAAACGGGTGGTACACGCATATTGGAAGAGAGATCCCGGCTGCTCAAGGCATGCATCCGCGCCAGCAAAGAACGCAAAATGACCGACGACACGCCACAACAACCAAGGAAGGCTCGCCGACGTTCAGAATAGAGTGCAAGCAAACGTCGTCAAGTCTCGGCCCCATTTGGCTGAGACCAAGAAAAACAGGGCAACAGGGGACATCACGGCAGCGGCTTGGAGGCGAAGTTCGGTGGCCGTTGGTCATGGCACAAACGTAGTGGTCGCCGGAGGGGATCCCTTTCTCTCTGTCTCACTCAGCTCAGTCTCTCTCTTAGTCTCTATCTCTCTTCACCTGCCACGCCCACCCTCTCTCCATGTGTCGTCGCCCATGGCTCGGCGGCGAGGATTGGTGGCTGAGGCAGAGGCGCGGCGGCATCCTAGAAGCTCCCGCTCTCGACTCTTCCCCTCTCACGCTCTGTTTCTCTCTCTCTGTTACAGGGGCTCTATTTTTTGCCGAGAAAGACTGCCCCCTTCTCTCTCTCATTCGCCAACTTTTATAGCGGCCGCCAGTCACTGTTCCTGCCCCCAAAGTCGTGGCCTTAATGGCCCTACACTGGTCATAACCTGCTCCTAAGACTTTTGTGGACAACTCGCGTGATGGAGTGGATTATCTGCAGTTCACAAGCGACGGTCGGGGCAGGGGAGAACAGGGGAAGGAGGAGAGAGGGACAACCGGGCCAGGGAAGGAGAAAAGAAGGCACGAGCTGGGCTGGGCCCAGCTCACGCGCGGGGAAAAAGGAAAAAAGAAAATGGGCTGGGTCCACGCGGGGAGAAAGAAAGAGGGCCGGGTTGACCCAGCCCGTCCCGAATTTTTTCGATTTTTTTAATTTTTTAATTAATTTTTTAAAGTTAATTAAGAAAATATGCTCTAATAGGCCCTATTAATGCAAATGTGCCCAATGTATATATGTAATGCAATTAGATAAAAAAATATTTTTTTGTTTTAAGAATTAAAGAAAATTAACCCTTAAATTTTGTGCAATTTAATTGAGCAATCAAAAAAATAGGTGTCAACTGTAATTACACGAAGAACATGCTCTGAAGCGGCAAAAAACAAAATTGTAACGAGAGAAAAGCACAAAAGATGATGAAGGGTCGTTACCTCCTCTAATGGAAAAACCCTCCGGGCTTGGTTCAAAGGCACGATGCTCTTAGAAAGAAAATGCACAGCCTATCCACGATTCAGTGAACATTCAGAAGGCGTGAACTCATGAAACCTCAATGAGTTTGGAAATTGAACTCTTATGGGTGGTCCGCACACTTTCTAGTCCTCTTATTCGCTGAAACCCTAGCAACATCTAGAGATGAGACGGCGGCGGCGGCATGGCTTATCGGATGAGAGAGAGCAGATTCGTCACTGTAAAGAGAAAACAAAAACCTTCGAAATAATGTATCCCCAAAATTACAAACGAATGCAAAAATGATTGGAAAATCTTTACCTTTCGAGGCGGAGGCGGAGGTAGAGGTGGAGGCGTGGTTCATCGGACAGTGGAGGCGGCGGCGGCATGGTTCGTTGGAGGAGAGCTCGGTTGTGAGTAGGAAGGGTCGCATGAGTCGGGAGGAGAGAGAGAGAGAGAGCAAAGCGTGAAGAGAGAGAGACCATGGAAGTGAAGAGAGAGACTCCCGCTTATAGCTTTGAAATTTGGCCGGTTGACACAAGGTGGGCTCGGGAGCCATGTGTCGCCAGATAAATGGACTGTAATTTTGCCACGCTGGCATTAGAGTTGCATGAGAAAATGTTGTTATGATTGTGAACCATTTCTCCACGTCGGCCAATCAGCTTCAGCCACATGTCCGGCCACAATTTCCATTAGAAATTAACCTTCTACCCACTTTTCTCGCACTTTGACCGATTTGGCATCATGAAAACCATGTAACTCCACGTATGCCGATCACTACTGCCACATGTATACCAACTACTATTGTTACGTATCTATCAACCACATGTGCCACGTGTTCAGCCATGATCCCCATATCCCAAGACCCTAGAGTCCTAACTTAAATGCCTTTTATCTCCCAATTCTCCATGTTGATATCGTCACAATTGGTCAAATCCGGTCTTGCACATGCCAAATTGCCTGTTGGCCAAGTGCTAGACCAACCCTAATCTCGTTCGCATGATTTCCACAACATTTAATTATTATGATGAAGTCGATATCTTGCTTGATATGGCCCATGTCTCACAATGCCAATGTCTTTCTCAAAATGGCTAATGCCTATTTTGGTTATTTTTAGGTACCAATATAAGTATAATTTATAAATGTCGTGGTGGCACTCGTTAACTAGACCCTATTCAATAGTTTGGGTCATTTTAAATTGATACATTTTTTAGCTCACACATAAAAGGAAAAGATAACTGCAGAAACCATCATCAACTTTGATCTATATATCAAATACCCTATTCAATTTCATAACTTACATGAGTGTCCCCAACCCAAAAAGACCTATTTGCCCATATGCACACCCGAAATCCACACTCGGAAAGTGAAATCCAACTATGAGGGTTGGATTATTTCGAAAAGAAAATAGTTACATGGTAAAATGTGTGTTGGTCGGAGATGTAACTTGAAACTCAATGTAAAAAGTGAGGATAGTAGTTATAGGCTTGAAATATGAGGAAGGTGTATGATTTGTAGAGCAAAGTTGAGAATGGTTTTTGTAATTTTCTCTAACAGTCATGCAATCCATGAATTTGATTTTTCCCCTTAAAAATGTTAACAAATCTACTTATAACTTCGTATGCAATCTCCTTCCATTTGAACATACTACTACTTTTAGTTTTGACTTTTTTCTTTTTGTCATTTCAAATTTGTTTCTTAAATCTCTTACATGTTTATCTTCACTACAAGTGTACATTGAGTTGTTTACTTTAATTTTTACCTTCAAGTAATGAAAATAATTGTATGAAACTATTCTTATTTGTTACTGTTGAGAATCTCTCAAGTATTGGCCAATCACTTGAATGAAGATCGAAGATGCATCTGCGGTACACACTAAGGTTTGTCACGGACGAGAGTGACGAACCGATCACCTCCTTATGGTTGTGTACTTCGATGCCACGCGACAATAAACGCGAAATGAGTGGAACTCTTCCAATTAATTGTAAAAACACAAGTTACAATCAAGTGGCGCCCCACAAATTTGTATCTCTTTTTGGCTTATAGCTACGGGTTTTATTTCAACGTAGGAGTGTATTACTTATGCGTAGAATTAGTCAATGTGTTCACATTGCACAGCCAAGTTCTAGGAAACTTCCTTACGATTTTTCCAATGCATTAGCCATTTTGAGAAAGACAAAAGTAATCAAAGATACATAGAATATGAAGGGCCAGGCAAGCTGCTTGATTCTTGCACTATCATGTGTCCTTCACCTGGCCTCTACTATCAAAACCTCTAGTGTACCCAAAGAGAACCCAGCAAAGGAAATGATTCAAGTCGGGCTAGTTCACAGCACGAACTCGACTGCCAGGAAGGTGGTGACGAGCTGTATATCCACGATGCTCTCTAATTTCTATGGTGCGCACTTTGATTTCCGCACCCGATTGTCACTTCACGTCAGAGATCCGGAGGACGACGTCGTCGACGCGGCATCAGCAGGTAAAATATACGCACTTGCGGTGGACATATTGGACTCGTGCTGGTGAATTAGATTATTCACATTTTCAAAAACTTATTACCAATGAATCTTGATTATCCAGAATTTCAAATACTTGTCATCAGCTAATTTACTATTTGCTTTTTTCTTGTCTGGTCCACGATATTAATACACATACAATGAAGTGGTTCCACTGTGAGTTTTTTCTGTAGAATAGACTGAAAAGTTGGCTTGGAAGGGTCAATCTACTTAGTTTAATGACTCCTCAGTAGGTTCTGATAGTATTAGTATTAGGCTTCTATAAATGGATCAATCTGATCTTTAAAAAGAAGATCTAATAAATGTTTGAGAATGTCAGACCAAAGAACAATGTTTGAGAATCTATCATCAGTGACTTTTCAAACTTATCGTCAAGAGAAATATCTCTCTCTACACCCCAAGCAAAAGAAAAAGATTTGTCTACATGTAACCTTTGAGTTTTAGTTTTGCTCTTTTGACCGTCGCTTATACCCTCAATTTCAGTATAATTTTATCATCATTTTTTCTACATACGACAATCTATAGTCAGTGACTTTTCAAAGTAATACTTACTCAAATTACCAAACTCAATTCGTTTCTACTCTTTCAACCAACTTTTCTAACACAAAAAACACTCCAATCCAATTTCAAAAATCATCCTCAATTTTTACACTAATAATTATTCACATCACCAATTTTTGAAACCAACATCTTGTATTTTCAATTTTATGAATATATTTTGTTGGGGAGGCATAACAAAAGCCCAATAAATCACTAGGTCAAATCCGAGCCCATCAACATATCCGACTAGACCTATTTTCATTTAAACTCTTAAGTCAATGAGTTAGAGCTAATATTAACTATTATACGTTACATCATGTCACAGCGTGAGACTTCCTTTGCCTTGTGACACCTCACACACGCACGTTGACACACTTTAAATTGCATTTGGCATATGATTGATTTAGATATAATTGCCATTTTTCTTCTAAAATTGACCCTCTCCTGTTTCTAAACTCCTCCAAAGTAAACTCTAATCTAAACCACTTAGTGCTCCCTAACACACACCCTCTTGAACCTTCATGCCTGTCACTTCCCTCACACTCAGAGCAGTTAAGCCTCTCTCATCTCCCTAGTTCTCTCAGTTAAATCTGCTCTCCAAGTCTCTCAGTCTTTCTCTTGTCTACTCTCATGTCTGGCCTCTCACTCATCCACCACCACCGCAACGCACCACCACCACACCTCGACCATGTCTCTTCAGCTAGTTCAGTCTGCTCCGACGAAGCAAGGACTCAAGCAGTACAGAGCGTGAAATGAGCGACTCAAGCAGTGCAGCAACTCAATAAGTGACGGCGAAGACTACAGTACAACACCTCTGACAGCAGCTCGAACCTCTTTTCATATTGACGCTTGTCTTCCAATAAATTGGTTCCTTTTCTTCGAAATTTCAAAATTCGAACTTGAGAAATAGGGCGAACAAACCCAAAACTTGAGATCTATATTGTTTTTCTGGAAGACTTTTCCACCACTCTCTTTTCTGATTGCTCTCTTTTTCTTCTTTTAACCATAAAGCCGAGAGAGAAAGATTAATAGAGGGAGAATTCTTCTCCTCAGAGAAGGAAATGAAAAACTGCAAGTGCGCATGAGGCCAAACTAAATGCCAAACTTGATAAAGTTACTGTTGGGGAAATCGTTCTTTTTAAGTTTACTACACAATAAATATTTTTAAGAGATGGTTAAAAGTCTGTAAAGATGTAAGATTGCTCGAATGAGATGTTTAACGTATAATATAAGAAAAACGGAATACTTTGCTGTGACTGTGAGGGGTAAGCAGAAAACTATCAGTTACCAAACTGTTGGCCCGATCCAGGCCTAGCTTATATTTTGCCAAAAACCCGGCTCGTCCGGCTTGTTATCACCCCTAGGCTCGTAACCATGGAGAAGCCGTCACTTCAAAACCTCCAGGCTCGACGGCTGTGGAGGTGAGGCCTCCAGATCTGGAGGAGATGCTCAACCTGACGCTGAGAGAGAGAAAGAGAGAGACAGAGAGAGAGAGAGAGAGAGAGAGAGAGAGAGAGAGAGAGAGAGAGAGAGTCCTTGCAATCCAACTTCTCTTGGTAGATCATTTGTTTATTCATATATATTGTGTTTATGTTAGACAAAGTTGAGACAAAAATTGACCGATTCTAATCATGCATTGAAGAATAGAATTCAAGCATTAATTAAAATCACATGTGGAAAACAGGACGTGAAATAAAATTGACTTCCAGCCATTGTTCAAGTTTGCATGCAAATGAAATCCGCAGAGATTCGACGGTAATTTGACAGCAATTATGGGCATATTCTACTAATCCAATCCTCTCGCATACCGATGGTGTATTTTTGAAAGAGAGGGTTTGATTTAGACCTTGTCATACCTAGAGGTGAGCGGTACTAAGTTCCTTATAGGTTCCACCCGTAACATAACCTACTCTCGGGTATAGGTTCCTCATTTGTGGGAACCTGAAATCTACCCGTCGGAATCTGAAATCTCGAATCTACCTTGTTACAAGTTCTAGGGTCTAACATGTTTTTTTTTTAATTTCATTTTTAGTTAAACAAAACGAAAATGAACGCAAAAATACTGAACAAGCTTATCATTCACCCAAGAGAATACAAAATACTAGTTTTTTTAGCATTACAGGTCAAATAAATACAATTAAAATGAGAAGTCATTGCGTGAATCGATCGATGGGTGAGCGGTTTCATGTTCCGTACAGTTCCACTGGGAGCTTATCCATGAGAATAGGTTTCTCATCTTTTGGAACCTGGAATCTATCATATCACAAGTTATAGGGTCGGTTACATGTTTTACCTAGGTTTCACTTGTATTATTAATTGAACAATTGCAGTGAATCATCACCTTTAATGACCACCACTTGCTATTATGATCTACTAATCATAACTTATATTTAGACATACGAAGAATATGAAACATTAACAAGTCATAAAATGAAAGCTCAGACTAGTGGTTCAAAATTATATACTCATCATCTAATACCATGAAATACCATAGGATCACATGAAAATATAGACCAAGAAAATACACAAAAAGCTTATTAAGGTTTTAGGTCCCAGGTTCCAAGTTCCACTACCTAGAATCTGGAACCTACCCGCAAAACAGGTTCTTCAATTTTTGGAACTCGAAACCTATCCTGCGTACCTTGGAACCAACAACTTGCAGGTTCCTACCGGTCAGGTTCTCGAGTTTCAGATTCTATCCTAAAACCATGCTCACCCCTAGTCATAACCATACAAAAATGATCGATCATCTTTATAAACTGTCTTCCATCAAGGTGGTTATCAATGGGCGGTTGTTAACGAAAAGGTACATGTAAAACCGGTTGGTGGAATAACCGCCACTCAAGAGAGAAAAAGTGGATCGATGGAAGTTACGGGTTTTATTTAAAAAACCACGTCCCTAAAAATGTGAGATCACATTATAGATAACAGTTTACAGTTTAAGACTTGATGGTGAATGAAGAAGTCCATGCAATTTGGGCCCAGAATGGTCCTCACAAGCCAAATTGGTTATCGACTTAGGAGTAAAAGCTCAAGTCCCGATCATATCCTTCTCAGCTACAAGCCCATCCCTTTCTCCCAGACAAAGTCATTATTTTGTTCGAACAGCCTACAGTGACAGTTCACAAGTTGGTGCTTTAGCGGCTGTCATTCAAGCTTATGGTTGGAGGGAAATAGCTCTTGTTTGTGAAGAAACTCACTATGGCAACGGCTTGGTTCCATACCTTGTCGATGCGTTCCAAGAGGTCAATGCTTGGATCTCTTATAGAAGCGTTATTCCTCCATCTGCGGAGGATGTCGACATTGTAAAAGAGCTCAATAAGTTGTTGACCATACAGACGAGTGTGTCTTGTTCACATGACTGCTGTGATCGGATCTAGGTTCTTTATTCTAGCGAGTAAAGCAGGAGTGATGAGCGAGGACTTTGCGTGGATTGTCACCGATGGTTTGCGTCTTTACTAGACCCAGCTAGCTCCGATGCTTTGAACTCAATACGAGGTGTACTAGGCGTAAGGCCACTTCTACCACCATCTGAGTCTCTTTAGAGATTTCGAAGAGAGATGGACCAAGTTTTACGCCGAGAGAAATCCACACGGCAAGATTGCTGATCTCAGTCTCTTTGGCTTATGGGCATACGACACCATTTCAGCATTAGCATTAGCAGGAGAGATGGCATGGAAGCCTGCAAAGTCTAGATACTTAAAGCCGAATACGAGCAGCAACAATCTCAACTTTTCGTCTATTGGGATTTCGGAGATGGGCCCGAAATTGCTCGACAACATTCTAAGCATCAACTTTCAAGGCCTTAGCGGAGAATTTAACTTGCCCAATGGCGAACTTCAGCCCATTGCATTCGAAATCTTTAACGTTGTAGGACAGACAGAAAATCATCGGATATTGGACTTCGGCACGAGGTCTTTCACCCTAATTGAACCAATCAACGAAGGTAGATCATACAGCTTCAGCAACCGATTTGAAGGCCCCTGTTTGGCCGGAGATAAACCAAAGCCACCGAAAGGTTGGGTGAGCCGATATCAGGAAAAAAACTAAAGATTGGGGTTCCAAAGAAAGATGGCTTTAGCGAGTTCTTCAAAATCGAATGGGATCCGCATACGGGTGTGCCCAGCTACTCCGGATTCGTCCACGGCATATTTCTTGCAGTACTGGAAGCATTGCCCTTGCTATTGCTCACCGGTATGTTCCTTACGTGAATGAGAGCAGGCAAAGTGCAGGACTTATGATGATATGCGGCACAAAATTAAACTTCAGGTTACTCCATGCTTCATCTTCAAACTTTACCCCGCTATTCCTTGGTAAATGACTGGATGAAAATAGGAATACATGATTGTCGTCATTATTAAGTGCATTATTTCTGAATCTTGTTTGAGCTTTTATACTACACATGCCAAAATTTCCTTGCAGAAGTAGTTCACACAACATAAATATGCACACTGTCATTGATATACCTGGCTTGTATTTATGCAAGATTTCTTTTGATAGACGACGTGCACACGAATATCATTAACATGTTTATGCGGATAAAAGTGAATTACCCATTTATATTGAAGTCAATAAGGATATGATGATGCAGGAATTTGAAGCGGCTGTAGGAGACACGTCTATCGTTGCAAATCACTCGTCCTACGTTGATTTCACACTTCCCTACTCAGAATCTGGTGTAGCAATGATAGTCACCATTAAGGATGATGAGCGGAGAAACATGTGGATCTTCTTAAAACCATTGAGTTGGAATCTCTGGCTAACGACCGGTTTGGCCTTCATTTCTACTGGATTCGTCGTTTGGCTACTCAAACATCGTACGAATGAAGAATTCAGGGGTCGTCGTAGTCAACAAATCGGTTTAATTCTCTGGTTTTCCTTCTCCACATTGGTGTTTGCTCATAGTAAGTCCTTTCCAAACTGTCGTGCCTTGTTTGTTATTAAGATTTTCTTCGTGGTCTTCTCGATGGTAACGGCTTCCATATTTGACTCTGCTTTTGTTGTTTTAGCTCGGTCTTTTGTTAGCGATTCACTACGATTTTATTGATGTAGGAGAGAAGATTGCAAACAATTTGACAAGGCTTGTGCTTACCGTGTGGGTATTTGTGGTGCTTATCCTGACTCAGAGTTATAATGCAAGTTTAGCTTCATTTTTAACTGTGCAACGTTTAACGCCAAAGTTCGTGGACGTGCAAGACTTGGTAAGGAATAGCCTTTTCGTTGGGTATCAGGAAGGATCCTTCATGAGAGGACTTCTTGTGCGACAGCTCAATTTCGATGAGTCCAGATTGATTCCTTATGGTTCGCCGGAGGAATACCACGAGGCGCTATCAAAGGGAAGCAAAAACGGAGGAGTCGCGGCAATCTTTGATGAATTGCCCTCCATAAAAATCTTCCTTGCCAGATACTGCAACAAGTACAAAATGGTATGACTGACCTATAGAACCGACAGGTTTGGCTTTGTAAGTCTCTCTCCCTCTCTCTCTCGCTTGCGTGGAGGCATGTTCATGGGAAGTGCACACACATAAACACAAGGGCAAAATAAACCTTTGAAGTTGCAGACATGAAAGAAATAAAATATTATTGTAGCGGATTAATGTGTTATATGGAGGAACTCAGGAAATCTGATGTAGTTGCATCTTGCATGACAATACACGAGCAAACCAATTGTATTCAACATAAATATTTTATAATTTGTTGGACTATTTATTTTTTATGATAGATATCAAGAATAGTTATGCATAAAATGGGGATGCCTTAGACAATATGAGTTCAAGAGATCTAACATATATGCATCTTGTATGATAACACACATATAATTGCTCACTGTAGTCCGTCCATGGACAAATTATATTAATATAAGCTTTCTTTTAGTCTCACCATTGCGAAATTCTTTTTCTTATTTTTTTTAAAAAATTAAGACTATTTATGGTTATAATAGGTCTCAGTTTTTGACATACATAAGATATTTGAAGGAAAAATGTAGAGGCCAATATACTCACTACAAAAAAAACGCATTTTTGCCACGAAAATTTTCCAACGAAAAATTTTAAATCATGAAATTTATGACAAATTTTCCAACGAAAAATAAAATTCGTTGAAATTTTCAAACGAAAAAAATTGTCATAAAAATTCGTTGGAAATTTCCAACGAAAAATTTTTCGTTGGAAATTTCCAACGAATTTTGAACGAATTAAAAAACCGGTATTGTTCGGCATTTTTTTTTATATTCGTGGGCATTTTTTTATATTCGGTGGGAAAATTAAGCTGGAAATTTCCAACGAATTTTTTTTCGTTGGAAATTTCAATGAATTTTTTTTTTTCGTTGGAAATTTCCAACAATTTCAATTTTCGGGCAATTATTTTTAGTGTGTACAATTTTTGGTTGGAAAATTAGTTGGAAATTTCAACGAATTTTCCAACAATTTCAATTTTCGGGCAACTATTTCTTTTGTATAATTTTTCGTTGGAAATTTCCAACGAATTTTCCAACAAATTTAAATTTTCGCAATTATTTTTAGTGTGTACAATTTTTGTTGGAAAATTAGTTTGGAAATTTCAACAATTTCAATTTTCGAGCAACTATTTCTTTTGTATAATTTTCGTTGGAAATTTAGTTGGAAATTTCGAAAAAAAAAATGGAAAAATTTCTAAATAATTTTCCAAATCAATTTAAATTTTCGGCAATTATTTTTAGTGTGTACAATTTTTAGTTGGAAAATTCGTTGGAAATTTCAAAACGAAATTTCCAACAATTTAAATTTTCGGCAATTATTTTTAGTGTGTACAATTTTAGTTGGAAAATTAGTTGAAAATTTCAACGAAATTTCCAACAATTTCAATTTTTAAACAACTATTTCTTTTGTATAATTTTAGTTTGGAAATTTCCAACGAATTTTCCAACAATTTAAATTTTTGGCAATTATTTTTAGTGTGTACAATTTTAGTTGGAAAATTAGTTTGGAAATTTCAACAATTTTCCAACAATTAAAAAAAACCTGGTATTATTCAACTTTTTTATATTAGGTGGGAAAATTTGTTGGAAATTTCAACGAAATTTCCAACAATTTCAATTTTTCTAATTATTTTATTGTGTACAATTTTCGTTGGAAAATTCGTTTGGAAATTTCAACGAATTTTTTTTTCGTTGGAAATTTCAACAAATTTAATTTTCCGGCAATTATTTTAGTATGTACAATTTTTAGTTTGCAAAATTAGGTGGGAAATTCCTACAATTTTGCAACAAAACTAACTTTCTGCCTAATTTAAATTTTACACTCATTATTCCCACTTTCAATTTCCACATTTCTCTCTCTCTCTCTCTCTCTCTCTCTCTCTCTCTCTCTCTCTCCTCTCCCCTGCCTTCTTCCCATCCTTCTCCCCTCGCCTCTCCCCTCCCGTCCTCCCCTTCCTCCCTCCTCCTGGGCTGCATCGCCATGCTTCTCCCAAGGCGCCCTCGCCCGGCCCCCATTTGCCCGGGCCAACCTCCTCCCCTAACCTCCCCCCTCACTACCCTCGCCGACCATGGCGCCGAGCTCGCCGACCCGGCGCCCCCAGCCTCCCTCCGGCCGGCGCCCTCGCCCCCCATGGCCCGGAAGGCCTCGTACCGCGTGGGCGAGCTCGCCCGGGGGGCGAGCTCGAGGCGCCCTTGAGCTCGCGGATCTAGACTCACCCTGGGCTAGCCCTCGCCAACCGGCGAGGCCGATCTGCGCCATGGCGGCGGGCTCCCCTTACCCTTGGCCGGCGAGGCTGGCCCTGCGCCCGGCGAAGGCTAGCCCTTTCCCCGACAAAAAAAAAATTGTCGACCAAAAAAAATTTTTCGACAAAAGAAAAAATTCGACCAAAAAATTTTTTTTTATGGAAAAAAATTTCCACAATTTTTTAACGAAAAAAAAAAATTATAGTTTCCAACGAAAAATATTCGTTGGAAAAAAATTGTTCCAACGAATTTAGCCACGAAGTTTTCAAACGAATTTTCCAACGAGAAAAAATTCGTCGCAAATTTCAACGAAAATTTAAATTTTTCGTTGGAAAAATTTCAACGAGCTATTACCAACGAATTTTTTTTCGTTGAAAAATTCGTTGGAAATTCCCTTTCCAACGAATTTTCCAGAATTTTTCGTTGGAAATTTTGTCGGAAAAAATTGATTTTTTTGTAGTGACTACGGATCACAAAAATTGCAATATACGTAAATATACATCCCTATGTTGGTAAACATGATGAAAATGAAGGTTGAAACGTGTCGAAAGAGCATATGAAGACCAAAAACGATATTAGTGACATGATGCACCACCTGTTGACATGGGAGAAGTTGGAGCTGAACCTCTCCTTTACACACACATACATTAATTAATACATGTGAGCAAGAAAATGCTCATAAGCTCGTACTTGTACGTGTTGCAACATGCATGCATGCACCCAGATACACCCGATACACATTTGCTGTGTTCGTGCACGAACACAATAATGCATGAAAGGTCTTTTTAAGGTAAAGCCATGAACTAACATAGCTAATTATTGATCAGGCCTTTCCATTAAGGTCTTTGTTCGTAAAATTCTGCACGTGTCAACGAACGTGTTAAACAAGTAATACAATAATGAGAAGAGTATCGTCCCACAGAAATTGATGATAATAAATCAATTAAATATTAAAAATAAACTAATTCTAAAATTTATCTAACAGATCAAAATATAATTGAGAACAAATAAAAATTGACAGTTTTTAAAAACGAAATTTTATAAGCTAAAGGCAGATAATCAATCAGGTAAAATATGTTAGAGCATCTAATTTCACCATAACCACTAGATTTGAATTTCGGATCATTATGCATGCAAGAATAATATCAAACATGTGATAGCGGAATTTCCCAGTCTATTTACTATCCTATCTCTAGGTATAGCAAACCTACTCAGTTTATCAATTCACTATATTTCTATGTGAATTTAAATAAACATAAGCGTATTAAAATCTGTGAATATTCCCGATTTACAATGAATCTTTTATACTACCTTATCACCGAAAGCTAAACAAATAACATGGTATATTTCTATCCATATTTAATTCATGGTTATATATTATAGGAGCAATTGCATATTATTATTTCTCAATTTCAAACATACACATCAGATCATTCAAGTGATGGCCAATCACCTAAACGCATTAAGCACAATAATATATAACCCACATAAATGAAATTACTTGCAAAGCATAAAAAGCATGAAATTCATATCATCATAGTTATGTCACGCCCCGGACCACGCCGAGCTCGCGACATCCCTCGAAGGTCGATCATTGAATGCGACATCCCAGATATGTCGCCGACCCAACTCAAAACATCAAAGATTGAGCACCCGCGGAAACAAATAGAAACTATCCGGACAATTAATAATGACAAGGGGGATAGCGATAGCATGAAACAATAACTGCAATTCATACACTTGACAAACACATACGACATCCACAAAGACAATCCCCAAGTTAAACCACAACAGCAGAATCACAATTCTCGAAGGGGGGACAATCGTCGCAAACTTAACTCCTCTACAAAAAAAAAGGGAAACTCAAAATGTCGGGTACTTGACCCGTCCTCGATCTCCGAGATACCCTTGCTGCGTCTCCGATCACTCATGATCGCGGATCTGAAATGGTTATATAATAACCGTGAGAACGAGTCTCAATAAGCAACCCCTTATACCCCACGTAGGCCAATGCGTACCCAGACAAGTCGTACATGCAATCAAATCGATAACATATATATGATTCATATCAATGGACTTACCTCGCCATCCAACCACCTACCCACACTGCACGTTAGTTAATCAGAATAATGAAATAATATCCCGGTAATATAACACAATCGTTCAAGCACCATCCACACTCGTACTCAATCAATTCAACCAATTCAATCAGTCAAATTAATCACACACTTAACCAGCCAATTCAGTCACATGCTCAATCAGCCAATTCCAATCACACGCTCAACCACTCAATTCAGTCACATGCTCAACCAGCCAATTCAGTCACACGCTCAACCAGCCAATTCAGTCACACACTCAACCAGTCAATTCAGTCATACGTTCAACCAGCCAATTCCAATCACACTCAAATCGCATGCGTGACTGAACATCTTTCTCACGACCCGCGCCACTGCGCCTCGAGTCCATTCTCATTGCCCGTACCACTGCGCCTCAGGCCTATCTAGCAAACCGGCCATTCATGCTTTCACACGGACCGCCGCCAACACGTCCCAAGTCCGTAGCCCTCCGATCAATCCGGGCTCAATTTCTAATGACCGACGTAAACACGTCCCAGTCTAACACACTTTTAACGGGCCACCGTCAACACGTCTCAAACCCGCGTCCATTTGGCACACTGGCCATTCATGCCTTCACACGGACCGCCGTCAACACGTCCCAAGTCCGTGGCCCTCCGATCAATCCGGGCTTAGAATCGACAGACAAGCACACGCCATTCAATTAAATCAATTCCACACCAATTGCATCAATAACCCATAATCACAACTCAATCCAATTCACAATTCGCCACCTCAATTCACAAACCCGATGTTCAAGTCGGCCACGCTCAATTACCCAAGTCAAGCATATCATTAATCCAATTCAAATAGCGCAATTAAACATAATATGCTCAAATTACATCACGCTCTAGCCGTTCTAACCGAGACAAGTCTATAAGTACCCATGTACAAATCCAATTCACATCACGGCCCATCCCACTTGCCTACAAATCCGTCATTCAGGCCTACCACATACGAACATCAAGCCCACCCACGAATGTCACAACAATATTATCAATTAGCCCACCATAATTAGTCATTAATTAAGCCCCACAACTCTCACAATTTAATCTATCAATTACGCATGCACAAAAATTGCCCACAGCCCACGTTTAGCCCCTAAACCGGTACTAATTATCCTCTAGACAAGTCTAATAATAGCCAATGTACTAGATAAGATTTAGGGTATCACTTACCTAAATTTGGCCCGGGACAAACCGGCTCGGGCCCAAAATGGCCCGGGTGAATAGTGCCGACTAGGCACGTGCGCGGGCATGGCGGTCGGCCACGAGCGCAGGCACGGGCGCGGGGCGGCATGTGCATAGGCGCGCAAGGCACACAAAGCGCTGATATAGCGCCGCCACGACAACAGGGCACGGGCGCCGACGGGTGGCTGGTCGGGTTGGTCGGCCGGGCTTGTTGGGTCTGGTCACCAAAGGGCGAATCGCGGCCGCGTGATCACGATCGGATAGGACGGGCGCAGCGAGGACGCTTCGGGCGGATCGGAAGGAGGGAGGGGGGGTCACCGGGGAGGGTGAGAGATAGAGAGAGAGAGAGAGAGAGAGAGAGAGAGAGAGAGAGAGAGAGAGAGAGAGAGAGAGATGGAGCTTAGGGGGGCGGGCTCGACTGGGCTTAGCCGCCGCCGCCACCGAGCAAAGGCGGGCGTGAGTTCCCCGGGCGGGTTCGGGCGGCTGAACTCACAGAGGACGGAGAGAGAGAGAGAGAGGGCAGCCGGTCGGGGTGGGGGCCGGCGGACGGCACGACAGCGGCGCAGTTGGTCGGGCGGCGCGGCGTGGCGATCGAAATGGGCGATACAAAAGCGACGGTCAAGGGTTAGGCCCGGGCGGCGGTCGGGTCAAGAGCTAAACAGAGAATGAAGGTAACCAGACGCTGGGCCGAGAAGAAAGAAGGAAGGGGGAGGAGAGGGAAGAAAGAAGAAGAAAAAGAGAAAGAAGGAGAGAAGAGAGAGAAGAGAGACAGAGGGGAGTGATGGGTCTGCATGGGAGGGGACGGGACGTGCATGGGGAACGTGCACGGCAGAGGGGGGAAAAAAGAGAGAGAGAGAGAGAGAGAGAGGAAGGGAAAAGAGAGGGGGAGAGGTAGACACGCGGGGAAGGGACGGGGTGCGGCAGAGGAGAGAGGAGAGAGAAAGAGAGAGAGAAAAGAGAGAAAAGGACTGATTTAAATTTTTCGAGCGCGATTCAATGGACACAGTTCAAAATAAAAATTGATCTAACGGTCCCGATTCAAATTCGAAAAATGGCCTAACAGTCCACGAAAAAACCCAATAATAATATAGGGCAAATGGTTAAAATAGAATAGCTCGAAGTACATTACGAGGAAGGTCTACTGTCCGAATTCGCACCCGGTCCAAAATTTCACTTTTCACATATTCCGGGCGATCTCGACGCTGGCTACGGTAATATCGACACCGTTCAATTTATTTTGTCCCGAAACTCCCAAAAATCGACTGCCAAGTTCGGGGTATGAATAACGATTAAATTCGATCGAGTGCGATTCTAGCGAAATCTCAAAATTTAAAACAATAATTGGGAGTGATTAGTTCCCGGGCGAGATTTTACTAGAAGCACATTAACGAATTACATGTTTATTAAATCCCAAAATTGAGTCAAAATCCGGAATGTCACAACTTTTCCCCCTTACAAAATTTCGTCCTTAAAATTTACAATCCAACCCAACTATTCAAACAAATGGAGGTACTGGTGTCGCATCAACTCTTCACTTTCCTACATCGCACATTGACTGTTTTAATTGACTGCGCTGAACCAACTTGGGACCCGTGATACTTCTCTCACCCACTTCATCCCAACAAACCGATGTCCTGTGAACCTTGCCATACAATGCCCTAACCGGTGCCATTCTAAAACTCTGTTGATAGCTATTGTTGTAAGCAAATTCAACCAAACACAACTATTCCTCCCAACTACCTTTAAAATCCAATATGCATACCCGTAGCATGTCCTCCAAAGTCTGAATTGTCCTTTCAGACTAGCCATAAGTCTAAGGATGATAGGCCGAGCTAATTTGCAACTTTGTTCCTAATGCCGTACGAAGACTTATCCAAAAGCGGCAGTGAATTTAGGATCTCGGTCTGAAGTGATTGTCGCTGGCACTCCGTGTAGATGGACTATTTGTCGCACGTAAATCTCGGCATACCTTTCCAAGGCGGAGTTCTTTCGTACTGGCAGAAAATGCGCTAACTTTGTCGATCGATCGACTACTATCCAAATCGAATCATGACCCATTTGACTTCTCGGTAATCCCATTACAAAGTTCATCGTGATGTGTTCTCATTTCCACTCGGGAATTTTCAATGGCTGCAACATTCCACCCGGCTTGCAATGTTATGCCTTCACTTGTCGGCATGTGAAACACTTAGCCACATGTTTAGCCACGTCCACTTTCATATCGTTCCACCAATAATGCTATCGTAAGTTCTGATACATTTTCGTACTACCCGAGTGAATACTGTAATTGCTACGGTGTACTTCCGACAAAATCTCTTCTTTTAATTCTGCATCACTAGGTACACATAACCGGCCACGGAACTTCAGAATTCCATCCTCGAATACTTGAAAACCCGATTTCCTTTTTGTGACATCCGTTTCCAGAATCTCTTAGATTTCTAGGTCCATCGATTGTAAAGCCTTAATCTTAACCCGAATTTCCAATTTAATTCCTTAATGCGGTAAGCAGGCTCTAAACATGACTTGCTTCACACTTAAATTCCGAATCTCAAATTCCCTCTAACAGGGTCTATTCTTTGATCATCATATACGCGATGCTCAATTTCTAACTCAGTGCATCAATTACCTTATTAGTCATTCCGGGGTTTTATAAAATATCGCAATCATAGTCCTTGAGGAGTTCCATCCAATGGCATTATCTCATGCTAAGTTCTTTTTGGGAAAGCCGATACCTTTAAACTTTGATGATCTGTATAAATCTGAAATCTTTCCCCACACGGGTTATGCCTCCAAATTTTAAGAGCGAAAATAATTGCGGCTAATTCCAAATCATGAGTTGGATAATTCAGCTTATGCGGTCTCATTTGTCACGATGGCGTACGGCACTACTCTTCCACATTGTGTCAACACACATTTGAGTCCTCTTAGCGACGTGTCACTATAGATTTCATATCCTCCCAGACCTAACAAGACCGTCAACACTAGCATGATCGTCAAACTTTGTTTTAATCTCGAAAACTCCTTTTGTACTTATCCGTTCATTCAAATTTCGTTTCCTTCTTTTGCAAACGCGTCCACGGTGTTACTAACGTTAAAAACCCCTTCCACGAGACGTCTGTAATGACTTGCCAGATCCAAGAACCTCCGAACCTTGATTACCGTTGTTGGTCTTAGCCAATTCTTAACAGCTTCAATCTTTGCTGGATCCACTGCAATTCCTTCCCCGGGTATCATATGTCCTAAGAATGCCACTCAATGAAGCCATAATTCGCACTTATAAAACCTAGTGTGGAGTGCGTGTTCTCTTGAGGTCCGTAGAATCCCCCCCTCCCCCTTTTTTTTTCCAAATGTAACTCACACTCGGCGGAACTGTTTGAGTATACCAAGATATTGCCTATGAATCACGATTACAAACTGATCAAGAAATTCCTTAAATAACCGATTCATTAAATTCATAAAGGCTGCGGGGGTGTTCATCAGTCCAAACGGCATCACCGTAAATTCATAGCGTCCATACCTCGTCTTAAATGCCGACTTCGGCACATCCTCCTTCTTGATCCTCAATTGATAATAACCAGTCCTCAAGTCGATTTTGCAAAATATTGATGCCCCTTGTAACTTGTCAAATAGGTCATTTACTCTTGGCAACGGGCGCTTATCCTTAATAGTCACCTGGTTCAACTGTCTGTAGTCAACACATAACCTTAACGATCCGTCCTTCTTCCTCACAAATAAAACTGGCGTTTCCCATGGAGACGCACTCGGGCGTATAAAACCCTTATCCAATAACTTCCGCATTTGGACTTTCGATTCCTTAAATTCCGACAGTGACACCTTGTAGAGCGCTCTCAAGGTCGGTTTTGTCCCTGGGCCAACTCAACCACAACCTCGACTTTTCTATCAGGTGACAATCCCGGCAATTCCTGAGGAAAGACATCGGGAAGATTACACACCTCGGCTATGTCCTTTGGCCTTAGTTCCTCAACCAATGAGTCAACCACAAATTAATTATCTTTTTTACACCTCAAAAACAAAGCTCAATCCATCCAAATTTCAATCCAACAGTCTCTCAAAAACAACTCACATCGGTTCTCTACAAAATCTGAAATCCCTAAGCAACACTCATCCATCCCAACTCGTCCAAGAATACCGTTAGTAAATCAGAATTCCATAAATCGATTGCGCCTATCCACCATAAGTGATAATACGCCGTACATAATCATTCAAATAATAATTTCAAAATCATCTCCTATCATATCAAACGCCATCTCATAACGCATCTAGACTTTCAAGGCACATCCTTCACTTCCTTCTCAGCCCCAACATACACCTTTCCTTACATCCTTAGCCGATTTTTGATTAATCTACAGGGCAGCTCTCACTTAATGTCCTACCTGCGGTCGCTGCGATTGCATTGGTAACCTAACATGTTGGTTTAACAATTTCTCATCTAGTAATATTACTGTCCACATCCACAACATGCTCCACTTTTACCTTGGCAATGGCCATTCCTATGCCTCTTTTTCTATAAGACCGACACGCGACGTTGGAGTAGTAGTTCGGCTTTCCAAAGTTCTTTCTTACTTGAGGGACAAATCTCCGATTCTTTATCATAGGCTTCTTTCCACAGTTCCCATTGTCCCTAGCCGGCGCGAACTGCGATCCAGAAGCGGCCGTGCTTTCATTCATATTCGTGTCAACCATCGAACTCTCTCATATAACTCGTTGTAATTTCTTAAGACCCAAAAGTACCAACTGATTGTGAAATTCCGGTTCCAATCCTTCTTGAAACTTCCTTGTCCCATCCACATGGTCCTTGACCATCTTTAGTGCGTACTTAGGCAACCTCACAAGTTGACCTCGTACTGATAAACTGACATCCGATTTTAGTGGAGCTGAAGGAACTATGTCATTTTCTGTCCTTGGACACTTTCTGAAAGTACTTCTTATTAAGGACCTCGATAACGACACCCCAGCTTAGAAATATGCTCTCTGAAACATCCTACTTCGGGGGTCCTCCTACCAATCACTTGCATTTCCCTAGAGTTAACATATAGCCTGGGTCACTCTCTCCTCATCAGTGCACCCAAATACCTCAAAAGCCTTTTTCTAAGTCCTCTGTTCAAAGTAATGTAGCCTCAGGGTCATCTCTTCCCATCGAACCTTGCAAGTTTAAATTTCCAAATTTTTCCAACCAACTTACGCATATGCCTGACTGCATTAACTTACCCTCGATATTAATTCCCAACATTTTGATTATACCTATGTTTCTTGTTATTTCCATTGACGACGACAATAGTGGCCTCAACATCAGTAGAAACAGTCCTACTTCGCTCCTCAATCTGCCTTCCCCTTAAAATCCCAACTTCCTCGATTGCCCTCAAAATCTCAACCCATCTGGGATCCCTCAAAACTCCAACTTGCGGACCTATACAACCTCAATCTCGACCTCGACCTCGACCTCAACCTCTGCTGCTCATACTCACAGGGTTCACACCACCTACTTACCTGCTATAATTCCTCTCGAGAATTAAAAACCTAGGCCAACTATACCAGTCTAAGCCCTAGGCAATGAATCACAACACAATTCACTAAGCAGGAAGTCAATCACAACGCCACTCAATCACAAGGAACAGGGATCGTGCACTAACCTCAAGTCTCGTCGCACCTGCATTTTCCATATTAGTGCATAATATCACTCAGCAATCACAACCAAGCAGTCTGGGTAACGCATGGCCAACAAGTCTCCCTAATTAACTACCCCAAATTCATCGCTCCTTATCACTCCAAGCTTCGACCATCTTGGTTCGAGCTGACCTTGCTCTGATACCAAATCAACTGGAATGTCACGCCCTGGACCCCGCCGAGCTCGCGACATCCCTCGAGGGTCGATCATTGAATGCGACATCCCAGATATGTCGCCGACCAACCCAAAACATCAGAGATTGAGCACCCGCGGAAACAAATAGAAACCACCCGGACAATTAATAATGACAAAGGGAATAACGATAGCATGAAATAATAACTGCAATTCATACACTTGACAAACACGTACGACATCCACAAAGACAATCCCCAAGTTAAACCACAATAGCAGAATCACAATTCTCGAAGAGGGGGGGACAATCGTCGCAAACTTAACTCCTCTACAAAAAAAAGGAAAACTCAAAATGCCGAGTACTTGACCCGTCCTCGATCTCCGAGATACCCTTGCTGCGTCTCCGATCACTCATGGTCGCGGATCTGAAATGGTTATATAATAACCGTGAGAACGAGTCTCAATAAGCAACCCCCTATACCCCACGTAGGCCAATGCGTACCTAGACAAGTCGTACATGCAATCAAATCGATAACATATATATATAATTCACATCAATGGACTTACCTCGCCATCCAACCACCTACCCACACTGTACGTTAGTTAATCAGAATAATGAAATAATATCCCGGTAATATAACACAATCGTTCAAGCACCATCCACACTCGTACTCAATCAATTCAACCAATTCAATCACTCAAATCAATCACACGCTCAACCAGCCAATTCAGTCACACACTCGACCTGCCAATTCCAATCACACGCTCAATCAGCCAATTCAATCACACGCTCAACCAGCCAATTCAGTCACACGCTCAACCAGCCAATTCAGTCACACGCTCAACCAGCCAATTCAGTCACACGCTCAACCAGCCAATTCAGTCACACACTCAACCAGCCAATTCAGTCATACGCTCAACCAACCAATTCCAATCACACTCAAATCGCATGCGTGACCGAACATCTTTCTCACGATCCGCGCCACTGTGCCTCAAGTCCATTCTCACTGCCCGCACCACTGCGCCTCAGACCTATCTGGTACACCGGCCATTCATGCTTTCACACGGACCGCTGTCAACACGTCCCAAGTCCGTAGCCCTCCGATCAATTCGAGCTCAATTTTCAATGACCGACGTAAACACGTCCCAGTCTAACACACCTTTAACGGGCTACCGTCAACACGTGTCGCGACCTAAAATTTCCTCAGGCTAATGGATTGTTAAGACTAAGCCTAACTCGGGCCCTCCCAAGCCCTACCAATTCGCAACTTGGGGTTTAAGTTTTTAATATGCAAAAGTTTTTATACTTGGAGTCGCCACTAATCTATTTATGGTAGGTCGATTAGAAACCTAAATAAAACATAGGGAGATATGTTTTATTCCAACGAACCAGAGATTCTAAGCTCGAGGACTTGATTACGCTAGATCTAGTCTAACGTCCTTTCGGTACCTTTTCTTCTAAAAAAATATTTATACATACAGTCTGGATCCATTTTATTACCTAATTACTAACATGTGAGGTTATCATGTGGGTGCGCAAACCACCAAAGTAACACCCAATAATCAAAACATTAAATAAATTGCAAGATTGAGAGAATTACTTACCTCGAAGCAACGTAAGCATCTGCATGGTTAGCTAGAAAATCACATCAACAATCCTAATATGATTTCTAATTAACAAGCAGTTCACTCAATATTTTTTTTTTAGGATTTTCACTTATTTAAATGGAAACTAACCTACATGTAATGACGTGCAAAATTAACATGCGATTAATGCAGCCTAATGTGCAAACTATATGACACACGACAATATGACCTATTTCTAATGATGGGCAAATGATTTATTTTTGGTATTTTTACGAAATTCGGAATTAAAAATGCTTAAATTAACATACAATCTATTCTAAAAAATGATAATTTAATCTATCCTAAAGTGACTTATTTTTTTATATTTTTATGAAAATTCGAAATTAAGAATTACCCTAAAATGAACCGTCAAGATCAGGATAATATCTAAATTAAACTAGGAAATAAATTACTCTATTTCCTAATTTAAATTAAAAAGTTATCCTATCGACTTATTCAAAGAAAGTTATTCTAAACCTATGCTAAACATGAATCATTATCTTCTAATAAGATCAATTCAAATCCTAACTAATCTTTTTTTGGAATTTTCTTTTTTAAAAGAAATAAATCAAATAAATAAATAATCTCCACGATCAAAACCAGTCCACGCGATCCGCAAGATTTGTTTTATTATCTTTGAATTAAGGAAACGATATAGACCGATGATCATATCCATGTGGTTATGGATATTGATGGAAGGCAATTCGTTTGAATTTGGGAACAAAATAAAATCTATTATCGTATCCAAATAATTATGGATAGAATAGAGATTTTCCATGCCACCGAGTATCGTATCTCATAGTTGAGATCAGATAGTCGTCCCGACATGTTATCAAGTTAGGAAAGTTTCCTAACTTTGGGTGATTTTTAAATATTTGCGGATATCACATACGCACCCAAAGATCAACAAAAATTCATAATAGATAACAATATCACCCATATCATGTAATGAAATATTCAAAACGAGACCAGATGAGATCGTTACCTAATTTGCGGATAGTTTCCAAATTCGAACTCGCGGATCGAGATTGCATATCGCGATGAGCGGCGAACGGTGAGTAGGAATGATGTCAACTGAGGGGCTTGCTCAAAGAGGTGGTCTGCGAATGTTAACTGCAAAAGGTGCTATGGACTCGTGCCATCCGAGGAACTGGGCACGTCAGAAAGAACTTGTAAGCGTGGCTACAGAAGATAGTTTAAGCAGTGGACGTCTAGACAGTGTAGATCTTGGACAATAGCTACATCATTGTCCCTCGCATTATGCTCCTTGGGCGTCGGACTGAATCGCAGCGGCAAAGAGACTGGTGCAACTGGAATCTGCCGCGGGGGGGTTGATACGAGATACTCAGCTTGATGAGGATTCGATGGGGAGGCTGAGAGAATTCGTGGTCACGGGGCACCAAGGGCACGAACGGTGGCCGCAAAAGAAGCCACTTTGCTGAACGACCCGTGTATATGCTTAGAGTCAAAGGATATGCTCCTCCTCTCTTTTGACACTTTTCAACTCTTTCTATACAGCGTGTCTTCTTCTTGTCTCTTTTCTCTGCAGGTCTTCGTGGGAAACCAGTAGCCAGACTTGAAGAATGATTTGAGAGCGTGGAATAGCAAATTTGATGAGCAAGAACCGTGAAGAAAATAATTGTGAATTCAAGCGTGGATCTTTCTTCTTGCGAACATGCCCTTCTCTTTTGCGTGTGCTCTCTCTTTCTCTCGCGTCTTTTTCTCGTGCTCTCAGGAATTGTGTTCTGGAAATTATGAGAGCCCCCTTGATTATGACGCATAACGATGCATTTATATCGCAACCCTAGGTCAATTATCCGGGCTTCCTAGTCCTAATGGGCTTAGACTTAGGCTTTTATCCCTTAATTTTTTTAATTTCAAATGGCTGAATTAATTCGGGCTTTATTCAATTAAACTTGATGGGCTAATTTAAGTTCATATTAAAACAACCAAGACCTTTTAGGCTTGTGAATTTTGGCCTTCAATCCCTTGAGTGAGTCGAGTACCTGAGCTCAGTTTACACAATGAATTTTCAAATTTCTTGCCATTGCTGATCCGATGCGGAATGCGACTAACCTATATGAACTTAAACTATATGCTATGCAATTTTAATATTTTTGTTTAGGGATTAAAATTTAATCCCTAATTTTTTTATGCAAATTATTATTAAATGGTCGATCGAAATTTAGATGTCAATAACACGTCTCAAGCCCACGTCCATTTGGCACACCGGCCATTCATGCCTTCACACGGACCGCGTCAACACGTCCCAAGTCCGTGGCCCTCCGACCAATCCGGGCTTAGAATCGATAGGCAAGCACACGCCATTCAATTAAATCAATTCCACACCAATTGCATCAATAACCCATAATCACAACTCAGTCCAATTCACAATTCGCCACCTCAATTCACAAACCCGATGTTCAAGTCGGCCACGCTCAATTACCCAAGTCAAGCATACCATTAATCCAATTCAAATAGCACAATTAGACATAATATGCTCAAATTACATCACGCCCTAGCCGTTCTAACCGAGACAAGTCTATAAATACCATCCCAGCCCATCCCACTTGCCCACAAATCCGTTATTCACGCCTACCACATACGAACATCAAGCCCACCCACGAATGTCACAACAATATTATCAATTAGCCCACCATAATTAGTCATTAATTAAGCCCCACAACTCTCACAATTTAATCTATCAATTACGCATGCACAAAAATTGCCCAGAGCCCACGTTTAGCCCCTAAATCGGTACTAATTATCCCCTAGACAAGTCTAATGATACCCAATGTACTAGGTAAGATTTAGGGAGTCACTTACCTAAATTTGGCCCGGGACAAACCGGCTTGGGCCCAAAATGGCCCGGGTGAATAGTGTCGACTAGGCATGCGCGCGGGCATGGCGGTCGGCCACGGGTGCGACGCCGGGCACGGGCGCAGGCACGAGCGCGGCGACGGGCACGGGAGTGGGCAAGGGCACGGGCGCGAGCGTGGACGCAGCCACAGGCAACGGGCATGGGCACAACGGTGGCTGGTCGATTGGCCGGCTGGGCTTGTTGGTTGGTCGGCCGGGCGACGACCAGCAGCGGCGGTGATCGGCGGTGAGCTGGACAGAGGGGGGCCGGCCAAGCTGAGGTAAAAGGGAGAGGGGAGGGAGAAAAAGAAGGAGAAGGAGGGGGGGAGGCCGAGGGGGCGTCATGAGGGCGGCGGTGATGTGGCTGGTGGAGGGCCTGGACGCGCTACCGGGCGAGCTGGCAAAGCGCTGTCACAAGCGGCGCGGCAAAGGACGCTGCGTGGCGGCGAATCAAAGGAGGGAGGGGTCAGCCGGGGGGGAGGGAGAGAGAGAGAGAGAGAGAGAGAGAGAGAGAGAGAGAGAGAGCTTGGCCATGGGTTCGCCTGAAGTAGGCAATACCACACAATACGGAGCAGTTAGCGGGCGAAGCTCGCTATCTAATGGCTAAACTCATTGCAGGGATGAGGAGAGAGAGGACAGCCGGTCGGGTAGGTAGGGGTCAGCGACGGCCAAGTACCGTGTCGGCGGGCGGGCATGGTGGTCGAGCTAGCAACGGCGGGCGTTACGATCGGCCGGGCGAGCCCGGGCAGCGATCTACCGGGCGAGCGAAACAAAGAATTAGTTTTAACCGGACGCTGGGCCGAGAAAGAAAGAAGGAAGAGGGAGGAGAGGGAAGAAAGAAGAAGAAAAAGAGAAAGAAGGAGAGAGGAGAGAGAAGAGAGACAGAGGGGAGTGATGGGTTTGCATGGGAGGGGACGGGCCGTGCATGGGGAACGTGCACGGCAGAGGGGGGAAAGAGAGAGAGAGAGAGAGAGAGAGAGAGAGAGAGAGAGAGAGAGAGGAAAGGAAAAGAGAGGGGGAGAGAGAGATAGGAGAGAGAGGGAGACGCCCGGGGAAGGGATGGGGCGCGGCAGAGGAGAGAGGAGAGAGAAAGAGAGAAAAGGACTGATTTAAATTTTTCGAGCGCGATTCAATTGACACGATTTAAACTAAAAATTGACCTAACGATCCCGATTCAAATTCGAAAAATGGCCTAACAGTCCACGAAAAAAACCCAATAATAATATAGGGCAAATGGCTAAAATAAAATAAAATAACTCGAAACATACTACGAGAGAGGTCTACTAGTCCGAATCCGCACCCAGTCCAAAATTTCACTTTTCACATATTCCGTGCGATCTCGACGCTGGCTCCAGTAATATCGACACCGTCCAATTTATTTAGTCCCGAAACTCCCGAAAATCGACTGCCAAATTCAGGGTATGAATAACAGCCAAATTCGATCAAGTGCAATTCTAGCGAAATCTCAAAATTTAAAACAATAACCGGGAGTGATCAGTTCCCGGGCGAGATTTTACTATAAGCACACTGACGAATTATACGTTTATTAAATCCCAAAATTGAGTCAAAATCCGGGATGTCACAAGTTAGGCTACATCGTAGCTCTAACAAAGAAAATTAGAACATAATAGAAGAAGAAACGACAATAGAAATTAAACCAAATATCTTGAATCAAAGAACAAGAATTCTATCACCACTTTTGTCTTCTCTTCAAAATACTTGAAAAACTCTCAGAACACTAAAAACAAAAACGTTATAAAAGAAAAAAACTTCATGTTCCCCAAGTTATCCTATTTATTTGATAACATCCAAGACTCATCTCACAAGGCAATTGCTTCTTTTTCGTATAAAATTAGGGAATAAATCGCAGAATTCTCAATGTGATATCCACCTTCTAACTCTTCTTTGGGTCACATATTCCTTTCTTTCTTTTTGCCATATTTTTCTTATTTTCTCCATATCTCAATATTCTGCATAAACAAGGAAAAAGTAAGTAAATAAAAGGAAATCCAAATATATTCTAACAAATATTGCATTATTTATTGCCTAGAGTAAATAAAATAACTCTATTTTTATAGAGTTATCAGTCCCCTTTGGTCTCCTACATTTCAAGGGCAATCTTGAGTGTAACTCAAGATAAAGCAAAAATGGACACAATCGAAGGAAAATACTTCCACAGTCAAAGCTCATGCCAAGATCAAGATGCTACGATCTTTTCAAACAATCTTAGCCTGAGTGTGTATAGCTTCGGAGGGCTCTTCATCATCACCGGCATCATCTCGGTATCTTCGGTGTTGATATATGTGGTTTCATTCCTATATTCTCATTGGCCTTTTTTGAGCGCGATTCATTCTGGTAATCGCTCCCTTTGGTCCAAGTTTTTGGAAACTGCAAATGACTTCTTTCGAGAGCACGGATTATTTGGTTGTCTGAAGAGGAATAGATCTTGTGTAGTTCCGACCTCTCATTTTCAAAGTGGGGAAGCTTCTCCGAATAATGAAGTTGAACCGATAGCGAGGACACCAAATGTAGGAGGGAGGTCAATACTCATTCTACACATTTGAATAATGAAGATCGTGTTTTAAGAGAGGCTCATCTAGCAAGAGAACAATCATCACATCTAGCTATGTATACGCACATATTAGCATCTAGCTATGTACATGCACATATTAGAAAAAAAAATTATTTGCTTTTGTGAAAAAGAGGTTAATTTGGGTTGATAAATGTCGCAGGTAAAATATTTTGTGTGTGTGTATATATAGAGTATTAAGTGAGGTCGTTGTTGGTTCTTTAATATGACCGTCATGTATATAAAGAACCATTTAAAATCTTACAAATCACTTGATAAATAAATTTTGTAAATCGCCCAAAGAGAGAGAGAGAGATTTGTACATAAGATGGAAAACGCTATTGTTAGCCTTCTTCTTTTTATTTATTATGGATTGTTGAGAGATTTAGGGTTTAATTGTATAGAAAATTAGTGACTAATTCTTGGCCCATAAATAAAAATAATATAATTGCATAGCATATAATTTTAGAAGCATTCATCATTTAGTTCACTAGATGCATTTGCATTTTAATCAGACCGGCGGTGGTGAATGAACTTGAACCAGTCATGTGGACCGGCTCGCGCTATAAGCAAGATTAGGTCAGCACAAGGAGGAATCGTGGCTGAAATTTCAAGCCCAAAATTAGAGTTATTGAACTTTAATTAAGTTGGGTTTAGCCCATAAAGGTAAAAGGCTTGGTGCTTAATTAGAATAACGCCTTAACGGCCTGTCAGTAATTAAGCCCACAAAAGGGGAAAATTCAGCCACACTGGGGGACAAGGGTTGGCCAAATTTTACAATGAGGGAGGGTGCCTAATTGAGCTTAATTTAACCAAATTTGAGCCAATGAGAGTTAATTAATGAAGGCCTCAAGTTAATTCAGCCCGTTATCTTATTAAGGCCTAAATTAAGCCCGTAAACACTCTATAAATACATACATATACTTCATAGCCTAGAGGTTGGCAATTCACAACTCTTAGATCACATAAATAGAAAACACTTGTGAAAGAGAGAGAGAGGGAGGAGGATTCTCAGCCAACCCTTAGCTGAGACTCTCGAGGCCGATTCCCCCACCATCAGTGACCAAGCACAGCAGCCACCACATGGACGACCGCCTGCTTCTAGCCTCGATCGAGCGCCCTGTTGACGCAGCTTTTGCTCCTTAGCAACTACAAAGCTTGCCGATCCTTGTGCCGCAACGCCGCTTCTGTTTGTTCTAACGATGGCCTCTTGCTATTTCCTTTAGCATGGTCAGTGTTATCAACAAAGAGTAGCCAGGTCTTTCAATCGGAAGGTGCGACCGAGACTATTTAAGATAAATGATCTAGTCATGCGCAAGGTATTGTCAATTGTTCCTGATCCCTTAGGCAAGTTAACTCCGAATTATAGTGGACCGTACATTGTGAAGAAAGTACTCCCAAGAGGTGCCCTAGTTCTGGCTAAAATGGATGGTCGAGAATTCTCTAATCCGGTCAATTCCGATGTTGTGAAGAAGTATTGCCCTCGATAGAATCTAACACTTTTGGCATGAATGGTTAAGTGTTTACTTTCTATATTTTCAATTCCAGACATTTCTCTTATAATAAATTGCTTCAAATGAATTGCAATTTTTTTTTGCCAAAAAATGAATTGCAAGTTAAAATGCCCATAGTCGTTGCAAGTTCTGCATGATTGTTTTGTTTGTTTTAATTATCGATTCCGAATGGGGAAATTTAATTAGATAATTCAATGAATCATGTGGAATAAATGATTGTTCAAAATGAGGTGCATCAAGATGATGAAAGGCAAGTCATATCCTATCACGGCCTGAACCCCTTCGAGCACGCGACACACTTCTCTAGTCGAATGATGCGATATTCCAGGATATCGCTGACCCAAATTAAACTTATCAAGAGATTTATATCAACAGCGGAAACCATCAATACCCGGACAATAATAACTGGAGTAATCAGGGAGAATGTACAAATTCATTTCTCATTCAAACTTATATAATATCCACAATTTACAAAACCACATATATATAAGCACACTGTATCGCCCCACTACATACCACCGATATCAGAAAGGAGCGATAACCTGGGTACCCTATCACCAAAAATAGTACGCTTCAAAAGCCTATTCCACAACCCCTACACTTGCCCCTACGCCCTCTACTTGGCGTCCACTCCAAATCTGATTCTTCGTCCTCTGAATCTGAATCCTCCTAAGTCTCCTGCTCGTCTGTTAGGTACTCTACCACGTTAATGTCGGTGTGCAACGGTATTGCAAAATGCTGCGGCGGCGACAGAAGGTTCATTGATCAGACCAGGGTTATGAAATATTTGGTTGAAACAACTATGAGATTACATCTCAATAAGTACACCCCTAAACCCCACCTAGGCTATCACATACCTCTAGACAACACATACTTGACACAAACAACCACTCATACTAACAATCACACACAAACCTACCTGGAATCTTCATACACCTTACTGCACGCCAAATAATAATACAGCCAACATGCCACAATGATGCCCCATTCATGTTGTAAAACCAAAGCATGTAATATGAATTCACATGCATCAATGCATCACAATCGCGCGTGCCTTGATTATAAGGCAAAACCCATTTGGGCACGTCCCATACCATGCCTAATAGTTTTTATCCCATAATCGAGCACTACATCACACGATACAACCATACTAGCACACTAACTCACGCCATGCATTAGCTTTCGCAATCTTCACATGTCAAATCGAGTCTAACTCATTTCCAATTTTTCCACCACTACCGCGCCCGCATAAAACGCATCAGGCCAACGGTCTTCTGACCTCGTCAGGTATCGTCACCCCGTCGGGCCGAGCATCGTCACCTCGTTAGGGACGACATCGTCCTGCGTAAACGAACACGCATCAGGACGGAATCCTACACTCAACTTTCCTTCTACCGCGCCCGCGTAAAACGCATTAGGCCAATGGTCTTCTGACCTCGTCAAGCATCGTCACTCCGTCGGGCCGGACATCGTCACCTCGTCAGGGACGGTATCGTCCCACGTAAACGTACACGCCTCAGGATGGAACATACCCCGCGTAAACGTACACGTCTTAGGGTACCACTTTCCGACTATTCCAATCATCTCATACCATCGTACCACACGTGCCACACGGTCATACATCACACACGACCACACAATCCCACGCCACACATGCCTTACGCCAACACACATTACCATTACACAATCACGCCACATGGCCACACATATTTGGCACGTGGTCACACATAATCTCTCGCTCATAAAAATGAACATCCATAGAATCAGGATAAATTTGGGCAGTGTACACAGTGACCGAAATCCTATCAAAATAAATAGTAAACGAACTCCAAAAATTCTAAATTTTGGATGTGTCATAGAAAAGCATCTTGATAAACATTTCTTATGAAGAACACGAAATCCGGTTCAACTTGCAACCATGCCTTTTTGTCTCTCGAAATCAGACCAAAATTAGTTCGCTCTAACATACTATTTTGTACTCAAAATACATTTATTTCAACACCCAAATCACCTTAAAAAGTTTTAAAATTTTTATATGTCATAGAAAAGAAAGTCGCCAATAACTTTTGTGAAGGAAGTTTATTGAAAATAGCTCTGGAAAATTTTATAAAAATTCGGAAAGACAAGAAGGTCGGGATGAACAGTGCTCCGGGCAGTTTTAATAGGGTCTGAAAATGGGCTTTTGTACAACCCAAATGGCCTCCCAAAAATTTTAAATTAAAAATATGTTATACTTCAAGATGTTGGGAGTAATTTTCATGAAGGAAACTTCCTCAAATTAGGCCCACAAAATTCTCCACAAAAATAGCAAACCGGACGGGTACAGTAATCACGAATCCGAGAATCACACCAAACGGCACGGATTCAAATCCTAGTTGATTTCTACCGAATTTCAACCGCCAAAACTCATTCCATCATATCCAAACTATCATCCACCAGCCACATGAACATCCATAAACGCAACAAGGGATGAAGCTCTCCTCTAATCCATTTACAATCACTTCCATCAACCCCTAAACTACTCTAAACTGCACCTAAACGAGTTCGTTAATGCCCGATATCCTAAATAGAGTTTAGGGTGTGACTTACCCAAACTCTAGACTAACTCGGCTAGAGTGGAAAGGGGGAACAACTGGCCGACGGCGATCGGCGTACGACGACGGCATGGCGGCGTTCCGGTAACGGCGGCGGCGCTCCTCCGGTGAGGGCCTCTCACGGCCAAACCAAGAGGAAAATGAAAGAGAAGAAGTGGCGTGGGAGGGGAGATGATCGGCTGATGGGCGAAGAAATGGAAGGAGAGAGAGAGAGAGAGTCAAAGGGGTCTTATGGGTCAAAAAGTGGCGCCGCGTGTCGCAATCCGGTGCGTTGGACCATTTTGCCCTTTGATCGAGTGACCATTAATCACTCTCATCCAATAATTGAGGACCCTTTTGGTCAATCAATCATTCTAAATTTTGAATCATAATTATCTACAATAATTTTCCAAAATTATCCAAAATTCGGAACCCCAAAAATAGGCAATAAGGGCAAATCGGTAATTTTCCGGTCTCAGGTCAAAATTCCATTTTTTGATACCGACCCCAATGTGTGGCCAACATAATATGACGTTGGATTCGCAAAAATAACCTTTTAAGCCCTCAAAAATTGACTGCAAAGTTTGGAGGGGCAAAATAGTAATTTTTTCACTTCTAGGTCGAAATTCCAGTTTTCGAACGTAACTACTCTAGATATGCGTGGCCACTCTAAAATGGCATCGGCCTCGAAAAATAATCTCATACGGCCTCGAAAATAAACGTCAGAGTCTAAAGGGGTAAAATCGTAATTTTTCCAATTTCGGCCGAAATTCCAATTTTCAACTAGACTAGCCCCAAATGTATGTGGCTACACAAAAACGATGTTGGCCTTGCAAAATAGTCACAAACGCCCATAGAATTTCGACATCGGAGTTCGGGTCCAATTTGGAGATCAAAATTGCTCAATTCAGAATTTTAGAGCATCTTACTAACGGTGACTGTTTAGGGGTTACGTGTATCGACTTAGGGTCACTCGAGTTGTGACGGTCTTGATTACCGGAATAACGCAAGGAATTATTGGTTATTTTAGGGGTCACGATCGTTCGATTCATGTTCGGGATTTATTTGCCACGCGCACTCTCGGTTGAGCGGATTCACCCGCGATCCGAGCATACGTCATTGGCCAAATTAAATCCGTCACCGTCCTAGAATCGGTCCACATTGGCTCATAATACTTCCCTGCCATTTCTCGGAATCAGTGCCCAATTCACAATCGAGTCCCCAGTCCACGTACCGTTTTTCTAGTTAGCATTTCCCATTGGTCAGTATCCCGTGAGGAACCAGCTCCGGGCGAGACGTACTAAAATCAAATGAGAAATAATATCTACTTCGTTGGATCCCGGAAATGGGTCGAAATTCAGGATGTTACATATCCTATGCATAGTCCTAAGATTATCTTAAGTGAGTTGAGTGGAAAATTCCATGTCCACAAGTAAAGGGTTATCTTGCGAAATGTACGACAACCGAAATGATGAGAGACATTTCGTTCATCTATCATTAGCACAAGTGCGATATGTTCCACACAAGTGCATATATTTACCTATCGATGCCGCATCAACAATGTCATCCCCTGGATCTCTTACTTGAATCAACAATTAGGTGCGGTAATCAAGATGCGTGCCGTAGAAATCAGAGAGTACCATGGATATACAACTCACCACCAATTTCCCAATGGTTAATTTCATGTTGTGAGCTATCCTGACTCGAATCATTTCCTTTGTCGGGTTCTCTCCGGGTACACTAGAGGTTTCACTAGTAAAGGCCAGGTGAAGGAAAGATATTAGGGTAAGAATCAACTAGCATGTCTGGCCATCCATATTTAGTGTCTCTTGATTATTTGTCTATTACTTTGCTTGTTTGTTTTTTTGTCAAAAGAAATTTCCATTCATTATCAAAATGATATATATAAAAGGATTCATATGAAATCTCAAAAGTCACTATAAAAAGGCAACCACATAGAGCTTCAAAAAAACAAAAACCGAACCTTTGCAAAAATCATTGCCAATTCTAGGAAACTTCCTTACAGATCTACCAATGATTTAAAAAATATTTTCTAAAAAAATTATTACTTGTATCACTTACATAAAGGACAATAATATTTTAATTATTCACAAAAGTGTTTATATATAAATTGTTGTTAAAAATGAAAATATTTTTCATTGACTAATTATTTCAAGCGATAGAAATTATTATTTTTAGGAAAATTTTTTCCCAAGTTATGGATTTTCTGCTAAATAAACGGAGACCAATTGTCTTTTTTTTCTCTTGCAAATATTCAATGCTTTTTCTGCCATAAGTCAAAGAAAAGGAGAAAATAATCCAAAGGTGATAAAAGGGAAAGGGTAGAAGATCATTATCCCTCATCTCTATGAGCTCATTGCCAGCTTTCTTCTCCATTTTCTTCCTCCAACCAAGAAAAACTCAACCCTGTAACTCTCGTTCAAGGCAAGAACTTTCAAACAGTATGTCCAAATCTTTGGATAAGCGTAGAAACATTACTTAAGATTTTGATCGTGGTCAATTGAGGACAAATATTTTTTTCGTTCAATTGAGCATTTCAGTTCTTAAAAGAGGTCCAATCAAATATCGACCTTGCCGTCTACGGAAATTTTGTGGCAAATGACCAAAATATTTTACATTGGAACCACATTATTTGTATGAATTTTGCCGACTGCAAACTTGAGATCTGATCGGGACTTTCAGAAAAATCTTAAATACTCAATTAACTAAAATAAAATCTTAAATTCTCAATCGGTCAGTGACCAAACATTAAATTCTGTTTCTGCTAAAAAAAAATCCCCAAATTGATTATGCTATAATCATTCCTAGCAATACTCTGAAGTTAAATGCACTTTGTGAAATGCATGACACAAACTTTAAATCGTTATTGCTGAATAATTTGAAAAATATTTTTCTAAAATGATCGTTTTTATTTCTTACAAAAATAAACATGCGAAAATTGTTTCATCATCTACGAAAATGTTTGGACATAGATTGTTGTCAATAATGAAAATATTTTTTATTAATTAATTATTTCAAGCGATACAGAAGACCGTTTTTAGGAAAAGCTTTTCCAAATCATTCATTTTTTGCTAAATAAACGGAGCCTTAAGTTACATGAATTTTCTTGATTTTTATTAGCACACGGTTTTCCAAATAAGCCACAAAATTTACTAATATATGCAGAGATATTTCCCTCTGTGTTCAATTTCTCAAGTCTATACTTGATGAGAAATAGAAGTACGGGAATGACAAATCTTAACCTAAGAGCTCATTCGATACAGCTATGATTGAACCTCAATCATGCCGCAATATGGTCATGCGAGAAGTCTTGCGATTCGTGTGTATCTGATTATGCATACATTAAAGTTGCAGCAAGTTGGAAACTAAGAGAGCCGACTTCTTAATAGTTAGTAGGGGCTGCTTAGAAGCTGCTTTTTAACTTTCCGGGGGATGTTGCCGCCGTTTAGTGCTTGCCAAATATCGTGGAGCCGTACCAATTAGCCACGAAAACTTATTGGTGAAACATGGGCCGCGCGACAAGTTCGAGCTACACGCTTGCCGCATGACAATCGAGCGTGCGGGGCCGAGCATCGGGTGACAAACACCTGTGAAAACATTATCTCAACTCCAACTTCGATGATTTAGAATGGAAGAGATATACGATACATCAACTCCAACTTTGTGCATCTTCGGTAATTACTCTGTGTACAGATTGAGGGAACTACCATATCCGATGGAGCGGGTGCTCCCATAAATTCTAGGTGTAATTGGTTTCAGGGTGAGTAGTAGGTTCTAGATGTGGAACCTAGAACTTATCCCATTAGAATTGGTTCCCAAATTTTAGAACCTGAAAATCTACCATAGTTATCTTCGAACTCACCCCACTCTATCTTGTTTGTCAGGTCTGGTTCTAAGGTCTCCTCGGGAATCAGTTTCTTTTTTGTTGTTTCATTTTTTTTTAAACCAAGACAAATAGCAATTAGAGAAAAGTAGTATGAGCATCAATATGACTCAAAGTAAAACATCGATACAAAATAAATATATCTAAAGTAATAGAGAAGTTAAGCTCATTTAAGAATAATAAATCATCTTCTTCCGACTTCAAAAAAACAGGTTCTAAACGGTCCCCGAGTGGGTTGGTGGGTTTAATATTCCCGGAACCTAGAACCTACCTGAATAGTATCGATTCCAAAAATTTGAAACCGGGAGCCCAGCCTGTTTTTATGGGCGATCTGATCCGGCCCGGTCCGGTTGCACGGCCTTATTTGTATCGGGGATATTGATGATCCTTGCGGAGGCTAAAGCTAACTAGGCCGCAGGCCCAACGTAGTTTCTGCAACTGCAACCATGTCCTCGACATGGATCGGGCTTTCTGCATACGGGTGGTCGTCGGTGGACCCCCTCTCTCCATCCTTTCTGCGGCGGTAGCACACTCTCTCTCCCTCCCTCCCTCTCGATCTCTCGAACAGGGGCAGCTTCCGACCACCCACGCATGGCGTCTTCAACCCTTCTGCACAGCCTCCTCCACATTCCACCTCGCCCTTCGAAGTGCCCGACAGCTCAATTGCTTCCCTCCAAGCTGCCCACTTCGAGACCAACCAATCGCGCTTCGTTCCCATGCAACGGTCCGCACGGTCCGACCAGGAGGCTCGGGGGCCGCCGTTCGTCCCCCGTCGTCGCTTTCCATTCGAACTTCTTAAAGGATCGGGCTCACTTCACCGTAGGAACTTCTGGGCAGTCTCAATTCACGGCTGTTTGCGAGGTTCTCTGGCTGTTTTAGTAAATAGGGTGTGTTGATCGATGACGATCGTGGCGGTTTGTTTGCGACTGCAGCATAGTTGTGGGATGGATTTGATGGTTGGGTGGTTTGATGTTGCATTGTTAGCGGGTTAGCTGTTAGCTTTTGGCAGAGCTGAAAGTAGAATGCTCACGAGCAGAAGTTGTTCGATGCAAGGCGCTAAAGAAGTGTGGTTGTTGGTAAAACTAAAACTAACCAGTGATGACTTGACTCAGGCGTGTGTCGAATGAAAAATTTGTTATTACCTGCTGATTCCCTTTTGCGCTCTCTGTGGTGTAGTTGATCAAACGGTTTGGAAAGTGGGGAGGGATGCAATTGAAGCGGGGACGAATTTGGTGCCCGTGAGTGCTGTTCTTCTCTCTTTGTTATGATTCTTTCGAAACTGTTCGTACGTGCTTTCAACAATCACGTTGTGATGCTTTGTTGATGTTCTTTTTTGTTTAGGATGCTGTTCCGAGGCCTGTAGCGAGGATTTCGGTTACTTTCGTTGGGTTGTCTGTTGCGCTTTTCGTTCTGAAGTCATTCTTATCCACCGCCTTCTTTGTTCTGGTAAAGTCTCTGCTTCAATCTACCTCTGTTCGTTGTGAATTTAGAATTTATGTAGTTCCATTTACAGTGTGTGGCGTCATGTGTACTTACTATGATTGCACTGTCTGTCTAACTTTTCAGCCAGCCTGATAAGTGATACATGAATATGGTAGATGTAGCTCTACCTTTTTATTCTGGTTTATTGTTGTCTTTTAACCTAGGATTGTCTAGTAACTAAAACAATGGGAGGCTAGCATTTGGAATGGGACAATATAATGTGTTCTGTTCACCTAAATCAAAACCATGAACTTGGAAATAGAGGAATTGTGGATGAGCATAGACTTCTACCAACAATCTGGAAGGCGACCGTAGATAGGTTCGGGTCCTCGACACACAACATCAACTATTTGGAATTACTTTACCTTCTTGGCAAGGTAAGTAACCTCAGGTATGTCTTTATTTGCTTTAGCATGCATCATCTTATATCGCATCATAAAAATGGGACCTATGGTCCGGCAAAAAATAGCATTTATTGAACATGCATAGACCAAATTTATGTATTATTTTATCTTTGAATACAATCTCTGCAAGCTCAACCTCTACGAGCTCACCTTTAAAGAAGGGTAGCTATTGACACATATTTTTAAATTGTCCAAAATTAATTATGCAAAAATTAGGAATTAAATTTTTTAGTTCCTAAATATATATAAATATTTTATCTAATTGCATTGCATATAGACATTAGGCACATTTGCATTAATAAGGCATATTAGAGCATTCTTTTATTTAATTTTTCAAAAATTATTATTAAAAACTTAACAATTTTTTTTTAAATCAAGTCGAGCCGGGCCAAGGTAGGCCCGACCCAACCTTCTTCTTTTCCTCCCTTCCACGATGGATTGGGCTCGGCCTGGCCGACCCAACCCGGCTTCCCTTTCTCCCACGTGGGAGTCGGCCTGACTGTCATCCCCTTTTTTCCTCTTTCTCTCCTCTACTCTGCCCTGCAATGACCAGCGCTTGGGAAGTGCTGATAATCATCATAGAAAATGGCCACCAAACCAATGGGGCTGCAAGAGAGCAATTGAGGGCCATTAAAGCCACGACTTTTGAGATGGGGCAGGTGGCTGGCGTCGCCTATAAAGGCCGGAGAAGAGAGAGAAGAGGGGCGGTCTTTCTCAAGCAAAAAACAGAGCACCGGAAGAGAGAGAGAGATTGAGAGAGATTTTGAGAGAAAAAGAATGAGCCGGGAGACTTTGCAGGTCACCAGAGGCACCAAAGAACCCCATCATCGTCAGATCGCCGCAAGAACTGTACTTAGACGACCGCCAATCGGGTGAGTTCATTCGGTCCGGTTATACCCTGTTTTTTGTGCGTTGATTGGCTAGGATTCGCACCGATGGTTTCGTGCGAATCCCGACCCATACCGTTATTGATCCTAGTCTATACTCGCCTTTGGAGGCAAGCCGTAGCCACCAGAGTAAACCTTGGCCCCGAGAGAGGTCGGAATCCCTTTGTTTTGGTCACACACTCCACATGTTCGATGAAATGCATGAATGTGATATGGTTTTGGGTCGTCTTTTAGTCCTGTGTCAAGTCGTCCGCACATAGCCTCGTTTTGGCAAGGTACTCCTATGAGGATTAGCATCCTAGGTGGTCTTTCGTTTGGTCGTTCTCAACGTCCCATCGCCATCTTCATTTTGTTCGATGTTTGGCTAAGGAGCAGCTGCCGGTGACAAAGTTGGCCGGCGAACGGTGGCCTAGGTGGAGGTCGAGCCTCGGTCTGGGCTGCCTAGGGTGACGCTTGAGTGGGGCGATGTCGGGCCGAGACAAGTGGCATCTCAACTGCCTCTGGCAAGTCCCCGCGAAACAAAGGAAAACAGGAAGTGCAGGTCTATGAAGGGGGTACAATCGGGTCAAATCCGGGTCGGGTTCCTCGCCTGACCTGGATCCGCCAACCCGATCCCGATTTTAATATTATATCATTATATTATTAAATTTTTTTAAAAAAATTCGTTTTTTTATTTTATTTTCTTTTAAAATTATGAAATATTTTAGAAATTAATCTTTTTGGAATATTTTTCTAAATTATGTGAATTATTTGATTATTAATTATGTTTAGGTTAGATAGGCCTATAGGGTTATGTGGTAGTATTTTACATATTATTACTACTGTTGTATTATTATTATGTATGTTGTTTCTAATTAGAATATAATTACATAAATTATCGTGATTTGAATGTTGTCACCTTAGTTAGGATTAGGACCCTAGGCTACAATCTATCTTAACTGCTAATCACTAATGATTGTGTACTCGTTTGATCACCTTACATGTTAGGAGATATGTCCTAAAATAAATTCAAATTGCTTGACAAATATTTTCTGAAATGTATAGGGTAGAAAGGAACCGAAAGGATATTAGTTAACCAACTAATGTAACTAAGTCCCTGAACTCATTTAATCTTTGATTTGCAGAAGTAAGCAATTCTTCCATTGTCTTGCTTGGGTGTCTAATCGACTCATCCCAAACTGATTAGTGGCGACTCCTAGATAAAAATCACTTGCAGGTTAAAAACTTAAACCCTAAGTTGCGATTTGGTATGGGCTTGAGAGAGCCCGAGTTAAGTCCTGAACTTAGACTTAGCGCGTACCAGGCAAGACCCCCTTTTTTGATGTTAAAAAAAAAGCCGAAGGATGGTCGTAACATATCACTAAAATGAAAAACCCTATACCCTAAACTCTAAAACCCCAAACCCCGAAACCCAAATCCCTAAAAGCCTAAAGCCAAACCCTAAACCTTCTAAACCCCAAATCCTAAACCCAAAAACCCAAACCCTGAAATTTCAAACTCGAAATACTAAACCCTAAACCCCAAAACTCCAAATCCGAAACCCTAAAACCTAAATCCTAAAATGTTAAATCGCAAAACCCCAAACCCTATACCCTAAACCCCAAACTCCAAAACCCGAATCCCTAAAACCCTAAACCACTAAACCCCAAACCCGAAACTCGAAATGCTAAACCTAAAATCACACGCCCGCACTTAATCGAACGCAACATCCCGTCATTGGTCGATTATGGTGCAACGCTCCCGTGAAGCATTGCCGACCCAACACCCAAACAGAGATCAAGCACAAGCGGAAGTAACGTATATAATTAAATATATACACCCGTACAATATAATACATGAGACCAAGGTAGAACAACCAGCAATTAAACAATTCTGAAAATATAAATATTTACCATGCCATAGAAAACCTTTTTACATAGTACCATTACAAGCCAAACCAAAACAAGCAACATGGTAGGTCACGGTCATCCGCCCTTTGGTCAAAAAGGGTCGAGTGGCTGGGGTAAGTGGGTCTCATCTGAGGAAGGCTACGGACAAAAGATCGTGCTTCCCTATGGCTGGGACCTAGAACCTAGGCTAAGGCTCCCGATCTGGATCCGAGGACTTGGGATCCTCACGCCTCCGATGCGTCCTCACTAGACCTCGACTCGTCCGACTCCATGGCTTGAGCTCGCTCGTCCTTCGGAGTCCATCTCCAACTCGGGGTCTAGGTACCAACCTAAATCCTCCTCCTCACCAATCTCCATCTTCACCTACCTCAGCTACTTCTCCGTGATCTTCTGCGTCTGCTCCATGGGCTCGAGTTCGCCATTCTTGTCCTCCTCCATTCGGCTCGGGGGTCCTCTGCCATCACATTGGGCTCCTCATGCACCTCCTCCTCCTGCATCATCCCCTCGAGTGCGACCTCGGGATCTATCACCTCACCAGCAGCTATAATTGGTTGCATCAGCCCAGCTCTATCGGGATATCAAAGGTCTTCTCCCTCATTTCCAGCGGCATCCCTGTGGCACCATGCCACGTACTCCTGCTTCTGATAATATTCCGCACCTATATTCACAACGACTTCAGATCGATGCCTCACAAAAGCCTCCCCGTTTCCTGAAGGGTAGGTAGTAGTATATGATCGGATCTCTAGAGGGATCCCAAAAAGAGGCGGTAGTCTCCGCATCCTCACGGCCGGGGGTCTGAAAATGTTTCGGTTTACACAACCGTGAGGCGAATCTCGATGAGTTCAACCCCAAACCTAGACTAGGCTAACATGCAATCTCTGACCGGAACATAAATAATTAAAATCACAAATCAATACTAACCAAATCATTCTTAGACCCTGCAGGTTAGACAGATCAATATGTAGTATTCACAGTACATACGTGACATTCATATTCACATAAATGTCAATCACATTCTCATGCACTGATTCACACACTCTCGCATGCCAGTCTATGTATGTTCATGTATGCAAATGTCGTGGACTTGACACATGCAATTCCCCGCCCACTTTGCCCACACCGCACACCGGCACACTGCCCAATTTATTATTATTGTCGACTCGAGTCCTTAGTATTTCCGGCCCGTGCGTCTAGCCCGCTTCAAAGTGCATGAGGCGCAGCAAACCGATCTATTACGGTGTCTCTAGAAAGTGCATGAGGCGCAACACCGTTTCTCCTTGCGAACGAGCCCGCCCAAAGTGCATGAGGATGGTCGCCTTCCGGACTTCGTCCCTTTCAAAGTGCATGAGGACGGTATGGACCAAGGTCACGACCCGTTGGTCCTCGGTGATCACACAATTCATTCTTATCTGCGGACCCATATAACGCTTTAGGGTAATTTAGGTGATCACACACTCATGGCGGGCACGCATTCTTGCACAAATTCACCACATGCCGCACTCTAGGCATACATAATGCGTGTCCATGTTATGCAATGCAATGCACCATGATCACCAATGAAATTCAATTACAACCAAGCACAATGTATTACCATCAATCAGTCCCATACCCGGTAATTTTCTAACGGGTTCCTATATTAATCAATTTATTCATTTTCGCTCCCTAATAAAATCTCAATTATTTACCACAAATTTCCGATAATAGATTCTACCAATCAATTCCCAATCCGGGTCTCAAACACGTCTTGACACTATCCAAGCCGGGTCTAAAATATCTTGATAGTACCTAAACTAGTCGAGAAAAAACGCCGCGACTAGTCCTAATCCGGGTTTAGGAATTTTACTCACCTAATCAAGGGTCACGGCGGCGAGGAATGGCGGCCAATCAACGCTAAGCGGTGCAATCGGCGGGAATTCCGGGACAGTGCGTGATTTTCAACGGATGCCCGATGAACAAGAAGCGAATAAAGAATCGTGAGCGGTAACCCGTGACGATTGGCGGAACGAAGAATGGCGGAACAAAGATGGCGTGAGCGAATCGCGAAAAGAATCGATGCGTGAGCGTGAACAAAGACCGTGAACAAAGAACTGCATGCCAGGTGGGGCGGGCTGGAAAAAGCGGTGGCGACAGCGACGCGGCTGGAACAGCGATGGCGTCCGTGAATGAGCGGTAACTTCGTACGGACACCGGGATGCGGACGAAAAGCTTGGCCCGGCGACGTGTAAGGATGCTGGTGGCCCGGGTGTCGTCGGAGGTCGTGGCTCCGGCGTCACTATTCACGGGACTAAAAAAATAAGGAAACAAAGAAAACAGAGAAAAGTAAAAAAGGGAGGGAAAATGGGCCGGGCAAGAAGTTAAAAACGTGTTGCGGTCCGGCGGGTCGAGCCGATTGGAACCTCTGAACAAGCTGGAAAAGCTGTTGTGGTGGCTGTTTAGGGGCGAAGAGGGCCGAGGTGGTGCGGGATGGTGGGCGAGGGCGTCCGGCACCTCCCTTTGGTCTTGTTCCGGAAAGCGATGCAAATGCGGATCAGAAAGCGGGAGAGAAAAAATGGGGAAAATGGGAAGAAAAAATTTGCTGCAGCTGCTTGATCGTGGAGACGAGGGAAGAGAGAGAATGAGCAGTCAACATAGTCAAAGTAAATAATTAAGGGGTGCCAAGTGTCAACATCTTGGCTTTTGGACAATTTTACCCTTAATCTAAGGGTTAATAATCAATCTTATCCAAAAATCTAAGGGCATTTTGGTCATTTGCCCCTAACCAAGGGCTGACCAGACCTGAGTTAGCCTTAACTAACCTTGGTTAATCCCAAAATTTAATCCAAATTTCGGAATTAATTAAAAAATGGCCTAGGGGCATTTTTAAGATTTTCCGGTCCCGGACCGAAATTCCAATTTTTTTTTCTTTCCATACGTGCGTGGCCAACATAATATGGCGTCGGATTCGCGAAATGAAATTTCTAAGCCCTCGGAAATCGTCTGCGAAATCCAGGGAATAAAATAATATTATTTTCCAATTTTTGTCGAAATTCAACTTTTTGGCCAAAACTGCTCTAAATGCGTGTGGCCACCCCAAAATGAACTTGGCCGCGAAAAATAACCTCGATCGGCGTCCGAATCGGGTCTCGGTGTCCACAGGGGCAAAACCGTCTTTTTCTCAATTTCTGTCGGATTTTCAGTTTTCAACCGCAATAGTCCCAAACATGAATGGCCACTCTAAATTGACGTCCGTCTTGCAAAATAGTCGTAATTACCCTTGATATTTTGATACCGAGGTTCGTGCCCAATATCGCGATCACAATAGCTCGTTTTGCAGTTTTAGGGTCTCTCGCTAACAAGCGGCTGTTTAGGTATTACGCGTATCGACCTAAGACTGTCCGAGTCATGATGGCCTCAATTTCGAACAACGAGAGGAATTATCACTAGTACCGGGGTCACGATCGTTTGGATTAAAATCGGGGTTATTTATCGGTACTTTTCGGATGTGCGAAATCACTCGCGATCCGATCATACGTCGCTGAAAATATCGACCCGTCATTTTTCCTAAGATCGGCCTATATTGGTTCAAAATATTTCCTCGACGTTCGTTGAAATCGGCGCTCAATCGCGGTCGAGTTCTCGGTCCACGTACCCGATCCTATTTAGCCTTTCCTTTTTGGTTAGTATCCCGTGAGTGATCAATTCCGGGCGAGACTTACTAAAATTACACGAGAATTCACATACACTTTATTGGATTCGATAACGGGTCAAAATTTCGGGCTGTTACAATTCTTCCCCCCTTACAAAAATTTCGTCCTCGAAATTTGTGCTTCACTCCTGATCCTCGAACATCTAGGGGTGTTGACGTCGCATGGCCTCTTCGCTTTCCCGTGGCACCTTGCATTCCATGATGTTCCCAAACCACCTTGACCATAGGGATCGTCCCTTTTCCTCGGCACTACGTTCTTTTCTATCCTCGATCTGTTGGTCTTTCCACATCGACATTTTATCGTCTACTTCTATTTCTTCATACCTCGGAATGTGGGTGGGGTCTGGCTCATACTTCCTTAACATCGACACGTGGAAAGCGTTATGTACTTGAGGGCAGTTAGGCGGTAAAACAAGTCGATAAGCCATATCTCCAACCTTTTCCAAAATCTCAAATGGCCCGACATACCTAGGACTCGATTTTCCCTTCTTGCGAATCTTGATAATCCCTTCATAGGCGACACCTTAAGAAATACATGATCTCCAACCTTAAACTCTAAAGGTCGTCGTCTTGATCGGCATAACTTTTAAACAGTCTATCTCGAATGACCTCAAGCTGCCTCAAGCGGTTTCTTTGTATCAACTCTGGACTGTAATACTTAGCTCACCCACTTCATCCCAACACCTTTGGCGTCCTACGCCTACCATATAAAAGCTTCAAGCGGTGCCATCCCAGATACTCTGGCGATAGGTTATTAAAACCAAATTCCACGGTGTAATTGTTCCTCCCATTTGCCTTGAAAATCTATCACACAAGCTCTCGGCATGTCCTCTAAGGTTTGAATGGTCCTCTCGGATTGACCGATGTCTGCATGGATGATACTTCTTTGAACTGTAATTTTGTTCCTAAGGCCGCTTGTAAACTTTTCCAGTTGGCGTAAAACTGGGGATCACGGTCCGGATCGTTCTTGGTACTCCATGCAACCTCACGATCCGCCTCACATACAAGTCTGCATATCTTTCTAACTCAAAGTCTTTTAAATACCGCCAAAAGTCTGGCCCGACTTAGTCGGGCTATCCACTATTACCCAGTTGAATCATGTCCTCTCGGCTTCTTGGCGATCCGCACGAAATCCATCGTAATATGTTCCCATTTCCACTCACGGGATTTCTAATGGTCTCAACAATCCTCCGGGGCTTACAATGTTGTGCCTTCACTTGTTGGCACGTCAAACACTTAGCTACATGCAACATCCACCTTCATTCCATTCCACCAAGGTGTTGTTTTAAATTCTATACATCTTCGTTACTTCCGGGTGGATCTTGTAGTTGCTCCTATGAGCCTCCGACAAGATTTCTTCCTTTAGCTTTACATCATCTCGTACCGCAGTAGCCCTCTAAACTTCAAAACCCCATCCTCGAGACGGTAGAAAGTCCGGTTTCCTCTTAGCTGCATCCATCTCGATAATCTTTTGGATTTCTTGATCCATAGGCTGTAGTTCCTTAATCTTGACCTGAATTTACGGCTCAATCCTCAAAGGCGGCTAGTAAATTCGACACTCGACTCATCTCGAACTTAAACTCGGAATCCCTGAGTCTTTCCAACAGGGTCCACTCCTTGACCATTAAATGCGCCAAACTAGACTTCCGACTCAAGGCATCTGCCACTCGATTGGCTTTTCCAGGATGATACAGGATGTCACAATCATAATCCTTGATCCCATCCATCGGTGCTGCCTCATGTTCAACTCTTTCTGCGAAAATAGATACTTGAGGCTTTGATGATCTGTATAAATCTGGAACTTTTCCCCACATAAGTAGTGCCTCCAGATCTTAAGTGCAAACACTATAGCAGCTAATTCCAAGTCATGCGTCGGGTAATTCATCTCATGCGGCCTCAACTGACGCGACGCATATGCCACTACTTTTCCATGCTGCATTAGCACACAGCCCAATCCTCTTAGCGAAGCATCGCTATAAATCTCAAATCCTCCTGGGCCCGACGGAATAGTCAATACAGGAGCAGTCGTTAACCGGTGTTTTAATTCACAAAAAACACTTATCATCCCACTCAAACTTCACGTCCTTCTTAAGTAGCCTTGTCATTGGCATGGCTATTGATGAAAATCCTTCTACGAATCGCCTATAATAACCAGCCAATCCCAGAAAACTTCGAATCTCAGTTACTGACGTCGGTCTAGGCCACTTGGTAACTGCTTCAATCTTCATTGGATCCACAGAAATCCCATCTCCAGAAACGATGTGTCCAAGAAATCCTACTCTGCTGAGCCAGAACTCACACTTGCTGAACTTAGCATATAATGCATGCTCTCTCAAGGTCCGTAGCACCTCAGTCAAGTGTACCTCGTGCTCCTCGGGACTCCTGGAATACACTAGTATATCATCAATGAAAACTATTACAAACTGATCCAGGGAATTCCTTGAACACACGATTCATCAAATCCATGAAAGCGGCTGGGGCATTCGTCAGTCCGAAGGGCATGACCGTAAATTCATAATGCCCGTATCGAGTCCTGAAAGCAGTCTTGGGAATATCCTCATTTCTGATTCTTAGCTGATGGTACCCGGTTCTCAAATCTATCTTGGAAAACACTGAGGCCCCTTGCAACTGATCAAACAGATCATCGATCCTCGGCAGTGGATACTTATTCTTCACTGTCACTTGGTTCAACTGTCGATAATCTATACATAACCTCAGAGTTCCATCCTTCTTCTTGACAAACAGGACTGGCGCTCCCCATGGGGATGCACTAGGGCGAATAAAGCCTTTGTCCAGTAATTCCTGTATCTGAACCTTTAACTCCTTCAATTCTGATAAGGACATCCTATACGGTGCCTTCGAAATCGGCTCTGTTCCTGGCGCCAATTCAATCACAAACTCTACCTCCCGCTTGGGCGGTAAACCCGGCAATTCCTCAGGAAACACATCAGGAAAATTGCTTACTACGGGTATATCTTCCAACTTAGGTTCCTCAACTGTTGGATCCACAACATTTACCAAATATCCTTCACACCCTTCATCCAACAGCTTACTCACCTCAAGCGAGGAAATCCAAGGGATCGAGGTTCCTCCTCGGTTTCCCTGAAATACAAAACTAGGGCGTCCATCCGGATTAAATTGGATCGTCCTATCGCTGCAATTCACTACAGCTTTCTGTGTCGGACTAACCAGTCCATACCAATAATCACATCAAAATCGAACATGGCTATTACTGCCAAGTCGATACTCTCTTCCCTACTTCCAATAATTATCTTACAACTAGGACATCCAAAAGAAACTAGCAACCTATCATTCACAGGTGTCGACACACAAAGCACATGCTCAAGCAGCACTGGTTTCATACCAACCAACTCAACAAATTGCTCCTCAACGAATGAAACGGGTTGCCCCGGATCAAGCGAAGGTATACGCGGCATGATCACATAAAGAAATCGTGCAGACTACCGCGCATTCTCGGCTTCCTTGCGCCGCCATTGTGCTAAATCCTTCGGGCTGGTGGTGGTCACCGATTACCCCGGTGGGGGAGGTCCGACGATTTCAGGCTTCGCGGTGGCGGCACTGGACGCGGTCCGATGGCTGCATCGCGGGCGATCGCGAATATGATGTCCCATACTCCCACACTTAAAACAAGCCCCATATCTACCCAACGTTAGGTTTCCGATGTTCCGTCTAGTCAAGGGACAAATGCGCCTATTTCAAATACAGGCCTCTTTCCCAAATCCACATTATCTCTCGTTTCGAGCAAACCCGCGATCCGTGCGGGCCCACCTCTCCTGGCTGATCCTGTTCTATGATCTGCGCCCGTCTATACATTTCTCCGTACTCTTTTGATATCATGGGACAAAATTAGACTTGAAGATCCGGCTTGACCCGTCCCGAATCTTGGCGCTCTATCTCTCGGATTCTCCACCATAGTTGGTGCAAACTTAGCCAATCTTGCAAACTACGCCTCATATTGATCCAGCGATCATTTGTCCACAATGGCAGACGCATAAATTCCATCAACTTCTTCTCTTGTGCATTCTCACGAAAATATTTTTCAAAAAAAAAACTTTCCACAAACACAAATCAAGTTGGGGCCGCTCCCTCTGGAAACACTCTACTTCTCCATAGTTCCACCAATCATTAGCGAAGGCGTAAACCGCCAATGTCACCTTTTCCTCATCAATGCACCCAGAACTTTGAAGGTTTTCTCCAATTCCTCTATCCATCTTGACCTCCTCCCGGGGTCACCACGGCCATGGAATTTGGGCGGCTTCAGTTTCATAAACTGTTCTACTAACTGGGGCATCTGTCTAACCCCAGCTGGCTGAGCCTGACCAGCATTAGCTTGATTCTCCTCTACCGCAGCAGCAGCTGCATTATCTCGTCCTTGAGCCTGCCTATCCAGAACATTCCCGATCCTTTCTAATACCCGCAGAACTCCTTCCATACGTGGGTCTTCTACGGGTCTCACATCAACTTGGGGGTCTACTGCAGCTCCTACATTAACTCCAATGTTGTCCACTGCTCTCACTCGAGCACGTCCTCCACCTCTGGTTCCTCTTCCTGCACCCCTTCTGGGAGCTCTTCCTATACCCCTCCCCTCGCTACTCATCTTGGTCACTCAGTTCTACGACTACCTGCTATAATTCCACAAAGGAATTAAAGACTTAAACCAATCTATCCCAGTCTAAGTCCTAGGCAGGTATTAAATAATAATCAAACAATCCACATGCGGCTTAACAGTTATCCATTACATCACCCAAAGAATTCGTATACTCACCTCGGGTCCTGCCACACCTGCACTTACGGGTCACACCATCACAATTCAATATAATCACAAACTGTCAGGAGATGCATGTAGCACACAAGGTCACCCTACTGGCTACCCAGGGTCTCATCGCTCCTTATCACTCCAGGCTTCGACCTAATTGGACCGAGCTGACCTTGCTCTGATACCAATTCAAGAGGTGATGTCACGCCCCGTACCCCACTGGAACGCAACATCCCGTCATTGGTCGATTATGGTGCAACGTTCCGAGGAAGCATTGCCGACCCAACACCCAAACAGAGATCAAGCACAAGCGGAAGTAACGTATATAATTAAATATATACACCCGTACAATATAATACATGAGACCAAGGTAGAACAACCAGCAATTAAACAATTCTGAAAATATAAATATTTACCATGCCATAGAAAACCTTTTTACATAGTACCATTACAAGCCAAACCAAAACAAGCAACATGGTAGGTCACGCAGTCATCTGCCACTGGTCAAAAAGGGTCGAGTGGCTGGGGTAAGTGGGTCATCTACAGGGAAGGCTACAGACAAAAAGATACGTGCTTCCCTATGGCTAGGACCTAGAACCTAGGCTAAGGCTCCCGATGCAGATCCGGCGACCGGTGGGATCCTCGATTCCTCGATGCGTCTATCGTCCGACTCCATGGCTTGAGCTCCAAAGTCCATCTACATTCTACTCGGGGTCTGGGTACCAACCTAAATCCTCCTCCTCAAATCTCACGTCTTCAAATTCTCCGTGATCTTTTTAAAATGGGCTCGTTTTTATTCCAATCCCTCTTTTATCACATTGGGCTCCTCAAATCCTCCTCCCTGCAATCCTATGCGACCTCGGGATCTAACCTCACAATAATTGGTTGCATCGGAAATTAATCGGGATATCGAAGGTCTGAGGCTCTCCCCTCATTTCAATATTTTTCAAAATTCATTGATAATATTCATTATATTCCGCGACTAGATCGATGCCTCACAAAAGCCTCCCGCTTCTGAAGGGTAGGTAGTAGTATATGATCGGATCTGTTCCCAAAAGAGGCGGTAGTCTCCGCATCCTCACGGCCGGGGTCTGAAAATGTTTCGGTTTACACAACCGTGAGGCGAATCTCGAAGAGTTCAACCCCTAAACCTAGACTAGGCTAACATGCAATCTCCTGACCGGAACATAAATATTTAAAATCACAAATCAATACTAACCAAATCATTCTTAGACCCTGCAGGTTAGACAGATCAATATGTAGTATTCACAGTACATACGTGACATTCATATTCACATAAATGTCAATCACATTCTCATGCACTGATTCACACAGCCTCGCATGCCGGTCTATGTATGTTCATGTATGCAAATGTCGTGGACTTGACACATGCAATTCCCGGCCCACTGGCCCACACCGGCACACTGGCACACTGCCCAATTTATTATTATTAATACGACTCGAGTCCTTAGTATTTCACGGCCCGGTGCGTCTAGCCTGCTTCAAAGTGCATGAGGCGCAAAGAACCGATCCGCCCGCCTCTAGTCAAAGTGCATGAGGCGCAACATTTGTTCTCCTGCAACGAGCACTCCAAAGTGCATGAGGATGGTCGCCTTCCGGATGCCGGGCATCGGCCCCTTCTTCAAAGTGCATGAGGACGGTATGGACCAAGGTCACGACCCGTGGGTCCTCGGTGATCACACAATTCATTCTTATTCGGACCCCTGCGTATAACGCTTTAGGGTAATTTAGGTGATCACACACTCATGGCAGGCACGCATTCTTGCACAAATTCACCACATGCCGCACTCTAGGCATACATAATGCGTGTCCATGTTATGCAATGCAATGCACCATGATCACCAATGAAATTCAATTACAACCAAGCACAATGTACGTACCATCAATCAGTCCGGACATACCCGGTAATTTTCTAACGGGTTCCTATATTAATCAATTTATTCATTTTCGCTCCCTAATAAAATCTCAATTATTTACCACAAATTTCCGATAATAGATTCTACCAGTCAATTCCCAATCCAGTCTCAAACACGTACTGACACTATCCAAGCCAGTCTAAAATATCTTGATAGTACCTAAACTAGTCCGAGAAAAAACGTCAATTTTATTTTATCACCTTCAAGATTTGGAGAAGCAAGAATTGTTCCATTGTCTTGTTTTATAATTGCCCAAAATAGGAGATCCTAAAATCAATATGTTAAAAAACTTAAACCCTAAAAGAAAACAGAGAAAGAGGAAAAAGGGAGGAAAATGGACTATTTTTGGGCTTCTGAAAAAGCTGGTTGACGGCGAGGCACCGCGCGGTCGGCGTGCTCGGCCAAGGCGCTCCCATGAAAGTGCGATTCATGACCGAACTTTCTCTGTACAAGCTGGAAATGGCTGTTGTGGTGGCTGTTTAGGGGCGAAGAGGGTGGTGGTGCAGATGGTGGCCGAGGACGCCCGGCACCTTCCTACCGGGTACTGCTTTATTCGTGAATGAGCATGCAATAAGCGTAAACGCACAAAAAAAAAGGTAAACGGAGAGAAAATGGGGAAAATGGGAAGAAAAAATTTGCTGCAGCTGCTTGATCGTGGAGACTGAGGGAAGAGAGAGAATGAGCAGTCAACATAGTCAAAGTAAATAATTAAGGGGTGCCAAGTGTCAACATCTTGGCTTTTGGACAATTTTACCCTTAATCTAAGGGTTAATAATCAATCTTATCCAAAAATCTAAGGGCATTTTGGTCATTTGCCCCTAACCAAGGGCTGACCAGACCTGAGTTAGCCTTAACTAACCTTGGTTAATCCCAAAATTTAATCCAAATTTCGGAATTAATTAAAAATGGCCTAGGGGCATTTTCGTAATTTTCCGGTCCCGGACCGAAATTCCAATTTTCGCACATACGCGTTCCATACGTGCGTGGCCAACATAATATGGCGTCGGATTCGCGAAATGAAATTTCTAAGCCCTCGGAAATCGTCTGCGAAATCCAGGGAATAAAATAATATTATTTTCCAATTTTTGTCGAAATTCAACTTTTTGGCCAAAACCGCTCTAAATGCGTGTGGCCACCCCAAAATGAACTTGGCCGCGAAAAATAACCTCGATCGGCGTCCGAATCGGGTCTCGTGTCCACAGGGCAAAACCGTCTTTTTCTCAATTTACAGCCGGATTTTCGCCAACCGCAATAGTCCCAAACATGAATGGCCACTCTAAATTGACGTCCGCTTGCAAAATAGTCGTAATTACCCTTGATATTTTGATACCGAGGTTCGTGCCCAATATCGCGATCACAATAGCTCGTTTTGCGCTTTTAGGGTCTCTCGCTAACAGGTGGTCGTTTAGGTATTACGCGTGTCGACCTAAGACTGTCCGAGTCATGATGGCCTCAATTTCAACAACGAGGAATTATCACTAGTACCGGGTCACGATCGTTTGGATTAAAATCGGGGTTATTTATCATCGTACTTTCAGATGTCTGCGAAATCACTCGCGATCTGATCATACGTCGCTGAAAATATCGACCCGTCGTTTTTCCTAAGATCGGCCTATATTGGTTCAAAATATTTCCTCGACGCTCGTTGAAATCGGCGCTCAATCGCGGTCGAGTTCTCGGTCCACGTACCCGATCCTATTTAGCCTTTCCTTTTTGGTCAGTATCCCGTGAGTGATCAATTCCGGCGAGACTTACTAAAATTACACGAGAATTCACATACACTTTATTGGATTCGATAATCGGTCAAAATTTCGGCTGTTACAAAAACCCCAAACCCAAAACTCTAAAAACTAAACCTCAAATCCTAAACCGTAAAATCCAAAATCTAAAACCTCAAACCCTAAACCTCAAAATCGAAATCCTAAAACCCTAACCTCTAACCCCTAATCCCAAATCCTAAAATCTTACACCCTAAACTGCAATTTCCTTGACCATCATCCGATATTTGATTTGTTTATAAGGAGTAATTTTATCTATGATTGTATTAAGGTCATCCAATTCTATATCATAATATATTATTATTCTATTTCTAGTCTAATTTTATCCAAACATGAATTGTTAAGTCCCCTAAACTGCAATTTCCTCTACCACCATTCGGTATTTGCTTTGTCTATAAAGAGTAATATTTTTTTATGATTGTATTAAGGTCATCCAATTCTATATCATACTATATTCTTATTCTATTTCTATCCCAATTTATCCGAACATGAATTGTTAAGTCTCCACCGACAATTTTATAATTAAATGAAAAAATTAGGAGTAGAAATTTTTAATATCCTACCAAACACATTTCTATTATTTTTGTACTCTAGGAATAGAAATTTTGTACAGTTACTAAATGCATTTTTTTTCTTGGAAACTCGTCTAGGGAATAAAAATAGAAAAAACTATTTCTGAACATAAATTGTTTCTGGAAATAGAAAAGTTACTGGACAGACCCTAGAAACTGAAATTAAAATCATTAGTTGAACTTAGTGAGGGGGAGTCATGTTAGAAGTCACATGAGAGAATCACATAATAGTGGAATGAATTAATTAGAAAGTTATCGTGTCTGTCTATGTTTGTGACTTCAATTAATAGCTATCATTATTTTTTAATCTTATCTCCAAGACTATACAGCTATTTATGAATAGAAGTACAATTGAACTTCATCCTCAATCTTCATTTTTGTGCCTCTATTGATTGTCTCGTCATATTCTCTGATCATATTGATAATTAGAGACTATATCAGTTCCTTCTATATGCTTAGAACTGTAAATCTTATCCTTTCGGAGCTTGTTAAGCAATTCAAATTATATATCAAATCTCAAATAACTTTTCTATATTTTTCCACATATGTATATTCATAAATAGTTTTGTCATCATAAAAAGGGGAGAGATTATTGGGAAAACCTTCAAATATATTTTTAAACTAACAAAACCATCTATTTATCATGATTATTTGATAAATGTAAATGTTGCTTATTTCAAGTTGTGTTGATATAACGAAACCTTTATCACTATCAGTGGCATCTAAAGTATGCAATGGAAAGATGTATAAAAGGTAGAAGGACCTTGATAGAGGGCAAACAAGTTTGGGAGAATGGGAAGTTCGTGCGGCTTTGAGGTATCATGATAAGTCGAATGGCTAAATGATGTATTGGTCATTAACGTACTTGGAAAGACAAATGGATAGTAGTTCATGTAATGACTAAATATTCAACGAAGAGGGGATTGAATAGGTTGATAATTGAAATTTGATAAATTTTGTGGAATTATTAAAATCAAGTTTGATATATGCAGAAACTATGTAATATATGCAAGAGTAAGTTGATGATATCAAGTGTAGTGGCTTCTATCAAATAAATATTGAAATAAATAGATAGAAGAGTTTCAACAGATCTCATAATGGTTTAGCTAGATCAATCCTATGTCCATTCTCCAATACTTGCAGCCACCAATAGGCTAAAATCCGCTAGTAATCCTTTGAGTCATTATAACGGAGTTAGTGTTGCTTCTACCTGAAGTTAGTATATCATACTACTAATTCCAAACACTATTACAACACTCGTATACTTCTTAAAAGAGATTACAATTTGTGAAGCACTCTCAATAAATGAACTTCTCACTCAATAACAAGTGTATAAGAGTATTAAAGACTAAAGCTTTCTCTATTTGGGACCTCTGAATTGAAGTTAAACTTGCTCAGATTTGAGGTCACACCATAGATTTGAAAGTATGAGAAAGTGAAATAGAGTGGCATGAGAGAGAGAGAGAGAGAGAGAGAGAGAGAGAGAGAGAGAGAGAGAGAGGCATTGCGGTAGCTATGGTCATGCGATGGTTGTTGCGAGTCAATAATCAACGATGATGATGTTGGTGATCGACGGAGAGAGGTTGGGTTAAAGTGGGATGGAGGCCGTGGTGACAAATCTCACAAACCTGGCATTGCAGTTAGCGAATGATTATATTGAGCGGAATTCATAAAGAGTTCATGGACTAAATAAATAAAAAAAAATGAGAACCATATTGAACATTGAGCAAAAATTCAAGACTACTCATGATGCTAGCCTTTTTTATTTACCTTGGCATTGTAGTTTATAATGTCTCTTAAATTTTTTATTAATAATATTTATCATGTTTTTTTTGCGATCATAATTGGTCTTCTTTCGCTGGTTAAAGACATCGTGCGATTGTATCAAATTACAACATTCTCAACTTTAAGTATAGAACAGATTTCTCCTATATATAATCTTTTTTTCTTTGGATAAAGATAAAGCAAATATCATGAATTCCCGATTACTTGCTCCAATTCACTAATATTCTTGATGCCCATAAGAAATTAGAAAGTTCCTCAATTCATGTGCAATTCATGCGCAATTTTTACACCGATAAATCTTCAATGCGATGGCCAACTCCACTCCGCAGATCCGAAAGTACGAGAAAGAAAAACAGAGAGGCATTATCGCGGCTCCAGTAATTCGGAGGCCGCGAGTGTTGCGATGGTCGCATGATGTTGGTGATGGGTGGTGACTATGGAACGGACAAGCTATATATTTAAAGATGCTTCGTCTTTCTTCATTTTTTTTTTTACGAATCTCAAATCAGCGAGATTATTGTAAAAAGACAAATGTTTGAGAATGATAATAGAAATTTATTCAAGATAATTTATCTTTATTTTTGTATTATGTTTGAGAATACATTTAAGAAAACGTTTGAATGTACTTTCTTTCTATCCATTTTTAAAGTTACACTTAATAAGTAATAGACATTTGAGGATAATAAATCATTAAACTAACGGTAATAGGTCGAATATGCAAATGTCAAGTGGTTTACAAAATTTGTTTATTAAGTAATTTGTTTCCTTCCAGCAAAAAACAAAGTAATTTTCCTTACTTTGAATGGTATCTTATAAACAAGTAAGTCACATTCAGGAACCAATAATAGCTCGACGCACCACATAGTAAACCAATTTTTTCAACCAAAATCAGTAAATCCGCATTTTCCTTAGTAAAAATATATATAGCAAACAAAAGATTTTACATATGATCTTTATCAATCCAAATTCACCCCTTTATTCCAAAAGAAAAAGAAAAGAAAACAAATTGCTAATATGTGTGTATACACATACCTAGATGAGGTGAATCGTTCTCATGCTCGATGAGCATCTCTTTAAACACATTATTCAAACGTGTATAATGAGCACTGGCCTCTCCTTCATTTGGTGTTCTTGCAATCAGTTCAATATCACTATTAGGAGAAGCTTCCCTACTTCAAAAATGCGAGGTTGGAACTATCTTAGATTTATTTCTCTCTAAACATTTGAATAATCCGTGCTCTCGAAAGAAGTTATTTGCAGTTTCCGAAAACATGGACCGAAGGGAGCGGTCACCGGGAGGAATCACAGTCGAAGAAGGCCATTGAGAATAGAAGAACGAAATCACATATATCAATACGGAAGATACCGAGACGATCCCGGTGATCATGAAGAGCCCTCCGAAGCTATACACGCTCAGGCTAAGATTGTCTGAAAAGATCGCAGCATCTTGATCTTGGCACGAGCTTTCACCGCGGAAATATTTTCTTTCGATCGCATCCATTTTCACTTTATCTTGAGTGACATTCAAGATTGCCCTTGAGAAGTGGGAGACCAAAGGAGACCCCAAAGGAAAGGCCTGATGAATAATTAGTCATGTTACTTCGTGGCTTTACCTAAAAACGAAAAAAGTTTATATTTACAAGAATTTATTTTAGGTCAGTGAAGAAGGAATAGTGATAATAGATCCATTGTCATGCAAAATGAAGGTCTCTTTAAGCATAAAACACGTGAACCCATTGTTAATTTAGACAAATCACATTGAAGTAGATATTCTTCCCCCGCCATTGCAGAGACCTATCCCGAGACATAAACAGTCCTAAAAAATGAAAATGAATAACAATTGATCTATTTTCATGCAAGGTGCATATATATTAGACCCGTGCATGCACAGGTTAGCTAGGAGAGAAAGAGACACTTACAAAGCCAAACCCGTCAGTTTTATAGGTTGGTCCTACCATTTTGTACTTGTTGCAGTACTTGGCAAGGAAGAGTTTTATGCATGGCAAATCATCAAAGATTGCCGCAACTCCTCCGTTTTCGCTTCCTTTTGATAGTGCCTCGTGGTATTCCTCGGGCGAGCCATAAGGAATCAATCTGGACTCATCAAAATTGAGCTGTCTCACGAGAAATCCTCTCACATAAGATCCTTCCTGATATCCGACGAAAAGGCGATTCCTTATCAAGTCTTGCACGTCCACAAATTGCGGTGTGAAACGTTGCACAGTTAAAAATGACGCTAAATTTGCGGTATAACTCTGAGTCAGGATAAGCACCACAAATACCCATACGACGAGAACAAGCCTCGTCAAGTTGTTTGCAATCTTCTCTCCTACGTCAATATAAATCAGAGTAAAATTGCTAACAAAAGACCGAGCATAAACAACAAAACATAGTAGAATATGGCTGCCGTTACCGACAAAATCATATTGACAAACGAGGCACGATAGTTTTGTAAAGGACTTACTATGAGCAAACACCAATGTAGAGAAGGAAAACCAGAGTATTAAACCGATTTGTTGGCTACGACGACCCCTAAATTCTTCATTTGTTCGATGTTCAAGGAGCCACACAACGGACCCAGTGAAAATGAAGGCCAAACCAGTCGTTAGCCAGAGATTCCAACTCAATGGTTTTATGAAGATCCACGTGTTCCTCCGCTCATCATCCTCAATGGCAACTATCATTGCTACACCAGAATCTGAATAGGGAAGTGTAAAATCGACGTAGGACGAGCGATATGCAACGATAGTTGTGTCTCCCACAACCGCATCGACTTTCTGCATCATCATGTCTCATAAACTTCAATATATGTGGCTAATTCACTTTTATCAGAATGAACATGTTAGTGATATCTGTCTACCCAATGTCTACCAAAAGAAATCAAGCATAAATACAAGCCAGGTACATCAACGACGGTGCATAATAATGTTGTGTGAACTACTTCTCTGTATAGTACAAAAGCTCAAACAAGATTAGACAAGAATGCACATACTAATGAGGACAATCATGTTTTCTTTCTTTTTACCAAGTGATTTATCAAGGAACAGAGGGGTAAAATTTGTAAAGCATAACCTTACCAAAAAAAAATTTTGTAGAGCACTGACAAACCTGAAGTTTAATTTCAGACAACATTTCGTCGTAGGTTCCTGCACTTTGCCTGCTCTCATTCACGTAAGGAACATACCGGTGAGGAATAGCAAAAGGCAATGCATCCAGTACTGCCAGAAACATGTCGTGAGCGAATCCTGAGTAGCTGGGCACGCCCGTATGCGGATCCCATTCGATTTTGAAGAACTCGCTAAAGCCATCTTTCTGCGGAACCCCAATCCTCAGTTTCTTTCCTGATATCGGCATCACCCAACCTTTCGGTGGCTTTAATGTATTTCCTGGCCAAGTAGGCGGCTTCAAATCGTTGGCCGAAGCAGTATACTCTTCCTTCGTTGATTGATTCAATTCGGGTGAAAGTCCTTGCGCCGAAGTCCAATATCCAATAATTTCCTCCGTCTGTCCTACAACATTAAATATTTCGAATGCAATCGCCTGAAGTTGGCCGTCGGGCAAGTTAAATTCTCCGCTGAGGCCTTGAAATTTGATGCTTAGAATTTTGTCTAGCAATTTCGGGCCCATCTCCGAAATCCCAATAGATGAAAAGTCGAGATTGTTTCTGCTTCTATTCGGCTTTAAGTATCTGGACTTTGCAGGCTCCCATGCCATCTCTCCTGCTAACGCTAATGCTGAAACGGTGTCATATGCCCATAAGCCAAAAAGACTGAGATCAGCAATCTCGTCCTGTGAATTTCTCTCGGCGTTAAGCTTTGTCCATCTCTCTTCGAAATTTCTGCGAGACTGTGATGGTGGTACATGTGGCCTTACACCTACTACACCTTGCATCGAATCCAAAGCCTTAGAGCTGACCGGGTCCAATAAAGAGGACAAACCATCAGTGACAATCCACGCAAAGTCCTCGCTCACCATGCCCGCCTCACTCGCCAGAACAAAGAACCGAGACCCGATCACAGCAGTCATATGAACAAGAAAAACTCTGGTCTGCATCACTAACAACTTATTGAGCTCTTTTACGATGTCGATCTCTTCTGGAGATGGAGGAATAACGCTTCTGTAAGTGATCCGAGCATCGACCTTTTGGAATGCGTCGCCAAGGTATGGAACCAAGCCCTTTCCATACTCAGTGTCTTCATATACAAGAGCTATTTCCCTCCAACCATAAGCTTGAACAACAGCCGCTAAAGCACCAACCTGTAAACTGTCTTCATAGGCTGTCCGAACGAAATAATGGCTTTGTGTGGGAGAAAGGGATGGGCTCGTGGCTGAGAAGGATATGATTGGGACTTGAGCTTTCACTCCTAAGTCGATTACAAATTTGGCTTGTGAGGACCATTGTGGGCCCAGGATTGCGTGGACTTCTTCATTCTCCATCAAGTCCAAAACTGTAAACGCGATGTATCTGATTAAACAATTCACAATTGATCTACCAAAATAAAAGTGGGATTGCATGGACTCTCTCTCTCTCTCATCATTCATATCTGGAGGCCTTATGTCCATGGCCATTGAGCCTCTAGGTCTCGAATTGACGGCTCCTTCATGGCGGAAAGCATTTAAATGAGACCAAGATCTCGACAACCATAGAGGAGCCCCATAATCATCCTCAATAGAAGAGGGAAAAGGGCGAAGGAGAGAGAAAGAAAGATAGAGAACAGAGCACAGAGATGGAGAGAGAAACCTATCTTCTAGCAATAAAGCACCGCAGGCTTGGGTTGATTACAGGCCGGACGGGCTGGGGTTTTCCAAAGAACCCCGAAGGCTTCGAGCTTGTTATCTCTAGGCCTAGATCGAAGCTAAGCATTCAGCCAGGACCAAACTTGATTGGTCCCATTCAGTGTAGTTTGGGCTGGGTCCGAAGTTTCACCTAATTTTTCAAAGGGAAAAATAATACAAGTGATCCCTGAACTTTGCTCTAATGTGCAATATCGTTTATAAATTTTTAATTTGTTTAATGTAGTTCCTGAACTTTAATATAATATGCAATATGGTCTCTGAACTTAAATCCAATATTTAATGCAGTTCATGAACTTTTAAATAATTTTATATAGTTTAGAACCTACATTTAACAAATTAAAAGTCGAGAGATAACATTACACATTGAGTCAAAGTTCAAAGACCATACTGCACAAATTAACAGTTCAAGAATAATATTGCACATTAAGACAAATTTCAAGGACTATTTGTGCTATTGTCCCTCTTTCAAATGCATATTTTGATAATTGATAGACTTATTTTTTACTTTCACCATTTCTCAAATATATATATTTTAAAAAAAGACATCTAATATAAAAAAAAAGTAAACTAAAAAGGAAAGATGTTCCCATCTGTAACTTTATCAAGTTTGGCATTTTGTGTTGGCCTAATTTGCACTTGCTGTGTTGGGCTTAGGTGTTTGTACTATTTATTTCTCAAGTTCGAATTATAAAATTTCAAAGGAAAAGAATCGAAATATTGGACAAAAAAGGCTTAATCTGAAAATGAGGTCCAGTTGCTTTGTGCGGGGTTGTGGTGCAGTAGTAGTCGCCACTTCTTGAGTTGCTGCACTAGTGGAGTCGCTCATTTCGCCCTCTGTACTGCTTGCTTGCTCGGAGTAGACAGAGCTAGTTGAAGAGATGGTCGAGGCGTGGTGGTGGTGCGTTGTGGTGGTGGACGAGTGAGAGGTGAGACATGAGTGTAGACAAGAGAAAGATTGGAAGACTTGAATAGAAATTTAACTAAAGAGAATTATAGAGATGAGAGAGGCTAAACTGCTTTGAGTTTTAGGAAAGTGAGAGGCAGAAAGTTCAAGGGAATGTGTGTTAGGTGGTTTTCTAACTTTAGTAGATTTATTTTTGTTAAGGCTGATACCACAAAAAAAACCTAAATAGGCACACCCGTTCCACATTGATCCCAAATTAGTTTTCGTGTCACAAAAAATTTTAAACCAGTACATTAGTGCCACATTTACCAAAAAAATTCCCAAGTAAAAATTGGTGTAGGGTAAATGTGGCATTGATGTATCAGTTTGAAAATTTTTGTGACCCGAAAATTAGTTTGAGATAAATGTAAAACGAATCTACCAATATAGGAGTTTTTAGGGAATTAACCATTCCTACTATGCAATATACTTTGGGCTGGTCCAGGCCATTCGAACTTCAGGATTAGACTAGCCCAAACTAAAAATTCAATTCAAGCATGGTGACAAATTAGTGGCGCTGCCCGGGGACCCACTACAGAATGGTTAGGTGCTTATCGACATTGCTAGATAGATGGAACAAACTCGGTGGAGCACTAAGCGGTTCATATTAGAGTTTACATTGGGTGAGTTAGAAAACTTGACAGGGGGAATTTTCAAGAAAGTGGCAATTAATAATTTATTCCGAATGCGATTCAAGGTGTTTTAAGATACATGCGTGGTGGTGTTATTAGGCAAAAGAAGTCTCATGTCGGAAATTTGATATAATTTGGAGCAATTAATGATGAGGGCTCATGACTCATTGATTTTAAGTGGGAGTTGGTCTAGCCAAACATGTTGAGGGCTTATATTTGGGCTCCATGTTGATGATTTATCGGGCTTTTACCATGCCTCCCCAACAAAGTATATTCATAAAATTGAAAATACAAAGTGTTGGTTTCAAAAGTTGAGGATCTCAGTTATTATTATTGTAGAAATTGAGATTGATTTTTGAAATTTGATCGGTGCGTTTTGTGTTAGAAAAGTCGATGATGATGAACATACCATATGTAGAAAAATCCGTCTTATTTTTTTGAGACGCAAAGAGAGAGCAAGAGATGGTGAAGGAAGGTGGCGAAGTAGAAAGAGTGGAAACAATTGACTTTGATTGTTTGAGTGCGTCCTGCCCCGAGACTGTTTGAGTTGGTCTTACGTTTGAAAAGTCAACTGCGTTTTCTGTTTGAAAAGTCAAATAATGATAAATTTGTCATATGCAGAAAAACCTTTTCTTTTTTTTTTTCGGTGGGGAGAGAGAGAGAGAGCACACTTTCATGCTAATACAAATACTATAGATATTACAGATATTAGATGCCTAATACCAATACTAATACTAATACAAATAGTAGATTCTCTACTAACATTGGGCCATAATACTAATGCTATATAACTATTAGATGCCTATCAGAAACTATTTAGATTCATTAAAAACTCACACTAGAATCACTTCAACGTATGTGTATTAACATCCTTGGTCAGACAAGGAAAAAGCATAAATTAGTTGATGACAAGTATTTGAAGTTATGAAGAATCAAGATTCATTGGCGATAAGAGTTTCAAAATGTGAATAATCTAATTCATGATCGCGAGTCCAATATGTCCCACACAAGCGACATAACTATATGTATTTACCTGCTGATGCTGCATCGACGATGTCATCATTCGGATCTCTGACAAGAAGTGACAATTGGGTACGGTAATCAGGGTGCGCACCATAGAAATCAGAGTATGCCATGGATATACAACTCTCCACCATCCTCCCAATGGGTGAGTTCATGCTCAAAATTAGCCCGATTTGAATCATTTGCTTTGCTGGTTTCTCTTTGGGTACACCGGAGGATTCAATAGTAGAGACCAGGTGAAGGAGATATAATAGTGCAAGAATCAAGCAGCTTCTCTGGCCCTCCATATTATGTGTATCTTGGCTGCTTTTGTCTATTGCTTCACTTGTTGATGACTACTTATAGATTGTTTCCAGCTCTAAGCATTGGAAAAAACGTACGGAGGTTTCCTAGAAGTTGATTGTTCAACAATTGACGAATTCTTACAGTAGTTATCTGCTAAATTAAAAATGGTACATTCTTAGGAAAAGTCGTAGGAAGTGAAGATTCGTTGTCTATTTCCCACATTGTCCCACATTGACTGTGCAATGTGCACGAATTGACTTAATTCATAGGCAAGTAGCAGTCCAACGTTAAGATAAGACCGGTACAATCACCGGAAGAATCGACATGTGGAAATAAATTGCCTTTTTTCCTTGCAAATATTGAATGCTTTTTTCAACGTCATTCACAATCAGCCAAAAAAGGAATCAATTCATTGGAAAATTCGTAGCGGTCCACTCTGTTCAGCATCTATTGTCATGTGGCATCAAAGTAAACAATGGTAGGAGAAATGAATATGCCTCGCCACTTCTAATTTGACTCGAACATAGTATGTCCTAGTTTAGGACATGGCATATGCATGGCACATGTGATTTTCAGCCATATTAGATATTCAATGGGCTTGGCTAAATTTTGTGCTCCTACGGGCTTAGTTTAGATAATTAAATTAGGCTCGGATCCCCCTTCCTTAAGTGCAGTCCAATTACAATGCAGTTTATGTGGGCTTATACAATGCCTCTAATATGTAAATGTAAATTAATAATATTTTTGTTTGGGTACCGGGGTTGACGACTAATTTTTTGTGTAATGAATAACTAAATGGGTCACAAAAATTTAGGTCAATAGTAGATTCTAGACTTGGAACATGCAATTTGTTAAAATGGATTTCAAGTTTTTGGAACACGGAACCGTACTAATCAACCCTAGATCCGGCCTTTCCGAAGAGCAAGGAGCCATAGAAGACTACTAGCTTTTCTCCATGGTTCCCTTTTGCAGATCTAACATCAAAGCAACACTCAACCTTTTGAGAAAGCCGATACATTCACAAAAATAGAAATAACAAGCAAAGCACTCAAACTTAAACATCAAAAAGAGTAAAAAAGAGTCAGCATCCTTTTTTTTTTGTAAAGGTAAGAATATTTATTACTTTTCAATACACCAAATACAAACTAATGCCAAAACCATCCTCTGACCCAATTAGGACATGGAAATGTCCAGACAAGGTCAAAGATGGTTCCACAAGAACTAAACAACATAACAAGAGGTCAGACAAATATAAATAGAGCTAAAGACCGAATTAGGAGGACATCCGAGTCACTTCAAAGATTAAGGGTGGAAGCTCCCATTTCCTTTGTAAAATACGGTTCCTAGGTGTATCCTGCACTCCCCCAATGGATATGGCTTTATCTTTCACAACTTTGATAAGATGCTTGCGCATACCCGGGATGTAGACACTCTTGTTCCTGAAGATGGCGTTGTTCCTTTCAATCCATATAATATGAATTAGTGCCCCAAAGGAAAATTGGGAGAGGCGGTGTGCGAAAGAATCTCCACCGTAGACCTTCATTGCCCACAAAATAAGTTCTTGCCAAGGTCGATTGCGCCATGGAAGGTTGCATTTGGTTGCCCAGAAGGAAGCCAGCCTACTAGTAGAAGGGCACTCAAAAAGAGGTGATTGACCGAGTCCGGTCTAGTACCACAAAAGGCACATAAAGCAGTGTCGATCCTTCGGTTTTGTAAAAGGAGTACCTGGGAAGGCAGACGGTTGAGTGTGACTAGCCACAAGAGAAAGGCATGTCTGGGTGCAATATGATGATCCCAGATGAATAAGTGCCAAGGGACTGAATTTCCTTTTCTTCTGATGTGATTCCAAGCAGATGCTATGGAAAAGGAGTTCGAGGGATGTGGAGTCCATGTCAATCTGTCCAGAGTATTATCGTCAAAGATAGGCGGGGGATCTGTCCAACTCAAAATAGTGTCGAGTGTATTTGAGGCTTGCCACATACAATCGTAGAACTTCCGAACGGTAGCATCTCGAGGGATCCGCGACTGGTATATGTCGACATTACTAAAGATAAGATATAGTGGGCCTTTGTTGTGTCACCAGTCAAACCAGAGAGAGACGGAGTGGCCGTTTCCAATCTTCCATCGAAACAGAGTTCAAGCAAAAGGCCTCAAATCAAGGATTTTCTTCCAGGTCCCGGAGCAAAAAGTCGGCTTGGATACAACCCAAAAGTTTGATTTTTTTAAGTAAATTGAGTGTATCCATTTGGACCACATGGATTCCTTATCAGTGAAGAGGAGCCAATTGTGTTTGTGAGTCATAGCTCTATTGTATTCTACCAGTTGCCGTATTCCAAGGCCCCCTTCATCTTTGGGTAAACATACGTTAGTCCACGCTACCTTAGCTCCCCTGATGCCTAGGTCAGGGCCTTTCCACAAAAATTGCCTCAATATATTCTCAATTCTATATAAAACAGCTTTTGGAAGGGAGAAAATGGTAGTCCAATACACCTGGATGGAGTGCAAGTTAGATTTGATGAGTTGCAGCCTCCCCGCAAAGGATAGGAAATGTTGTGTCCATGAGCAAGCCTGAGCCATTATAGAATCAATTAGAATCTTACAGTCCTCTTTATGCATTCTAGACGAGATGATAGGCACTCCTAAATATCAAAAAGGGAGTGAGCCTTGTTGAAAGCCGAGACATTGAAGTAATTGGGCTTGCATTACTGAGGTCCCTCCTGAGAGGAACAAATTGCTTTTACTACTGTTCGGGCCTAAGGCCAGACCAACTGGAGAACAAGTCAAGAGATTCCTTGATTATTTCAACTGACCTCAGGTGAGCTTCAGAGAATAGGAGCACATCATCTGCAAAGAAGAGATGAGAAATGTGTGTTTTTTTGCAGCGCCAGAACCAGTGAAACTCTGGAGTATCAGTTTTTCTCTTTAGAATTCCAGATAGGACTTCCATAATCAGAATAAAAAGATACGGCGAAAGCGGATCACCTTGTTGAATACCTCGGCAACTAGCAAAGAAACCATGTGGTTCCCCATTAATTGAAACCGAGAATTTAGCTATAGAAACACAAGCCATAATCATCTTGATGAAAAAATCAGGGAAATTGGAAGGCCTTGAGTGTCATTTCAATGAATCTCCAATCAACTGTGTCAAAGGCCTTTTGAAAGTCCACTTTGATGGCACATTTAGGGAGGTAAGCCTCATGATGGAAGTCCACGAACAACTCTTGAGCAATCATGATGTTGTCACTAATTTTGCATTCTTTAATGAATGCCGTTTGGGAGGGAGTAATCAGTGATGGTAAAATATGTACAATACGCCTGGCCAAGATTTTAGAAATGCATTTATATAGGGTGTTACAACATGCAATGGGGCGAAAGTCAGACATAGCTGAGACATTAGGAGACTTTGGCACAAGAGTTAGAATGGTGGTATTATCTCTTTAAGCATACATCCAGACTCAAAGAATTCTCTTACCGCCTTGAGAATGGAAGGCCCTATGATCTCCTAGGAGGTTTTGAAGAAATCAACATTGAAGCCATCCGGCCCTGGGGCTTTGCCTCTAGCCAGTGAAAAAAGAGTAGCCTGTATTTCCCCATCAGAAACCGGTTTTGCTAGGTAGATCCTCTGGTTATCATCCAGAACCCGGCCTATGAAGTCATCTATCTCACTGACAGATGCCTGAGTAGAAGTAGAATTACCATTGAGTAGCTCCTGATAATGGCTGACAATGTGATTCCTGACTGCAAGAGGGTCAATTAGTAAAACACCATCACTTGTGGATACTGAGAGAATACGATTATGTAAACGCCTTTTGTTGACAAAATGGTGAAAGAATTTGGTGTTCAGGTCTCCTTCTTTAAGCCAACGAATCCTGGATTTCTATCTAAAAAGGATTCCTCTTGTAGTCTCAGAGAAGAGAATGTTCGTAAGTGCTCCACTTCTCTATCGTGCAAGTTTTGGTTGAATGGATGAAGTTCCAGTGAACAGCATACAGATCTGCTCTGGCCTGTTTTGTCCGTGTAGAAATAGATGAGAAGGAATTCTTGTTCAGGTGTTTCAGCTTAGCTTTAAGCAGTCTTAGTTTGCAACAAACCGTGTACATGTGAGTACCTACTATCTAAGTATCCCAGGCTTGAGCTACCAGCTCCAAGAATTTAGGATGTGAAGTCCAGAAGTTGAAAAACTTAAAAGGTTTCTTGGAACTTTGTGGCTGAAGGATTTTGATCACCATGGGAGAGTGATCAGAAATACCTGGCGCAAGGAAGGAGGCTTCCGAAAAGGAGAAATGTTGATTCCATAGGTTATTAGTGAGAACCCGATCAATCTTACGGAGTTTCCGATTATCCCCAGAGGAGTGAGACCAAGTGAATCTGCAACCCACATACCGGAGATCCTCGAGTCCCGCTTGGTTGAGGCAGTCACCGAATTCTTCGAAGACCGGATCCACGGGGTTGTGCTACCCACTCTATCCTATGGGTCTTTAATGGCATTGAAATCTCCAGCAACAATCCATGGTAAGTCACATGAAGAGAGCCGAATGAGGTCACCCATAATAATCGCAAGTAGTAAAAAAGTGTATCCCCATATACAACAAAGGAGAAGACAGATTTATGTATTCAAGAGTGTAAGCTGCATGTGAATCAATTGTCCAGAAGAGTAGATTAGACTCATCTCTATCTTATTCAGGTCCCATCCGAACCATATTCTGCCAAGGGGGGAAAATTCATAGTTGGAAATCTACCGCCAACTATCACTTAAGCCTCTAGATATATTAGCAAAAAGGTGTCGCGACCTTGCAGGCTCCCATGCCATATTTCGGGCCCATCTCCGATATCCCAATAGACGAAAAGTCGAGATTGTTTCTGCTCCTATTCGGCTTTAAATATCTAGACCTTGCAGGCTCCCATGCCATCTCTCCTGCTATTGCTAGTGCTGTAACTGTGTCATATGCCCATAAGCCAAAGAGACTGACATAAGCAATCTCGTCGTGAGAATTTCTCTTGGCGTAAAGCTTTGTCCATCTCTCTTCGAAATTTCTACGAGACCCTGACGGTGGTACATGTGGCCTTACAACTACTACACCTTGCATCGAATCCAAAGTCTTAGGGCTGACGGGGTCCAATAAAGAGGACAAACCATCAGTGGCAATCCACACAAAGTCCTCGCTCACCATCCGCGCCTCACTCGCTAGAGCAAAGAACCTAGACCCGATCACGGCAGTCATATGAACATGAAACACTCTGGTCTGCATCACTAACAACTTATTGAGCTCTTTTACAATGTCGATAGCGGCCGGAGATGGAGGAATAACGCTTCTGTAAGTGATCCGAACATTGACCTCTTGAAATGCGTCGACAAGGTATGGAACCAAGCCATTGCCATAATCAGTGTCTTCATAAACAAGAGTTATTTCCTTCCAACCATAAGCCTGAACAACAGTCTTTAAAGCACCAACTTGTGAACTGTCATCGTAGGCTGTCCGGACGAAATAATGGCTTCGTGTGGGAGAAAGGGATGGGCTAGTGGCGGAGAAGGATATGATTGGGACTTGAGCTTTCACTTCCTAAGTCGATTACAAATCTGGCTTGTGAGGACCATTCTGGGCCCAGGATTGCATGGACTTCTTCATTCTCCATCAAGTCTAAAACTGCAAACACAATGTAATTGATGAAACAAATTATCTACCCAAAAAAAAGTTGGACTGTATGGACTCTCTCTCCCACCCCCCCAGTCAATTGCAGACGCCAGCGTTAGGTCAAGCTTCTCCTCGAGATCTGCTTGATCTCCATGGTCGTCAAGCCTCTAGGTCTCACCTCCATGGCAGCAAGCTATTAGAGCTAGAAAAAAATTGGGCCGGTCCAGATTTTTGGGCCCCCATGCAATTTCACATGGCCCTACAAAGGTAGCATGGTGACTAGGTAGTGGCACGGCTCGGGGGGACAGGAAAATTACCGAAATAGTCCTAAACAAATTGTAATTGTATCAATTCAGTGTTAAACCTTTCTTTTTCCAATTAAATCCTAAACATTTTAAATTTATATCAATTCAGTCCATCCGGACAATTTTGGCCAGTCAGTGCTGATGTGAACACCGGCTATTCTATATGGCGCAACCGGCACTAACATGGACATATTTTAATTATTTTTCGATTTGTTTATTTATTTATTATTTTCATTTTTCCTTTTTTTTCTTTTCTTTTTATCTTTATTCTCTAGCCGGTCGTTGGAACTTGGAGAGAGAGAAAGAGAGGTAGTGGAGCACTAAGTGCTTTAGATTAGAGTAACATTGGATGAGTTAAGGAGGATGTGTGAGGGTGTTATTAGGCAAAAGAATGTCTCATATCGGAAATGTGATGTAAGGTGGAGCATTTAATATTGGCTCATAACTCATTGACTAAAACTTTTGAATGAATGGGAACTCAAATTTGAGTGATCTATTGAGCTTTTGGTCCACCTCTTCTCAAAGTGTGTTCTTGAAGATACAGATTGTAGATTTCAAAAGTCGACAAAGGCAAATTATTATTAAATGCAGAAATGGAGGATGAATCTTGAAATTGGATCGAATGCTTTGTGTTTGGAAAGTTGGTGATGACGGTTGTCATATGTTAAAAAATCTTTTTTTTTCTGGGAGGCAGACAGAGAGATAGAGATATGGTGAAGGAACATAGTGAAGTTAAGGAACATAGAGGTTGTTCTTACGTTTGAAAAGCCAATGCATGATTTCTACCCTCGGAGGGAGAGAGAAAGATGTTGAAGCGACGGACCAAAGTTGAGCGTACACATGAGGTTGACAGAGAACCACCTTAGCAATGATTTGCAACCCTCGCCAGCCACTGGGCGAGGGCCCTCCCTCACTAGGTCTATGCAAGCCGATGAGGGCTGTTGCAACCCTCATTGTGCACAAAGGCGAAGACCATTGATAGCCCTCATCGGCCATCTTTGAGGCCCCAACAACCCCTCTGGCCCTTCGAGGAAGAAGAACAGTAAAAAGAAAATGAAGAAAAAAAATATAAAAAATAAAAAAATTAGAAAACTTTTAAAATTGCAAAAATTGTCCACGTAAACGCCGGCCGTGCCACATAAGATGATTGACGTCCATGTCATCAATTTTCAGTCAAAATTGGCCAAAATGACTAAATTGGCAAATCATCAAAAGGTTTTGAACTCAATTGGTACAATTGAAAGGCTTAGGACTGAGTTGACCATCGTACAACAGATTTAAGACTTTTTGGATAATTTTTCCCGTCTAATACTAAGCAGGTATTACAAGCCTAATACTAATACAAATACCTATACTAATACTAATAGCAGATTTCTCCTTACATTGCGCCAGAACACTAATACCATAAATATCTAAGGCCCTGTCAGAATCTATTGAGAATTCACTAAACTATGTAGATTGATCATTCCCAACCAACTCACACTAGAACCACTTCATTGTATGTGTATTAATATCGTGGATCAGACAAGGAGGTATCAAATTATTTGATGACAAGTATTTGAAGTTCAGAAGAATCAAGATTCACTGGTGACAAGTGTTTGAGGTTGTGAATAATTTAATTCTTGAGCATGAGTCCAATATGTCCCCACAGAAGTGCATATATTTACCTGCCGATGCTGCATCGATGATGTCATCAGCTGGATCTCTAACTTGAATCGATAATCGAGTGTGGTAATTAGGGTGCATGCGGTAGAAATCAAAGAGTGCCATGAATATACAGCTCGTCACCATCTTCCCGGCGGTCGAGTTCCTGTTTTGAACTAGCCCGACTTGAATCATTTCCTTTGCTGGGTTCTCTCTGGGTACACTAGCGGTTTCAATAGTATAGGCCAGGTGAAGGAAATATATTAGGGCAAGAATCAAGTAGCTTGTCAGGCCATCCATATTCAGTGTCTCTTGGTTATTATGTCTATTGCTTCTCTTGTTGATTCCAGACCATTTATACATTTTTGAGCTCTAAGCATTGGAAGAACTGTAAGGAAGTTTCCTAGAATTTGACTGAAAGGTGTGCAACTGCCAACATTGACTAATTCCATAAGTAGTAGTCCTACGTTAAAAGAAAACGCATGGATTATTTGGAAAAGTCATAGGATTTGGAGATTCAAGATGATTTTATTTCGAAAAAATGAATAGTTTAAAAATAATTTCCTAAAAATAATCACTTATATCGCTTACAAGAATGAAAAGACAAAAAATATTTTCATCATTAACAAAAATGTTTACGTATAAATTATTGTTGATAATGAAAATATTTTAATTGACTAATTATTTTAGGTGGTATAAACAATTATTTTTTAGACCTTACCAAAAAAAAACAATTATTTTTTAGAAATTTCTTTACAAATCATTGATTTTCTGCAAAACAAATGGAGACTTAGGCTGCGTTTGGGATTGGCTTTGGAAAGCCACTTTGGGCACCTAAAGCCCTTTAAGCTAAAATTTGGTGTTTGGCAAATTTGTTTTGAAACCCCATTGAGCCAAAGTTGGCCTTGTGAAGGCTGAAAGCCCAAGGCAGGTCCTAGGTTGCCTTGGGCTTTCAAAGATTCTGCAAGCAACAAGATGCCGGATAAGTAAAAAAAAAATTTCGAAACTACCCTCATTTATTTTTGATTTTCCAGTTTTGCCTTTTTTATAAATAATTAGTAAAAGTCCTTTACAAAATTAATTTTTACCAAACGGTGTTTAGACCAAAGTTGCTTTCAAACGTGATTTTAAAATACACATTACCAAACACTACTTGCATTTCGAAAAACCCTTTTAGCTCAAAGTCATTTGCATGTTCCCAAAAACTTTCCCCCAAAGTGTTTCCAAACGCACCCTTATAGTCTTTTGTTATTTCTTGCAAATATTTAATGCTTTTCACCCCTCATTTCCCCATAAGTCAAATAAAAGAGAACATAAACCAAAGGTGATAAAAGGGAAAGGGTAGAAGATCATTATGCCTCATCTCTACGAGCTGATTGCCAGCTTTCTTTCTCCATTTCCTTCCGCCAACCAAGAAAAAAACAACCCTATTACTCATTTAAGGCAAGAACTTTCAAACCAGAAGTCCAAATCTTTGGAAATATGACTTAAGATTTTGACTTGTCAATTGAGGACGAAGATTTTATTCTGTTCAATTGAGCAAACTAAGTGTGAGAGGGAGTGTTAGAGTAATTAAATAATAAACTACGCATTTACCTAAAATCGTAAGCTTTTAAAGAATCAGCATTAGCTCCCTTTGATGTTCTGAGAGTGGATTCCGGAATTCTGTATGGTTCAATAATGTTGTGGACTTTCACTGACGACATATATGCTCAAAAAACCAATTGAAGCTTTTAATTTTTCCATTAGGGATATGAGTTCTTAGCTTCTAGTAGTATTGGGGAAGTTGATTTAGCAGGGGGTTTGTCCATTTACTGGGATCATGAGGTGAATAGAGATCGACAAATGGTGTGATGCTGATCTTCACTAGTAGAAGCCATCGATGGGGCTTCTTCACAATCTAGCGATGCTTATACTTCAGTAATGGTTGTTGCAACCTCTGGAACTACGAGCCCAGAATGTTTCTACCATGAATTTTGTTTCTACATGGCTTTGGATATAAAGGGAGTCTTTCGGAGGAAGGTGATTTGGTGAAGAAATTGGTGAGTTGGATGGACACTGCCGAGGTCGTCGGTCTGAAGCTCCTTCTTGGGTTAATTTTGCAATTTTTGCTCTTCTTTATTTCCTAAACCAAAGTCCTTTGTGCAAATCACTATTTACATTTCATGAAAACTGTAAGCAAATAGTGCCAAGCTCTAAGTTTTCGATGTTTATGCAAAGGCATTTCCCATAAACTCTCACAAAACAACCAAAGAGTAGGTCCCCACGTTCTGGACGCATTTCCCAAGTTTTGGATGTACTCCAACATTTCAAACGTGGGCCTTACGGCTAGGTAATCAATTCCTAGTAACAACTTTGTGAGAAATTATTGCATGCCACTGTGATGCTAGCGTGAAGGACACATACTAGTTCAAGAATCAAGCAACTTGCCTGGCCCTCCATGTTCTGTGTATCTTGATTACTTTTGTCTATTGCTTTACTTGTTAATGCTTGACTACTTATGCATCGCTTCCGGCTCTAAGCATTGGAAAAATCGCGAGGAAGTTTCCCAGAACTTGGCCGTGCAATGTGAACACATTGACTAATTCTACGTGCAAGTAGTACACTCCTAAAAGCTTTAGCTTTTAAACAGTCGGTATTAGTTCCACAAAATCTCACATTAGAATCCAATTGTTTCCTTTTCCTGTTCGGAGAATAATCAGCTGTGGATCCGGAAATCTCTATGGTTCTATAAAGTCGTGGACTTTCACTGATGGCATATATGCTCGAAAAACCAATTGGAGCTTTTTAATTTTTCCATTAGGGATATGAGTTCTTATATTTCTAGTAGTATTGGGGAAGTTGATATAGCAGGGGGTTTGTCCATTTAGTGGGATCATGAGGTGAATAGAGATCGACAAATGGTGTGATGCTGATCTTCACTTGCAAAAGCCATCGATGGGGCTTCTTCACAATCTAGCGATGCTTATACTTCAGTAATGGTTGTTGCGACCTTTGGAACTACGAGCCCAGAATGTTTCTACCATGAATTTTGTTTCTACAAGACTTTGGATATAAAGGGAGTCTTTCGGAGGAAGGTGATTTGATGAAGAAATTGGTGAGTTGGATGGAAACCGCCGAGGTCGCCGGTCTGAAACTCCTTCTTGGGTTACTTTTGCAATTTTTGCTCTTTTTTATTTTCTAAACCAAAGTCCTTTGTGCAAATCACTATTTACATTTCGTGAAAATCCTAAGCAAATAGCATCAAGCTCTAAGTTTTTTGTTGTTTATGCAAAGGCATTTCCCATAAACTCTCACAAAACAACCAAAGAGTAGGTCCCCACGTTCTGGACGCATTTCCCAAGTTTTGGATGTACTCCAACATTTCAGACGTGGGCCTTACGACTAGGTAATCAATTCCTAGTAACAACTTTGTGAGAAATTATTGCATGCCACTGTGATGCCAGCGTGAAGGACCCATACTAGTGCAAGAATCAAGCAGCTTGTCCGGCCCTCCATGTTCTGTGTATCTTGATTACTTTTGTCTATTGCTTCACTTGTTGATGCTTGACTACTTATGCATCACTTCCAGCTCTAAGCATTGGAAAAATCGCGAGGAAGTTTCCCAAAACTTGGCCATGCAATGTGAACACATTGACTAATTCTACGCGCAAGTAATACACTCCTAAAAGCTTTAGCTTTTAAACAGTCGGTATTAGTTCCACAAAATCTCACATTAGCATCCAATTGTTTTTTTTTTTTGGGTAAAGTAGCATCCAATTGTTTCCTTTTGCTGTTCGGAGAGTAATTAGCTGTGGATTCCGGAAATCTCTATGGTTCTATAAAGTCGTGAACTTTCACTGATGGCATATATGCTCGAAAAACCAATTGAAGCTTTTCAATTTTTCCATTAAGGGATCTGAGTTATGAGCTTTCTCGTAGTATTGGCGAAGTTGATTTAGCCCGGTGGTCTTTCCATTTACTAGGATAGTGAAGTGAATAGAGATCGGAAAATTGAATGATGCTGATCTTCACTAGCAGAAGGCATCGATACGGTTTCTTGATAATCTAGCGATGCTTATACTTCAGTAATGGTTGTTGCGGCCTCTAGAACTACGAGCTAAGAATGTTTCTACCAAGAATTTTGATTCGACAGGACTTTGGATATAAAGGGAGTCTTTCGGAAGAAGGTGATTCGATGAAGAAATTCATGAGTTGGATGGAAACCGGCGAGGTTGTCGGTCTGAAGCTCCGTCTTGGGTTACTTTTGTAATTTTTGCTCTTTTTTATTTCCTAAACCAAAGTCCTTTGTGCAAATCACTATTTACATTTCATGAAAACCCTAAGTAAATAGCGTCAAGCTCTAAGTTTTTGGTGTTTATGCAAAGGCATTTCCCATAAACTCTCACAAAACAACCAAAGAGTAGGTCCCCACGTTCTGGATGCATTTCCCAAGTTTTGGATGTACTCCAACAGTTCAGACGTGGGCCTTACGACTAGGTAATCAATTCCTAGTAACAACTTTGTGAGAAATTATTGAATGCTACCGTGATGCCTGCGTGAAGGACACTTACTAGTGCATGAATCAAGCAGCTTGCCCAACCCTTCGTGTTCTGTGTATCTTGATTTCTTTTGTCTATTGCTTCACTTGTTGATGCTTGACTACTTATGCATCGCTTCCAGCTCTAAGCATTGGAAAACTTGCGAGGAAGTTTCCCAGAACTTGACCGTGCAATGTGAACACATTGACTAATTCTACGCGCAAGTAGTATACTCCTAAAAGCTTCAGCTTTTAAACAGTCGGTATTAGTTCAACAAAATCTCACATTAGCATCCAATTGTTTCCTTTTGCTGTTCGGAGAGTAATCAGCTGTGGATTCGGGAAATCTCTATGGTTCTATAAAGTCGTGGACTTTCACTTATGGCATATATGCTCGAGAAAACAATTGAAGCTTTTCAATTTTTCCATTAAGGGATCTGAGTTATGAGCTTTCTCGTAGTATTGGGGAAGTTGATTTAGCCTGGTGGTCTTTCCATTTACTAGGATAGTGAGGTGAATAGAGATCGGAAAATTGAATGATGCTAATCTTCACTAGTAGAATGCATCGATAGGGTTTTTTCATAATCTAGCGATGCTTGTACTTCGGTAGTGGTTGTTGCGACCTCTGGAACTACGAGCTAAGAATGTTTCTACCAGGAACTTTGATTCTACTGGACTTTGGATATAAAGGGAGTCTTTCAAGGAAGGTGATTCGATGAAGAAATTGGTGAGTTGGATGGAAACCGCCGAGGTCGCCGGTCTAAAGCTCCTTCTTGGGTTACTTTTGCAATTTTTGCTCTTTTTTGTTTCCTAAACCAAAGTCCTTTTTGCAAATCACTATTTACATTTCGTGAAAACCCTAAGCAAATAGCGTCAAGCTCTAAGTTTTTGGTGTTTATGCAAAGGCATGTCCCATAAACTCTCACAAAACAACCAAAGAGTAGGTCCCCACGTTCTGGACGCATTTCCCAAGTTTTGGATGTAATCCAACATTTCAGACGTGGGCCTTACGACTAGGTAATCAATTCCTAGTAACAATTTTGTGAGAAATTATTGCATGCCACTGTGATGCCAGCGTGAAGGACACATACTAGTGCAAGAATCAAGCAGCTTGCCCGGCCCTCCATGTTCTGTGTATCTTGATTACTTTTGTCTAGTGCTTCACTTGTTGATGCTTGACTACTTATGCATCGCTTCCAGCTCTAAGCATTGGAAAAATCGCGAGGAAGTTTCCCAAAACTTGGCTCACATTGACTAATTCTACGCACAAGTAATACACTCCTAAAAGCTTTAGCTTTTAAACAGTCGGTATTAGTTCCACAAAATCTCACATTAGCATCCAATTGTTTCCTTTTGCTGTTCGGAGAGTAATCAGCTGTGGATTCGGGAAATCTCTATGGTTCTATAAAGTCGTGGACTTTCACTTATGGCATATATGCTCGAAAAACCAATTGGAGCTTTTCAATTTTTCCATTAAGGGATCTGAGTTATGAGCTTTCTCGTAGTATTGGGGAAGTTGATTTAGCCTGGTGGTCTATCCATTTACTAGGATAGTGAGGTGAATAGAGATCGGAAAATTGAATGATGCTGATCTTCACTAGTAGAATGCATCGATAGGGTTTTTTCATAATCTAGCGATGCTTGTACTTCAGTAATGGTTGTTGCGACCTCTGGAACTACGAGCTAAGAATGTTTCTACCAGGAACTTTGATTCTACTGGACTTTGGATATAAAGGGAGTCTTTCGAAGGAAGGTGATTCGATGAAGAAATTGGTGAGTTGGATGGAAACCGCCGAGGTCGCTGGTCTGAAGCTCCTTCTTGGGTTACTTTTGCAATTTTTGCTCTTTTTTGTTTCCTAAATCAAAGTCCTTTTTGCAAATCACTATTTACATTTCGTGAAAACCCTAAGCAAATAGCGTCAAGCTCTAAGTTTTTGGTGTTTATGCAAAGACATGTCCCATAAACTCTCACAAAACAACCAAAGAGTAGGTCCCCACGTTCTGGACGCATTTCCCAAGTTTTGGATGTACTCCAACATTTTAGACGTGGGCCTTACGACTAGGTAATCAATTCCTAGTAACAACTTTGTGAGAAATTATTGCATGCCACTGTGATGCCAGCGTGAAGGACACATACTAGTGCAAGAATCAAGCGGCTTGCCCGGCCCTCCATGTTCTGTGTATCTTGATTACTTTTGCCTATTGCTTCACTTGTTGATGCTTGACTACTTATGCATCGCTTCCAGCTCTAAGCATTGGAAAAATCGCGAGGAAGTTTCACAAAACTTAGCCATGTAATGTGAACACATTGACTAATTCTATGCACAAGTAATACACTCCTAAAAGCTTTAGCTTTTAAACCGTCGGTATTAGTTCCACAAAATCTCACATTAGCATCCAATTGTTTCCTTTTGCTGTTCGGAGAGTAATCAACTGTGGATTCGGGAAATCTCTATGGTTCTATAAAGTCGTGGACTTTCACTTATGGCATATATGCTCGAAAAACCAATTGAAGCTTTTCAATTTTTCCATTAAGGGATTTGAGTTATGAGCTTTCTTGTAGTATTAGGGAAGTTGATTTAGCCCGGGGTCTTTCCATTTACTAGGATAGTGAGGTGAATAGAGATCGGAAAATTGAATGATACTGATCTTCACTAGCATAAGGCATCGATAGGGTTTCTTCATAATCAAGCGATGCTTATACTTCAGTAATGGTTGTTGCGACCTCTGGAACTACGAGCTAAGAATGTTTCTACTAGAAATTTTGATTCTACAGGACTTTGGATATAAAGGGAGTCTTTCGGAGGAAGGTGATTCGATGAAGAAATTGGTGAGTTGGATGAAATCCGCCAAGGTCGCCGGTTTGAAGCTCCTTCTTGGATTACTTTTGCAATTTTTGCTCTTTTTTATTTCCTAAACCAAAGTCCTTTGTACAAATCACTATTTACATTTTGTGAAAACCCTAAGCAAATAGCGTTAAGCTCTAAATTTTAGGTATTTATGCCAAGGCATTTCCCATAAACTCTCACTAAACAACTAAAGACTAGGTACCCACGTTCTGGATGCATATTCCAAGTTTTGAATGTACTCCAACATTTCAGATGTGGACCTTATGGCTAGGTAATTAATTCCTAGTAACAACTTTGTGAGAAATTATTGCAAGCAACTGTGATGCATGCACGAAGGACACGTAATAGTGCAAGAATCAAGCTGCTTGCCTGGCCCTCTATATTCTCTATATCTTAAGTACTTTTGTCTATTGCTTCATTTGTTGATGCCTGACTACTTAAGCATCGCTTCCAGCTCTAAGCATTGGAAATATCGCAAGGAAGTTTCCCAGAACTTGGTCATGCAATGTGAACACATTGACTAATTCTACGCATAAGTGGTACACTCCTAAAAGCTTAAGCTTTTAAACAATTTGTATAAGTTCCACAAAATCTCACATTAGATCCAATTGTTTCCCTTTGCTGTTCGGAGAGTAATCAGATGTGGATTTCGAAATTCTATATGGTTCAATAATGTCGTGGACTTTCACTGATGGCATATTTGCTTGAAAAACTAGTTGAAGATTTTCAATTTTTCCATTTGGGGATCTAAGTTATGAGCTTTCAAGCAGTATTGGGGAAGTTGATTTAGCTCGGGGGTTTTTCCATTTACTGGGATCATGAGTTGAATAGAGATCGTAAAATTGTGTGATGCTGATCTTTACTAGTAGAAGGCATCGATGGGGTTTCTTCATAATCTGGCGATGCTTATACTTCAGTAATGGTTGTTGCAACCTCTCAAACTTTGAGCTGAGAATGTTTCAACCAAGAATTTTGATTCTACAAGACTTTAGACATAAAGGGAGTCTTTCGGAGGATGGTGATTCGATGCAGAAATTGCTGAGTTGGATGGAAACCGCCGAGGTCGCCGGTTTGAAGCTCCTTCTTGGGTTACTTGTGCAATTTTTGCTCTTTCTAATTTCCTAAACCAAAGTCCTTCATGCAAAACACTATTTACATTTCGTGAAAACCCTAAGCAAATAGTGTCAAGCTCTAAGTTTTTGGTGTTTATGCAAAGGCATTTCCCATAAACTCTCACAAAACAACCAAAGAGTAGGTCCCCACATGCTAAATGCATTTCCTAAGTTTTGGATGTACTTCAACATTTCAGACGTGGGTCTTATGGCTACGTAATCAACTCCTCGTAACAACTTTGTGAGAAATTATTGCATGCCACTGTGATGCCAGCATGAAGGACACATACTAGTGCAAGAATCAAGCAGCTTGCCCGGCCCTCCATGTTCTGTGTATCTTGATTACTTTTATCTATTGCTTCACTTGTTGATACCTGACTACTTATGCATCGCCTCCAGCTCTAAGCATTGGAAAAATCGCGAGGAAGTTTCCCAGAACTTGGCCGTGCAATGTAAACACATTGACTAATTCTACGCGTAAATAGTACACTCCTAAAAGCTTAAGCTTCTAAAACGATCAGTATTACTTCCACAAAATCTCACATTAGTATCCAATTGTTCCCTTTGTTGTTTGGAGAGTAATCTACTGTGGAATCTGGAATTTTGCATGGTTTAATAATGTCATGGACTTTCACTGATGGCATATATGCTCGAAAAACCAATTGAAGCTTTTCAATTTTTCCATTTAGGAATCTGAGTTATGAGCTTTCTAGTAGTATATGGGGAAGTTGATTTAGCCCGGGGGTCTTACCATTTACTAGGATAGTGAGGTGAATAGAGATTGGAAAATTGTGTGGTGTTGATCTTCACTAGCAAAAGCCATCGATGGGGCTTCTTCATAATCTAGCAATGCTTGTACTTCAGTAATGGTTGTTGCGACCACTGGAACTACGAGCTCAGAATGTTTCTACCTGGAATTTTGACTCTATAGGACTTTGGTTATAAAGGGAGTCTTTCGGAGGAAGGTGATTCGATGAAGAAATTGGTAAGTTGGATGGAAACTAGCGAGGTCGCCGGTCCGAAGCTCCTTCTTGGGTTACTTTTGCAATTTTTGCTCTTTTTTATTTCCTAAACCAAAGTCCTTTATACAAATCACTACTTATATTTCGTGAAAACCCTAAGCAAATAGTGTTAAGCTTTAAGTTTTTGGTTTTTATGCAAGCGAAAATACCATCAAAATTCTAAACTATGCCATTTGTGACAAATTTACCTTGAAATTTTTTTATGACACGAAAAATCCCAAATTATGCCACTTGCGATAAATTTATCCTAAAATTTTTTTTAAGACGAAAATCCTTAAATTATCTCACTTGTGACACATTTACCACACATTACTTTGGCTCATGGACATTTTCGTCTTTCTCCTTTTTTCTTTTTTTTTTCCTTTTTTTATTTTCTTCTCTCTTCCCTCCACCGACCACGGCGAAGGGAAACCGGCAAGGGCAGCCCTCGCCGGCACTGGGGTTGGGCGAGGGTCACCTTCACCTGGGCATCAGATCTAGTGAGGGTTGTCCTCACTTAGGCGTCGAATCTGGGGAGGGCTACCCTCGCCCAGTGCAAACAACAGTCGCCCTTGTCCAACCCCAATGCCGGCGAGGGCCGCCCTTGCCGGCTTCCCTATGCCATGGCTGGTGGAGGGAAGAGAGAAGAAAAAAAAATAAAAAAAAAATAAAAAAATGAAAATGCCCATAGGCCAAAGTAATGTGGAGTAAATGTGTCACAAGTAGCATAGTTTGGGGTTTTTCGTGTTACAAAAAAAATTCAAAGTAAATTTGTCACAAGTGGTATAGTTTGGAGTTTTTCATGTCACAAAAAAAGTTTAGGGTAAATTTGTCACAAGTGGCATAGTTTGGGTTTTTTTTATGGTATTTTCCCTTTATGCAAAGGCATTTCTCATAAACTCTCACGAACAGCCAAAGACTAGGCCCCCTCGTTCTGGGCGCATTTCCTAAGTTTTGGATGTACTCCAACATTTCAGATGTGTGCCTTATGGCTAGGTAATCAATTCCTAGTAACAACTTTGTGAGAAATTATTGCATGCAACTATGATGCCAGCGTGAAGCAAACATAATAGTACAAGAATTAAGCAGCTTGCGTGGCCCTCCATATTCCATATATCTTGATACTTTTGTTTATTGCTTCACTTGTTGATGCCCGACTACTTATGCATCACTTCCAGCTCTAAGCATTAGAAAAATTGCAAGGAAGTTTCCCAGAACTTGGCTGTACAATGTGAACACATTGACTAATTCTACATGTACACTCCTACGTTGAAATAAAACCCATAGCTATAAGCCAAAAAGAGATACAAATTTGTGGGGCGCCACTTGATCGTAACTTGTGTTTTTATAATTAATTGGAAGTGTTCCGCTCATTTGGTGTTTATTGTCGTGTGGCATCAAAGTACACGACCATAAGGAGAAGGTGATCGGTTCGTCACTCGTTCGTGACAAACCTCGGTGTGTACCGCATATGCATCTTTGATCTTCATTCAAGTGATTGGCCAATACTTGAGAGATTCTCAACAATAACAAATAAGAATAGTCTCACACAATTATTTTCATCACTTGAAGGTAAAAATTAAAGTAAACAACTCAATGTACACTTGTAGTGAAGAATAAACACGCAAGAGATTTAAAAAACAAATTTTAAATGACAAAAAGAAAAAAAGTTAAAACTAACAGTAGTAGCATGTTCAAATGGAAGGAGATTGTATACGAAGTTATAAGTAGATTAGTTAATATTTTTAAGGGGAAAAATCAAATTCATGGATTGCATGACTGTTAGAGAAAATTACAAATACCATTCTCAACTTTGCTCTACAAATCATACACCTTCCTCATATTTAAAACCTATAACTACTATCCTCACTTTTTACATTAAGTTTCAAGTTACCTCTCCCACCAACACATATTTTACCATGCAACTATTTTCTTTTCGAAATAATCCAATCCTCATAGCTGGATTTCACTTTCTGAGTGTAGATTTCGGGTGTGCATATGGGCAAATAGGTCTTTTTGGGTTGGGGACACTCATGTAAGTTATGAAATTGAGAAGGGTATTTGATATATCGATCAAAGTTGATGATAGTTTTTGCAGTTATCTCTTCCTTTATGTGTGAGCTAAAAAATATATCAATTTAAAATGACCGAAACTATTGAATAGGGTCTAGTTAATGAGTGCCACCACGACATTTATAAATAATACTTATATTGGTACCTAAAAATAACCAAAATAGGCATTAGCCATTTTGAGAAAGACATTGGCATTGTGAGATATGGACCATATCGAGCAAGATATCGACTTCATCATAATAATCAAATGTTGTGGAAATCATGCAAACGAAATTACGATTGGTCTAGCACTTGGCCAACAGGCAATTTGGCATGTGCGAGACCGGATTTGACCAATTGTGACAATGTCAACATGTAGAATTTGGAGATAAAAGGCAATTAAGCCAGGACTCTAGAGTCTTGGGATATGGGGATCTGGCCGGACACGTGGCACACACTATTGATAGACACGTAACAATAGTAGTTGGTATACACGTGGCGGTAGCAATCGGCATACATGGAGTTGCACGGTTTTCATGATGCCAAACCAGTCAAAGTGCGAGAAAAGTGGGTAGAAGGTTACTTTCTGATGGAAATTGTGGCCGGACATGTGGCTGAAGCTGATTGGCTAACGTGGAGAAATGGTTCACAATCATAACAACATTTTCTCATGCAACTTTGATGCCAGTGTGGCAAGATCACAGTCCAATCATCGAGCGACACGTGGCTCTCGAGCCCTCCTTGTGTCAGCCAGTCAAATTTCAAAGGTTTAAGCGGGAGTCTCTTTCTTCACTTCCACGATCTCTCTCTCTCCATGCTCTACTCTTGTGACATCCTCAAATTTCGATCATATTCGGAATATAATGAAATGATTATTTATCGATGCACGATTAGTTAAATCTCGCTATGAATTGATCACTCATGAGAGACTAACCATTAGGAAAAGGCTATTAAGGAATTAAGTACGCACGACATGAGAACTCGACCATGGATTGACAATTCAACCATAAGGATTGACGAGCGACAATTTTGAGCTATCATAGACCGATCAAGGAACGATTATAGAATGTTTTGCCAATAGTATATAATCAGAGCGCGAGTGATTCCACTTGACCATTGTATGGATTGCGAATGACCTTAAACCAATTCTTAACGATCTTGTATTTTGGAACTAGTGATTGATCTCTTGCAATTACATGATAATCAAGATCATCTATGGTTCAAAAAAACTTAAATGTGGAATGATATTAAGTCAACCACAGGTCGAATACGTGTAACTCTTAAAAGCCACCCGTTAGTTTAAAATATACAAAAGTCACAATCGATTGATTTTGACCATGAATTAGAGTATGAAATTGGGTGTCGATCTTTCAAGGGTTTTAAGACTAAACTATTGGATATCGCCTCGTTAATTCTCTAATTTATCGGTTTGCTCAGAATTCTCGAAAGAAGATTAACGAACCGAGAATTTGGAGTTCACGAGGAAGTGGGCCGGACAAAGGCACATTGGGCATCAAGCCCAATGTAGTTCTGCCATGTGGGCCCAAGACAAGCTCAAGTGGGCCCACTAAGCCCTTTTTCTATTTTCAAGCCCAAGTTTGAGCCCAATAGCATTTTCAAGCCCATTCCTTATCCATTTGAGCCCAAACTTGATTTATACGAGCCCGTACAAAATTCTAGCTTGTATAAGTGTATAGTATTTTTATACCTTGTGAATTTACCATTTTACCCTTCTAGCATTTATGACCAAGAAACAATAGGGTTTAATGTATGAAGACTTTGGATCTTGGCATTTATGGAAGGGAATGATGAACTTGGACTTGAAGGACAAGCTTTGCATGAGATAATATCTTTCATTTTGTCTCTCTCTCCCTCTACTCTCCCTCACACACTCACCAATTCAACCCACCATCATCACCACCATTTTCCCCCCCTCTCCTTCCTTTCTTCCTCCTTACGGCCAAGCCAGTAGAACACCTTTGGACGGTTGTTCTTGCTGCCATGCACCACCACAGAATAGCCAGCAGCTCACCATGATCGCCCAGAGCCGTACGCCGCCTGTCTAAGCCATTTCCACCGCCGAATCGCCTCACCGTAAGCCAAACCAGCCGCCCACAGATGCTATCCAACAAGACCCATCCGCCGTCGTCGTTCCATGTCAATTTCGGACCATGTCACGCGTAGCCCTTGCCGCTACCGTCGCGTCAGTGTAATTGGAATCGCTAATGGGTGAGTTATCGCCCTAATCCCTTGATTAGTAGGTTAAACTTGATTAGGATGAGTTAGTTTAAGTTAATTATGTTTAGTTCTAATTAATTAAGGATTAGTCGATAAATTATCATGATAAATGATAAGTGGACTCGATAAGTTATCAAGAAAATGCGATAAGTTATCAAATTTTTAGTGATAAGTTATCGCCGATATTACGATAAGCTATCAAGGATATTGCGATAAGCTATCGAGGATTTGACGATAAGCTATCGGATTATTTTATAATTACTATTTTATTATTAAATTAATTAATTTTCGGAATTTAAATATTAATATTTTATTAATATTTTTGTGTAGAGTATAATAATAAATTGTGATTGTTTTAGGCTTGAATTGTGATGCCTATGTTGGAAATTGCCGTATAAATTAGCTTGTATAACTAAATGAATTGTATTGCTATTTGTAAGGATGGAATTGCGGGCATATGAATAGTAAATCCCGAGGTGTCGGGTTTGTTTGTTAATTTTTGTGAGCTAAATAGGACGTGGATGTTTGAATTGGGAAGTATGCAAAGTTTGATGGTTTAATTACATATACGTTATCAAGTGTGATTATTCTAGTGCATTTTTACGTGTGAAAGTTGCAATATTTTGACATATTAGCACGAATCCTGTTTGCATTGGCTAATTGAGAAAAATAACAATGAAACTTGAGTGATTGCTATGTGTGCATGATCACCTAAAGGTTCATTTCGTACTCAGTTATACCGAATGACCGTCAACCTAGGGTTTGGCCGTGGCCTTAACAGGTGTCCCCAATTTGGTAATTGGATGGAGTCGCAGGGGCAGGGGAGACAAAGTCGTTCGCGAATTGGATTCGGAACAAACCCATTTATGGGATACTGTCATTATGGTAGGGTGAGACAATGCCGTGCTCGACGGGGCAAGATGATACCCAGTTATGCTGGAAGACAATCAACCTGATGCGAATAACGCGGGTTGTACCATGCCCTGTGTGGCCGTAGTAGTCTAAATACGCATGAAAGATTGTGGTAGCATTACACTTGATTATGTGATGAAATTGTGAGGCACGGTATGGGATGGGCCGAAGCAGTTTCACCTTGTAATCGAGACACGTGTGAATGTATTATGCATGGAAAAGTTGCTGCATATTCTGATTGCATTGTATGCTTATGGAATTATAGGGTACATGATGTTATAACGTGTAGGGTGTATGCCAAGGCAAGGTAAAAATGCCTGCGATTGTTTAATGGCACGTTTGCTTATGCTGAGCTGGGTAGCCTGATCATGTGTATAGTTAAGGCAAAACAAGGGTAGCTTTGCCATTGGTCTGTCATCGATAATATACTGCATGTTTTAGGTTCACCCGAGATGAGTTGGCCTCCTAATCGAGGCTTAGGTTATTAACTTGCTGAGATTTATATCTCACTCGTTGTTTTTAACCATCTTATAGGTGCCTAGGTATGTGTACGTGTTGCATTCCTTGGGAACTGGCTGTTTTGATGGGGAACACCTTTTGAGGTTGTCCTCGTGGATAGAGGAGCTAGGCTAACTCCCTACCTTTTGTGGTTGTGATTGGGAAGGTCTGCGTGGCGGACTTGTATTATATTAGTTCTCGATGTACTGTTGTTAATGTATGTATATATATTTGTTGTATGTTTTCCTAACTATCCCTGTTGTTGTTGATTGGGTGATTGAAGTTTACTTTCGCATGCGTTTAATCGTAAGTCAGTTCAATTGGTTCGGTGACGCGTCCTAGGATGTTGCATTATAATGATCAAGGTGAGATGTTATCGCGTTCGTGGGTTCGGGCGTGACAGCTCTCTCTCTCTCTCTCTCTCTCTCTCTCTCTCTCTCTCTCTCTCTCTCTCTCTCTCTCTCTCGACTCACGTGACCCTTCTGACTTATGACTAAGCTCTCTTCCGACGAACCATGCCGCCGCCACTTCCACCGTCCAACGAACCATGTCTCCACCGTCCGACGAACCACACTGCCACCTCTGCCTCAAAAGGTAAAGATTTTCCAATCATTTTTGCATTCGTTTGTAATTTTGGGGATATATTATTTTGAAGGTTTTTTTTCTCTTTACAATGACAAATCTACTCTCTCTCATTCGATGAGCCATGCTGCTACTGCCGCCTCCGCCCGGTCTCTGGACGATGCTAGGGTTTCAGCGAAGAAGAGGACTAGAAAGTGTGCGAACAATCCACAAGAGTTCAATTTCCAAACTCATTGAGGTTTCATGAGTTCACACCTTCTGAATGTTTGCTGAATCATGGGCAGGTCGTGCATTTTCTTTCTAAGTGCATCTTGCCTCTAAACCAACCCCGCGGGGTTTTTCCATTGGAGGAGGTAATGACCCTTCATCATTTTTCGTGCTTTTCTCTCGTTACAACTTCATTTTTTGCCGCTTCAAGGCATGTTTTTCATGTAATGACTTTTGCTGTATGAATGTTCTTGACTTCCTAGTTTTGTCATCGTTTGCTTTTTCTTCGAATATGTGCTTCATGTGATTGCTTGTGCTGTTTGACTATTCTTGACTTCCTAGTCCCGCCACTATTTGTTTTTGCTTCGAAGGGATATGCGGTTTCAGTCACATGTAGGTGGTGCATCCTTCGTACTTCAATGGTTCCATCAAATTCTTGCTGTTTTTTTCTCGTTTGGGGGTTGTTGGGGTTGTCCGGAAAGAGTTTGGTGATTAAGACTCGAGTAGTCTTAAGTTAGCCAAGCTTTAGCATTGAAGAAATACCGAAGAGACTTTTGAATCTCTATGACTGGATTGTTTTTTGTTTATGATGCGTGAGGACTGAAAGAACTCATGGGGGCAGAGGGGTTGACATTTTCAAATTCGGCTTACGTGCAAACCAAAGATGTGAACATTATCCAAATAGTTGGTAGTCAATTTAACAAGAACATATTATAACCAATGTCCTAACAATTTGTATTGACAAAATCTGTTTAATTTAGTAACTAACAAGTATTGGTTTTACCGATTGCCGAATAAATTGCAAGGCATCCCTATAATTGAGCATCTTACCAAAATGTCATGCAGATGTGGTAGTTTAAATTGCAAAATCAACAGAGCACTGAAATGTGACGTACACAGTCATGGGTTTTGTTTGAGTAGTTTTTACTCCGAACATGCACGTTTGTCGGCCAACTTCTTGTTTTAGAATTTTGCTCTAGGGACAATATTTTAACTGTTGGCATTAGGTAAAGGAATCTTCTAATCCTATATATAGGCATGGGCAAATATCCTGGTATTTGAGTAAATTGAGTGAGAAAAGATGATACCTCACTTCCTTACAACTTAAATTCATGGTTGGCTAATCCTTTAATGAGACATCAGAGCATTTGCTTTTGGGGTTTTGGTGCTGGCATGTTATCTTTCAAATGCCTCTTATACTAGCTTTCATGTGTTTACATTTAATTGGCCTTCTTTTATCTGGTGAATGTTTTCCTTTTCGTGGGTTTTAATGTGGATGATATTGCTTCTCTTATTTCTTGGGTGCTTTCTTTCCCTTCTAACTTCTGTCATTTAGCTGTTTTAGCTGTTTTAGCTGTTTTTGGGGTACTTGGGGTTTTGGTTGTTTGGGTGGTGTTTTGGTGTGGGGGGAATTAAGCATCATTACGAGTTCTTGATTTTGACACTGCTAAACTGCCCCTCAACTGAATGTTTGATTAGCACATCTCTGTTTAACATTCACTTCTAGCCTATTGCTTTTATGTTGACTATGAGTTTAATGCAAGCACCGGGACTCTGGAGATGTCTAGCCGCCATGATAAAGAACATTTCATGGCAAGTCTATCCTTCTTGTTGTAGTGGTCTCCATACTCAAATGAAGCAGATCTTGTTAGGCAAGCAAGTTACTTCTCATTATTTTCCCCCGTATCCCTTACTGTTATTTATTTTTTCTTGACAAATCCTCATTCATCCATTGTAAGTACAAGTCTTGCATCTTTTATTTTACTTTTTCTCTCTTATTATTGTGCTTCATCATTTCACAGATTTGATTTATCAAAGTCTTGATTGTCACACTTGTTGGCTTGAATATTCTAATAAATCCATCCTGTGAGTTTTGTGATGGGGGCCTGGTATACATGGACATAATGAGAAAGCAACGAATTCTGTTGGCTTTTGTGGAAGATCAAGATTATGATTATGCTTGCTGTGCTTATGGATTAGCAGCTTTCATTTCCTTCTTTGCAATCCCTATTATTTTACTATTGAGCATCTGCAGTTTTTTCGAATGAAATTTTGATGGTCAAGTAGTTCTGATCTAGTTGATTAGCTTTCTGATTTGAACACTTCGTCATGGCTATAGTGACAAGTGCAATTCTGGAAAAGTTAGCTGCTGCTTGTCAAACAGTCTGCTGACCTGGCTATCTTGGGATTTAAGAGAGAAGTTGCTAGCTAGAGACATTTTTTTATCTGATAATTCATGTGTTGCTCTTAGGAGACATTGTACAGTTGCTGGAATCGTATTGTGTTCAAGTCTTAAATAAATCATTCCGTTCTTCTTATGGCAGTTTGATGACATTGGATCCCATGGTACCAAAATTATTATTTATAATTTGTGGTTGAATGATGATGGGAAAATGGAGTTAGACTTTGATGCCGATCCACAAGTTACAAGCTTCCTATCCATTGTTCTCCCTCATGCTATTTATTTTAATCTTATTCTCCATAAATTGACTACTTTCGAACTTCTAATGGAAGGACATCCGTATTAGTGGAGATATTAGGAAAGTCGAATCACTTCCTGCCTCGAAATCAGTAAACGAGCAGCACATCGCTAATCAACTCCATATTCTCTTTGGGTAAGTTATATTGTTCTAGTTGAAGAAAAAAAAAAATTTTAATTCGTCTGTTTTGACGGTTTTGTGGGTCCCGTCTTCGTTCAGCTGTGTAGCTAAATTAGATTCCCATTTGAGGTCTCTTGTTGGAGAGGAAACTCGTCTTGACACACGGTATTGGAGTACTGGGGCTAGACTTATCTCTTGGGGAGCATTACTTTTTTAATTGAAAGAAATTGTAGTTGTACTTTCTTTGCACTGGTATTTTCATCTTAACAATTGGATGAAAAATAAAATTGTTATCTTGCAGGTATATGATGTCTTCATTCAATTTGAATGAGAGTACTTAGAGTGAATTGACCATCAAAATAAAAGTTGTAAGTGTGGTAAGCGTAGTAAGCTTGTTGCCATGAGAATATCATAATCTTCTAGAAACAAACACAAGCTCTATTGTAATTGTGAGGATAAAATGTGTGATTTTTTTCCTTAGTGTTTGCTTACAAGCGATGTGCCTTATTCTATCACAAAGGCTCTACCTGCAATATGTGAAGATGACATAAGAAATGCTAAGTATTTACTTGAGCATTTGAAGGATAAATTCAAGAACACTGATGTGGAATAAGGCATAAAGTGTACCATTTAAATGTCTTGCTACTTTTTGTTTGTCTATTATTTGTTATTTTATTTGGACTACTTGTCCCGAGAAAGTACATGGTTCAAACATTGTGTTGTGCTGGCTCTAATAGACACAATCGCATTTTCTTTTTGGGAACTTTCTTCCTCTCTACACGGTGATTGGAAGTGCAAGCACCCTCCGCAGGATTGTTGGATACATAACCGTCCGGGACACGAGTTGCCGTCGCATTGTTAAGGACCGATAAATAATTAGAATAGCTAATAATTTTAGTAACTTTTTCCAAAACCTGTTTGAGCACAAAGTTACTCACTGGATAAGAAAATTGCTCAAGAACCTGAATGAACCACCCTTTTCCCATTCAACAATGGACATGCTGTCCAAATGAACCTTTGTCAAAGATTATAGACGCTAGTTTCAATTGTTACCTAAAAAACTGTCATGACCTGTAGTTGTTTCAAGGCTCTAGAAAAGTCCAATCTGAACGAGAAATATGATGATGGAAGCAAAGAGTGAGAGAGAGAGGAAAACAGAAGCATGAAACACATTGCACCCGAAATCAGAAAATTACACAAAGTGATAGAAGAGAGAGCACAGTGAATGGTCAAAAAGCACATCAAGTCCCTAGAAAGTTGGGAAACTAACAAGTCCATAATCTTCGGATATATTTTATTTTGCTCATTCACTTTTGACATCCTACAAGCTCCATTGATTGCATAACTAGAGAATTATAAAGTATTCCAAGAACCAATCTGTTACAACCAAACTAATTGGAAAAAAGGATGAACAAAAAAGACGATGCATTTCGTGAAAGTTCATAAGGTAGCGAGGGCAGGTTATGGTGGCGTTTGTTGCAAAGATAATGGCATGTTCACAGGATTAGCTTGAATCAACTGGCTGAGTAAATAAAAGATTAAGAAAAGTCAGCTATTTAATTTATCTATATTAGAAGAGAAAATATTAGGTTCAAGTACAAAGGTACGCAAGTCCTCTTTACCCTTGACGATCTTGGTGATGGCTGCCCTATCATTCCTTTAGAGTTTGCAATGTTTAGAGAACCATCAAGAGTGGGTTGTAGCTATTCATTTCTCTATTGCAAAAGTTGTAATTGCTACATCTGAAGCTGTTGTTGCTTCCTACCCTTTAATTGTTGTACATGAATTTCACAAACTGAACAGTTAAATACTCAAAATTTCTGCATGTTCGGGGAATACCATCCCATGGATGAACAGAAAATGGTGCTGGAATTGTGGACCAAAGAAAAAACCTCAATGTAAGCTGTGACAACATCAGAATGCTTCGCATTTGTCCTTGCAATGAAAATGTCCCAAAAGACAGACCACCACTCAAAGAGAAATAATCCTCCTGGTGCATCAATAGCTGTCACCCCCCGCACCCTTCGAGCGCGCGATGATCCCTCGATGGTCAAACATTGAATGCGACGTCCCAGATACGTTGCCGACCCAACCCAAACATCAGAGATTAAACACGCGTGGAAACAAATAGAAACAACCCGGACAATTAATAATGATAAGGGATAGTAATGGCACAAAATAATAACTGTAATTCCTACACTTAGCAGATACATATGAACCAATCAACGAAGGTAGATCATACAGCTTCAGCAACCGATTTGAAGGCCCCTGTTTGGCCGGAGATAAACCAAAGCCACCGAAAGGTTGGGTGAGCCGATCTCAGGAAAAAAAACTAAAGATTGGGGTTCCAAAGAAAGATGGCTTTAGCGAGTTCTTCAAAATCGAATGGGGTCCGCATACGGGTGTGCCCAGCTACTCCGGATTCGTCCACGGCATATTTCTTGCAGTACTGGAAGCATTGCCCTTGCTATTGCTCACCGGTATGTTCCTTACGTGAATGAGAGCAGGCAAAGTGCAGGACTTATGATGATATGCGGCACAAAATTAAACTTCAGGTTAGTCCATGCTTCATCTTCAAACTTTACCCCGCTATTCCTTGGTAAATGACTGGATGAAAATAGGAATACATGATTGTCGTCATTATTAAGTGCATTATTTCTGAATCTTGTTTGAGCTCTTATACTACACATGTCAAAATTTCCTTGCAGAAGTAGTTCACACAACATAAATATGCACACTGTCATTGATATACCTGGCTTGTATTTATGCAAGATTTCTTTTGATAGACGACGTGCACACGAACATCATTAACATGTTTATGCGGATAAAAGTGAATTACCCATTTATATTGAAGTCAATAAGGATATGATGATGCAGGAATTTGAAGCGGCTGTAGGAGACACGTCTATCGTTGCAAATCACTCGTCCTACGTTGATTTCACACTTCCCTACTCAGAATCTGGTGTAGCAATGATAGTCACCATTAAGGATGATGAGCGGAGAAACATGTGGATCTTCTTAAAACCATTGAGTTGGAATCTCTGGCTAACGACCGGTTTGGCCTTCATTTCTACTGGATTCGTCGTTTGGCTACTCAAACATCGTACGAATGAAGAATTCAGGGGTCGTCGTAGTCAACAAATCGGTTTAATTCTCTGGTTTTCCTTCTCCACATTGGTGTTTGCTCATAGTAAGTCCTTTCCAAACTGTCGTGCCTTGTTTGTTATTAAGATTTTCTTCGTGGTCTTCTCGATGGTAACGGCTTCCATATTTGACTCTGCTTTTGTTGTTTTAGCTCGGTCTTTTGTTAGCGATTCACTACGATTTATTGATGTAGGAGAGAAGATTGCAAACAATTTGACAAGGCTTGTGCTTACCGTGTGGGTATTTGTGGTGCTTATCCTGACTCAGAGTTATAATGCAAGTTTAGCTTCATTTTTAACTGTGCAACGTTTAACGCCAAAGTTCGTGGACGTGCAAGACTTGGTAAGGAATAGCCTTTTCGTTGGGTATCAGGAAGGATCCTTCATGAGAGGACTTCTTGTGCGACAGCTCAATTTCGATGAGTCCAGATTGATTCCTTATGGTTCGCCGGAGGAATACCACGAGGCGCTATCAAAGGGAAGCAAAAATGGAGGAGTCGCGGCAATCTTTAATGAATTGCCCTCCATAAAAATCTTCCTTGCCAGATACTGCAACAAGTACAAAATGGTATGACCGACCTATAGAACCGACAGGTTTGGCTTTGTAAGTGTCTCTCCCTCTCTCGCTTGCGTGGAGGCATGTTCATGGGAAGTGCACACACATAAACACAAGGGCAAAATAAACCTTTGAAGTTGCAGACATGAAAGAAATAAAATATTATTGTAGCGGATTAATGTGTTATATGGAGGAACTCGGGAAATCTGATGTAGTTGCATCTTGCATGACAATACACGAGCAAACCAATTGAATTCAACATAAATATTTTATAATTTGTTGGACTATTTATTTTTTATGATAGATATCAAGAATAGTTATGCATAAAATGGGGATGCCTTAGACAATATGAGTTCAAGAGATCTAACATATATGCATCTTGTATGATAACACACATATAATTGCTCACTGTAGTCCGTCCATGGACAAATTATATTAATATAAGCTTTCTTTTAGTCTCACCATTGCGAAATTCTTTTTCTTATTTTTTTTTAAAAATTAAGACTATTTATGGTTATAATAGGTCTCAGTTTTTGACATACATAAGATATTTGAGGGAAAAATGTAGAGGCCAATATACTACGGATCACAAAAATTGCAATATACGTAAATATACATCCCTATATTGGTAAACATGATGAAAATGAAGGTTGAAACGTGTCGAAAGAGCATATGAAGACCAAAAACGATATTAGTGACATGATGCACCACCTGTTGACATGGGAGAAGTTGGAGCTGAACCTCTCCTTTACACACACATACATTAATACATGTGAGCAAGAAAATGCTCATAAGCTCGTACTTGTACGTGTTGCAACATGCATGCATGCACCCAGATACACCCGATACACATTTGCTGTGTTCGTGCACGAACACAATAATGCATGAAAGGTCTTTTTAAGGTAAAGCCATGAACTAACATAACTAATTATTGATCAGGCCTTTCCATTAAGGTCCCTGTTAGTAAAATTCTGCACGTGTCAACGAACGTGTTGAACAAGTAATACAATAATGAGAAAAGTATCGTCCCACAGAAATTGATGATAATAAATAAATTAAATATTAAAAATAAATTAATTCTAAAATTTATCTAACAGATCAAAATATAATTGAGAACAAATAAAAATTAACAGTTTTTAAAAACGAAATTTTATAAGCTAAAGGCAGATAATCAATCAGGTAAAATATGTTAGAGCATCTAATTTCACCATAACCACTAGATTTGAATTTCGGATCATTATGCATGCAAGAACAATATCAAACATGTGATAGCGGAATTTCCTAGTCTATTTACTATCCTATGTCTAGGTATAGCAAACCTACTCAGTTTATCAATTCACTATATTTCTATGTGAATTTAAATAAACATAAGTGTATTAAAATCTGTGAATATTCCCGATTTATAATGAATTTTTTTATACTACCTTATCACCGAAAGCTACACAAATAACATGGTATATTTCTATCCATATTTAATTCATGGTTATATATTATAAGGAGCAATTGCATATTAGTACTTCTCAGTCTCAAACATACACATCAGATCATTCAAGTGATGGCCAATCACCTAAACGCATTAAGCACAACAATATATAACTTACATAAATGAAATTACTTGCAAAGCATAAAAAGCATGAAATTCATATCATCATAGTTAAGCTACATCGTAGCTCTAACAAAGAAAATTAGAACATAATAGAAAAAGAAACGACAATAGAAATTAAACCAAACATCTTGAATCAAAGAACAAGAATTCTATCACTACTTTTGTCTTCTCTTCAAAATACTTGAAAAACTCTCAGAGCATTAAAAACAAAAACGATATAAAAGAAAAAAACTTTATGTTCCCCCAAGTTATCCTATTTATATGATAACATCCAAGACTCATCTCACAAGGCAATTGCTTCTTTTTCGTATAAAATTAGGAAATAAATCGCAGAATTCTCAATGTGATATCCACCTTCTAACTCTTCTCTGGGTCACATATTCCTTTCTTTCTTTTTGCCATATTTTCCTTATTTTCTCCATATCTCAATATTCTGCATAAACAAGGAAAAATTAAGTAAGTAAAAGGAAAACCTAAATATATTCTAACAAATATTGCATTATTTATTGCCTAGAGTAGATAAAATAACTCTATTTTTATAGAGTTATCAGTCCCCTTTGGTCTCCTACATTTCAAGGGCAATCTTGAGTGTAACTCAAGATAAAGTAAAAATGGACACAATCGAAGGAAAATACTTCCACAGTCAAAGCTCATGCCAAGATCAAGATGTTACGATCTTTTCAAACAATCTTAGCCTGAGTGTGTATAGCTTCGGAGTGCTCTTCATCATCACCGGGCATCATCTCGGTATCTTCGATGTTGATATATGTGGTTTCATTCCTATATTCTCATTGGCCTTTTTGGAGCACGATTCGTTCTGGTAATCGCTCCCTTTGATCCAAGTTTTTGAAAACTGCAAACGACTCCTTTCGAGAGCACGGATTATTTGGTTGTCTGAAGAGGAATAGATCTTGTGTAGTTCCGAGCTCTCATTTTCAAAGTGGGGAAGCTTCTCCGAATAATGAAGTTGAACCAATAGCGAGGACACCAAATGTAGGAGGGAGGTCAATACTCATTCTACACGTTTGAATAATGAAGATCGTGTTTTAAGAGAGGCTCATCGAGAAAGAGAACAATCATCACATCTAGCTATGTATACGCACATATTAGCATCTAGCTATGTACATGCACATATTAGAAAAAAAATTATTTGCTTTTGTGAAAAAGAGGTTAATTTGGGTTGATAAATGTCGCAGGTAAAATATTTTGTGTCTGTATATATAGAGTATTAAGTGAGGTCATTGTTGGTTCTTTAATATGACCGTCATGTATATAAAGAACCATTTAAAATCTTACAAATCACTTGATAAATAAATTTTGTAAATCGCCCAAAGAGAGAGAGAGAGATTTGTATATAAGATGGAAAACGCTATTGTTAGCCTTCTTCTTTTATTTATTATGGATTGTTGAGAGATTTAGGGTTTAATTGCATAGAAAATTAGTGACTAATTCTTGGCCCATAAATAAAAATAATATAATTGCATAGCATATAATTTTAGAAGCATTCATCATTTAGTTCACTAGATGCATTTGCATTTTAATCAGACCGGCGGTGGTGAATGAACTTGAACCAGTCATGTGGACCGGCTCGCACTATAAGCAAGATTAGGTCAGCACAAGGAGGAATCGTGGCTGAAATTTCAAGCCCAAAATTAGAGTTATTGAACTTTAATTAAGTTGGGTTTAGCCCATAAAGGTAAAAGGCTTGGTGCTTAATTAGAATAACCCCTTAACGGCCTGTCAGTAATTAAGCCCACAAAAGGGGAAAATTCAGCCACACTGGGGGACAAGGGTTGGCCAAATTTTACAATGAGGGAGGGTGCCTAATTGAGCTTAATTTAACCAAATTTGAGCCAATGAGAGTTAATTAATGAAGGCCTCAAGTTAATTCAGCCCGTTATCTTATTAAGGCCTAAATTAAGCCCGTAAAAACTCTATAAATACATACATATACTTCATAGCCTAGAGGTTGGCAATTCACAACTCTTAGATTACATAAATAGAAAACACTTGTGAAAGAGAGAGAGAGGGAGGAGGGTTCTCAGCCAACCCTTAGCTGAGACTCTCGAGGCCAATTCCTCCACCGTCAGTGACCAAGCACAGCAGCCACCACATGGACGACCGCCTGCTTCTAGCCTCGATCGAGCGCCCTGTTGACGCAGCTTTTGCTCCTTAGCAACTACAAAGCTTGCCGATCCTTGTGCCACAACGCCGCTTCTGTTTGTTCTAATGATGGCCTGCTGCTATTTCCTTTACCATGGTCAGTGTTATCAATAGAGAGTAGCCAGGTCTTTCAACCGGAAGGTGCGACCGAGACTATTTAAGATAAATGATCTAGTCATGCGCAAGGTATTGTCAATCGTTCCCGATCCCTTAGGCAAGTTCACTCCGAATTATAGTGGACCGTACATTGTGAAGAAAGTACTCCCAAAAGGTGCCCTAGTTTTGGCTAAAATGGATGGTCGAGAATTCTCTAATCTGGTCAATTCCAATGTTGTGAAGAAGTATTGCCCTCGATAGAATCTAACACTTTTGGCATGAATGGTTAAGTGTTTACTTTCTATATTTTCAATTCCAGACATTTCTCTTATAATAAATTGCTTCAAATGAATTGCAATTTTTTTTGGCCAAAAAATGAATTGCAAGTTAAAATGCCCATAGTCGTTGCAAGTTCTGCATGATTGTTTTGTTTGTTTTAATTATCGATTCCAAATGGGGAAATTTAATTAGATAATTCAATGAATCATGTGGAATAAATGATTGTTCAAAATGAGGTGCATCAAGATGATGAAAGGCAAGTCATATCCTGTCACGGCATGAACCCCTTCGTGTAACAGCCCGAATTTCAATTAATTTTTGGGATTTATAGAATGCGTGATTTGTCAGTGTGCTTATAGTAAAATCTCGCCCGAGAACTGATCACTCTCGGTTATTATTTTAAATTAGAGATTTTGCTAGAATCGCACTCGATCGAATTTTGTCGTTATTTAGACCCCGAACTTGGCAGTCGATTTTTGGGAATTTCAGAACGAAATAAATTGGACAGTGTCGATATTATTGTGGCCAGCATCGAGATTATCAGGAATGGTGAAAAAGTGAATTTTTAGATCGGGTGTGAATTTGGACTGGTAAACCTCCCTCGTAGCGTGACCGGAATTATTTTATTTCAGTCAATTGCCTTAGAATATTATTCGAGACTTTTCGAGAATTGTTAGGCCTTTTCCGAATTTAAATCGGCACCGATAAGCCGATTTCTAGTTCGGACCGTGTCCTCTGGTTCGCGCTTAAATTTTGAAATCTCTCTCCTCTCTCTCTCTTTCTCTCTCCTCTCTCTCTCCTCTGCCGGTTCTCCTTCCCGTGCACGTTTCTTTTTTTTTTCTTTCTCTCTCTCTCTCTCTCTCTCTCTCTCTCTCTCTCTCTCTCTCTCCCTTTTCCCTCTTGTAGCCCCGCGCGCATTCCCCATGCACGCCCACATCCCTTCCCTCTGACCCTGCTGACTTCTCTCTCTCTGTCTTCTCTCCCTTCTCTTCTCTCTCCTCTCTCCTCCCTCCTTCTTTCTTCTCTCTCTCCTTCCTCTTATGCTTCTTCTTCGTTCTTCTTCTAACTTTTCGCCGCCCTTCATGCTCGCGCCCGCGCGAGCTGCCGTCTCGACGCCGCCCAGCCCTTGGCCGTCGCCTCGGACCACCCACGCCGGCCTGCCGAACCAGGTTGCTCCGTCGCCGGCCTGCCAGCAGGCGCCCGTGCCAACCTGCCGCCCGTGCCCCTTACCTCTCTCTCCTCCCCGCCTTCCCTTCCCCATACTAGGCGGTAAAATTTCTAAACCCCTAATTAGCCTAAATGTGAATTTTTAGGGGTAAATTAGTGGGGTAATTAAGCTAATTTAGAGCTTATTTGTGTGGAAATGTGCATGGGTTGACTATAGGACTTAATTGGGACCTCATGAGGATGTTTAGGTGTGATTTGGTAACCGTTTGAGGGCCGATCGGGTATTGTTCACAGTAGAACCGAAAATTGGACTATTTGATTCAAATTGGGAATTAATCGGTTCAATAGGCGGTGGATTAATTTTGGACAATATATCGGTTAATTAGGACCCGTTGGGATCCTAAGGAATGACGCTATATTCAGGGGTTCAATGGTCGAGTTTGATTGGCCACATCGGGTCCTACACGGATCGGGATTGTGTATTGCTAAGTTGTGCTGGAATACCGGGTGAAAATGGACTAAAATAAAATGTGTTAGGCGTGCCGACAATGAGTTGAATGAGTGAAGTCACAATTTATAGTACTGGACACATCGAGGCCCGATAATTAAATTGAGTCCCGCGACATGTGAAATTACATGTTGGGCTTTGATATGGTAGAAATTGAAATTGTCGATGCACGTGTCGGTCGAAACAACTGTGGCCTTCGGGTCGGGCCTTCGGGTCGAAACAACTGTGGCCTTCGGGTCGGGCCTTCGGGTCGAAACAAATGGGGCCTTCAGGTCGAAACAGTTGGGGTCTTCGGACCGGGCCTTCGGGTCGAAACAGTTGTGGTCTTCGGACCGGGCCTTCGGGTCGAAACAGTTGGGGCCTTCGGGTCGGGCCTACGGGTCGGGATAGATTGTGGCCTTCGGATCGGGCCTACGGGTCGGGTTAGATTACTGGCCTTAGGGTCGTGGCGTCGATAGGACTGCTTACTCTTTTTATATTGTTAATTAATATCTAACCTGCAGGACGTTCTAGTGAATTGGGCTTTGGGCCCGGGTGATTTGATAATTATTATTGCACTGGTTCATTTAATTATGTACTTTATTTACCTTCTGGAGGTGCACTTAGTCTAGTTTGGGATTAGAGATTTGTTACTTGCTGAGTTTTCTCACGGTTGTGGTAAAACTGACTTTTTTAGACCCCCGCCCGTAAGATGCCGAGGAAAGCCCCTCTTTTTGGATTCCCGCAGCGTATCGAACGATTTTCTAGTGTACACCCCTGCGGAGATGGAACGGCTTACGTTAGATACCGCTCGGTTTTGTTTGTTAATGTGGGAGAGGACTATAGCCACACTCAGGAGTATATAGCCTGGTACCGTAGGGGAGCGGATGGCGTAATAGGACCCCCAATCAGGACTTTTGACGTTCCGGTGGACGCAAACGGCATTAGGCTTCCTCAGATGGTGAGCGGTGAAGTGTCGGACCCACAGCCTTCCCTCAGCGTGAGTTGGCGCGTAATGAGGCCGTGAATGGGCCAGCAGCTATGCATGAGGAGGAGGTGGAGCAAAAGAAGTCATAGCTGTAGATGTAGACCCGGTGGAGGACGAAGAGTTAGACCTTGGGGCAAGGGATATGGATATTGACGAAGCTGGAGAAGTGGCTGAAGTTGGGATGGACCAAGAGCATATGACTGAAGAAGAGGAGAAGTTTTCGTAGTCTTGACCACGATGGAAGCCCTAGTTTAGGTCCCAGCCTTAGGAGTTAGAACCGCCACTTTTTGGCTGTAGCCTACCGGTAGGCAGACTGATATTCCCGGCCACTGGTCCCTTTTTGCTTTGTGGCCCTTTTGATGTATCTTTTGTTGATCGAGGGGATATTGTACGTCAGTTTGTAAAAGAATATATATTATGGTTTAATTTATCGCTTAATTGTTATATCTTGCTATTCATGGTTGCGTTTTACAAATGTCCGGGTGTATATACATATATATAATTTATAAATATATATATACGTCGCTTCTGCGTGTGTCTTCTCTGATTGGGTTTATACGGGTCGGTGACGCAATCCTGGGAGCGTAGCACTTCGTATAGACCCTAGGCGGATGATCGTGCTCTCGTTGGGTGCGGGGCATGACACTTCGAGCATGCGACACACTTCTCTGGTCGAATAATGCGATATCCCAGGATATCGCCGACCCAAATTAAACTTATCAGAGATTTATATCAACAGCGGAAACCACCAATACCCGGACAATAATAACTGGAGTAATCAGGAAGAATGCACAAATTCATTTCTCATTCAAACTTATATAATATCCACAATTTACAAAACCACATATATACAAGCACACTGTATCGCCCCACTACATACCGCCGATATCAAAAAGGATCGATAACCTGGGTACCCTATCACCAAAAATAGTACGCTTCAAAAGCCTATTCCACAACCTCTACACTTACCCCTACGCCCTTTACTTGGCGTCCACTCCGAATCTGATTCTTCGTCCTCTGAATCTGAATCCTCCTAAGTCTCCTGCTTGTCTGTTGGGTACTCTACCACGTTAATGTCGGTGTGCAACGGTATTGCAAAATGCTGCGGCGGCGGCAGAAGGTTCATTGATCAGACCAGGGTTCTGAAATATTTGATTGAAACAACCATGAGATTACATCTCAATAAGTACACCCCTAAACCTCACCTAGGCTATCACATACCTCCAGACAACACATACCTGACACAAACAACCACTCATACTAACAATCACACACGAACCTACCTAGAATTCTTCATACACCTCACTGCACGCCAAATAATAATACAGCCAACATGCCACAATGATGCCCCATTCATGTTGTAAAACCAAAACATGTAATATGAATTCACATGCATCAATGCATCACAACCGCGCGTGCCTTGATTATAAGGCAAAACCCACTTGGGCACGTTTCATACCATGCCTAGTAGTTTTTACCCCATAATCGAGCACTACATCACACGATACAACCATACTCGCACACTAACTCACGCCATGCGTTAGCTTTCGCAATCCTCATATGTCAAATCGAGTCCAGCTCATTTCCAACTTTTCCACCACTACTGTGCCCGCGTAAAACGCATCAGGCCAACGGTTTTCTGACCTCGTCAGGCATCGTCAGCCCGTCGGGCCGAGCATCGTCACCTCGTCAGGGACGACATTGTCCCGCGTAAACGAACACGCATTAGGACGGAATCCTACACTCAACTTTCCTTCTACCACGTCGGCATAAAACTCATCAAGCCAACAGTCTTCTGACCTCGTCAAGCATCGTCACTCCGTCGGGCCGAACATCGTCATCTCGTCAGGGACGGCATCGTCCCACGTAAACGTACACTCCTCAGGACGGAACATACCCCGCGTAAACAAACACGTCTCAGGGTACCACTTTCCGATCATTCCAATCATCTCATACCATTGTACCACACGTGCCACACGGTCACACATCACACATGACCACACAATCCCACGCCACACATGCCTTACGCCAAAACACATTACCATCACACAATCATGCCACACGGCCACACATACTTGGCACGTGGTCATACATAATCTCTCGCTAATAAAAATGAACATCCATAGAATCAGGATAAATCTGGGCAGTTTACACAGTGACCGAAATCCTATCAAAATAAATAGTAAAGGAACTCCAAAAATTCTAAATTTTGGATGTGTCATAAAAAAGCATCTTGATAAACATTTCTTATGAAGAACACGAAATCCTGTTCAGCCTGCAACCATGCCTTTTTGTCTCTCGAAATTAGACCAAAATCAGTTCGCTCTAACAGACTATTTTGTCCTCAAAATAAATTTATTTCAACACCCAAATCACCTTAAAAAGTTTTAAAATTTTTATATGTCATAGAAAAGAAAGTCACCAATAACTTTTGTAAAGGAAGTTTATCAAAAATAGCTCTGGAAAATTTTATAAAAATTCGGAAAGATAAGAAGGTCGGGATGAACAGTGCTCCGGGCAGTTTTAATACGGTTCGAAAATGGGCTTTCATACAACCCAAATGACCTCCAAAAATTTCAAATTAAAAATATGTTATACTTCAAGATGTTGGGAGCAACTTTCATGAAGGAAATTTCCTCAAATTAGGCCCACAAAATTCTTCACAAAAATAGCAAACCGGACGGGTACAGTAATCACGAATTCGAGAATCACACCAAACCGCACGGATTCAAATCCTAGTTGATTTCTACCGAATTTCAACCACCAAAACTCATTCCATCATGTCCAAACTATCATCCACCAGCCACATGAACATCCATAAACACAACAAGGGATGAAGCTCTCCTCTAATCCATTTACAATCACTTCCATCAACCCCTAAACTACCCTAAACTACACCTAAACGAGTTCGTTAATGCCCGATATCCTAAATAAAGTTTAGGGTGTGACTTACCCGAACTCTAGACTAACTCGGCTAGAGTGGAAAGGGGGAACAGCTGGCCGATGACTCACGGCAGCGGCGATCGGCGTACGGCGACGACATAGTGACGTTTCGGCGACAGCGGCGGCGCTCCTCCGGTGAGGGCCTCTCACGGCCAAACCAAGAGGAAAATGAAAGAGAAGAAGTGGCGTGGGAGGGGAGATGATCGGCTGATGGGGGAAGAAATGGAAGGAGAGAGAGAGAGAGAGTCAAAGGGGTCTTATGGGTCAAAAAGTGGCGCCGGTGTTGCAATCCGGTGCGTTGGACCATTTTGCCCTTTGATCGAATGACCATTAATCACTCTCATCCAATAATTGAGGATCCTTTTGGTCAATCAATAATTCTAAATTTTGACTCATAATTATCTACAATAATTTCCCAAAATTGTCCAAAATTCGGAACCCCAAAAATAGGCAATAAGGGCAAATCGGTAATTTTCCGGTCTCGGTCGAAATTCCATTTTTGACCATACCGACCCTAAATGTGTGTGGCCAACATAATATGACGTCGGATTCGCAAAAATAACCTTTTAAGCCCTCAAAAATCGACTGCAAAGTTTGGAGGAGCAAAATAGTAATTTTTTCACTTCTAGGCCGAAATTCCAGTTTTCGAACGTAACTACTCTAGATATGCGTGGCCACCCTAAAATGGCATTGGCCTCAAAAAATAAACTCATATAGTCTCGAAAATCGACGTCAGAGTCTAAAGGGGTAAAATCGTAATTTTTCCAATTTCGGCCGAAATTCTAATTTTCAACTAGACTAGCCCCAAATGTATGTGGCCACACAAAAACGATGTTGGCCTTGCAAAATAGTCACAAACACCCATAGAATTTCGACATCGAAGTTCGGGTCCAATTTGGAGATCAAAATTGCTCAATTTAAAATTTAGAGCCTCTTACTAACGGTGACTGTTTAGGGGTTACGTGTATCGACCTAGGGTCACTCGAGTTGTGACGGTCTTGATTACCGGAATAGCGCAAGGAATTATTGGTTATTTTAGGGGTCACGATCATTCGGTTCAGGTTCGGGATTTATTTGCCACGCGCACTCTTGGTCGAGCGGAATCACCCGCGATCCGATCGTACGTTGTTGGCCAAACCAAATCCGTCACCTTCCTAGAATCGGTCCACATTGGCCTATAATACTTCCCCGCCGTTTCTCAGAATCTATGCCCAATTCGTGATCGAGTCCCCGGTCCACGTACCGTTTTTCTAGTTAGCCTTTCCCATTGGTCAGTATCCCGTGAAGGGCCAGCTATGGACGAGACGTACTAAAATCAAATGAGAAATAGTATCCACTTCGTTGAATCCCAGAAATGGGTCGAAATTCAGGATGTTACATATCCTATGCACAGTCCTAAGATTATCTTAAGTGAGTTGAGTGGAAAATTCCATGTCCACAAGTAAAGGGTTATCTTGCGAAATGTACGACAACCGAAATGATGAGAGACATTTCGTTCATCTATCATTAGCACAAGTGTGATATGTCCCACACAAGTGCATATATTTACCTATCGATGCCGCATCAACAATGTCGTCCCCCTAGATCTCTTACTTGAATCGACAATCAAGTGCGGTAATCAAGGTGCGTGCCGTAGAAATCAGAGAGTACCATGGATATACAACTCACCACCAACTTCCCAATGGTTAATTTCATGTTGTGAGCTATCCTGACTCGAATCATTTCCTTTGTCGGGTTCTCTCCTGGTACACTAGAGGTTTCACTAGTAAAGGCCAGGTGAAGGAAAGATATTAGGGTAAGAATCAACTAGCATGTCTGGCCATCCATATTTAGTGTCTCTTGATTATTTGTCTATTACTTCGCTTGTTTGTTTTTTTGTCAAAAGAAATTTCCATTCATTATCAAAATGATATATATAAAAGGATTCATATGAAATCTCAAAAGTCACTATAAAAAGGCAACCACATAGAGCTTCAAAAAAACAAAAACCGAACCTTTGCAAAAACCATTGCCAATTCTAGGAAACTTCCTTACAGATCTACCAATGATTTAAAAAATATTTTCTAAAAAATTATTACTTGTATCACTTATATAAAGGACAATAATATTTTAATTATTCACAAAAGTGTTTATATATAAATTGTTGTTAAAAATGAAAATATTTTTCATTGACTAATTATTTCAAGCGATATAAATGATTATTTTTAGGAAAAATTTTTCCCAAATTATGGATTTTCTGCTAAATAAACGGAGACCAATTGTCTTTTTTTTCTCTTGCAAATATTCAATGCTTTTTCCGCCATAAGTCAAAGAAAAGGAGAAAATAATCCAAAGGTGATAAAAGGGAAAGAGTAGAAGATCATTATCCCTCATCTCGATGAGCTCATTGCCAGCTTTCTTCTCCATTTTCTTCCTCCAACCAAGAAAAACCCAACCCTGTAACTCTCGTTCAAGGCAAGAACTTTCAAACAATATGTCCAAATCTTTGGATAAGCGTAGAAACATTACTTAAGATTTTGATCGTGGTCAATTGAGGAAAAATATTTTTTTTCGTTCAATTGAGCATTTAAGTTCTTAAAAGAGGTCCAATCAAATCTCGAACTTGCCGTCTACGGAAATTTTGCGGCAAATGACCAAAATATTTTACATTGGAACCACATTATTTGTATGAATTTTGCCGACTGCAAACTTGAGATCTGATCGGGACTTTCAGAAAATCTTAAATACTCAATTAACTAAAATAAAATCTTAAATTCTCAATCGGTCAGTGACCGAAACATTAAATTCTGTTTCTGCTAAAAAAAAATCCCCCAAATTGATTATGCTATAATCATTCCTAGCAATACTCTGAAGTTAAATGCACTGTGAAATGCATGACACAAACTTTAAAACGTTATTGCTGAATAATTTGAAAAATATTTTTCTAAAAATGATCGTTTTTATTTCTTACAAAAATAAACATGCGAAAATTATTTCATCATCTACGAAAATGTTTGGACATAGATTGTTGTCAATAATGAAAATATTTTTTATTAATTAATTATTTCAAGCGATACAAAAGACCGTTTTTAGGAAAAGTTTTTCTAAATCATTCATTTTTTGCGAAACAAACGGAGCCTTAAGTTACATGAATTTTCTTGATTCTTATTAGCACACGGTTTTCCAAATAAGCCACAACATCTACTAATATATGCAGAGATATTTCCCTCTGTGTTCAATTTCTCAAAGTCTATACTTGATGAGAAATAGAAGTACGGGAATGACAAATCTTAACCTAAGAGCTCATTCGATACAGCTATGATTGAACCTCAATCATGCCGCAATATGGTCATGCGAGAAGTCTTGCGACTCGTGTGTATCTGATTATGCATACGTTAAAGTTGCAGCAAGTTGGAAACTAAGAGAGCCGACTTCTTAATAGTTAGTAGGGGCTGCTTAAAAGCTGCTTTTAACTTTTCGGGGGATGTTGCCGCCGTTTAGTGCTTGCCAAATATCGTGGAGCCGTACCAATTAGCCACTAAAACTTATTGGTGAAACATGGGCCGCGCGACAAGTTCGAGCTACACGCTTGCTGCGTGACAATCGAGCGTGTGGAGCCGAGCATCCGGCGCCAAACACCTGTGAAGACATTATCTCAACTCCAACTTTGATGATATAGAATGGAAGGGATATGCGATACATCGACTCCAACTTTGTGCGTCTTTGGTAATTACTCTGTGTTCGGATCGGGGAACTACCATATCCGGTAGAGCGGTTGGTCCCATACATTCTAGGTGTAATTGGTTTTAGGGTGGATAGTAGGTTTTAGATGTGGAACCTAGAATCTACCATGGTAGAACTGGTTCCTAATTTTTAAAATCTGAAATCTACCATAGTTGTCTTGGAATCGATCCTGCTCTACCTTATTTGTCAAGTTTGGTTCTAAGGTCTCCATGGGAACTAGTTTCTTTTTTTTTTGTTTCATTTTTTTTTAAACCAAGACAAATAGCGATTATAGAAAAGTAGTATGACCATCAATATGACTCAAAGTAAAACATCAATACAAAATAAATATATATAAAGCAATAGAGAAGTTAAGCTCATTTAAGAATAATAAATCATCTTCTTCCGACTTAAAAAAAAAAGTTTCTAACCCGTTCCTGAGTGGGTTGGTGGGTTTAACACCTGGAATCTGGAACCTACCTGAATAGTATCGATTCCAAAAATTTGAAACCGGAACCCAAATTAGGGGTGAGCCTTGGGTCCAGGTAGAAAACCGGAATCAATCAAGAACCCGGACCCGATGGATCCATTCGGTTCCGTGTTCCATGGACGTAGGGTCCGTTCCCGTTCCATATTTGTTTTAGTTCACCACCCAATTGTGGAATGGTGACGAGGAAGGTCGATGTTTCGGAGTTTTAGTCCGGCGGGTTTTCCAATTGTAGTGAGCCGAGGTTGAGGAGTGGCGTTGTTCTTTGTTGTAGGCTCGAACGATCTGTACTTCTTGTGCTCGTGGTTGGTTTTGCTTAGGCAAATTGGCGCATAAGTCATGCGGTCGTGTCTCGATGATGATCGGAAACCGCGACCTCTGTGTCCATCTCCTTCAGGTTCTTTGCTTTTGGGAGAATGGTTTCGCAAGATCTTCATCGTTTGTCATTATCGTGTCCTTTTCCTTGGATAGAACATCATTTTTCTCTCTACTAGGCAAGGAGGCCTTTGTTGGGTTTCGATGGAAGTGTTCATCTTAATGTCGTCGCGAATCATCACACGTTGTCTGTTGTTGATGCAACATGTGAGCTGCTTGCTTCCTCATTCAGAAGAAGAGGTCAAGTAGAAAGTTTTTCGGTGTATAACGGCTAAAAGAGGCTAATTAGTTTGAAATCAGGAAGAAATGGTTTGTCTTGTGCCATGTTTCATAGTGCTTCTTGATTAACATTGGTTTTTGCTGCCTGCATAAACCAAGACACGCATTAATAGGTTGTGATTTGCTTTTAAGTTGTGGATGTCTTGTTGATGCAGACTCTTTCTGTCCGCCCTAAAAGAGGTTAATTAATCAATCTCCAACTATATTTTCATACTTACGAGTTATGCACAGGTTTTTAGAACTAACCGTGGGATATCAATCATATCATTCAGCTCGGAGGATGCTTCTGGCTTCTTCGTCTCTTTACTAAAGACGATGCTAATATGTTCTCGTATTGTTTGCTTGGCCAGCGTTGTTTGATTGATATATCAACTATCAAGAATTCAAGATAACATGTCAATGGAGGTTGATGGATGTGAGGAGATGACTCCGATCACGAAATTTGAATTGTCGGGCGATGAAAATGAAGAAGAGCCATCCCCTACCACGAGTGCAACAAATAAGGTACCTGGTTCTCATCGTCCTCCTGTTAATAAGAAATGTACATCCGATTGCTAGAATCATTTTGCAAGATCAAAGATGGGGATGGAAAAACATATAAGGTGAAGTGCATTCATTGTGGGTCTGAGTTAAAGTACAATGTTGCTCATGGTACTTCCGCAATGAGGAAGCACTTGAAAACATGTAAGAAGTTTCCTTGCAATGTTGATAAGAGACAGAAATTCTTTGCACCGCGTAACGTAGACTTGGCTGACAAGGCAGGGGGAGGTTCTAGTACTGGCAGTGTCTTATCGACATGGTCATTTAATCAAGAACGTTGTAGGCAAATGCTTGCTCGGTTCATCATAGTTGATGAACAACCGTTTTCCTTGGTTGAGCGTGTTGGATTTCGCAAGTTTGTCACCGAGTTACAGCCTCTCTTTAAACATTTGTCACGTTTTACGGTGGCTAAAGATTGTATGAAGCTATATTTCTGTGAAAGAACTTGTTTGAAGACTTACTTTGGTAAGATAAATTCTAGGATTGCACTCACGACCGATACATGGACTTCCATTCAAAATCTGAATTATTTGTGTCTTACTGCACATTTTATTGATGAAAATTGGAAGTTGCATAAAAGAATCATCAATTTTGTGGTGATGCATAGTCACAAGGATAGGGAGATTGGGAGAATGGTGGAGAAATGCATCAACGAGTGGGGAATAGAAAAGAAGGTATCCACAATCACCGTGGATAATGCTAGTTCGAATGATGTTGCAATTGGTTATTTGAAGGAAAAACTTTCAAGAGAAAAGTTATTGATCTTAGATGGTAGTGTTTTACATATGAGGTGCACCGCTCATATATTAAACTTGATTGTTAGAGATGGCTTGACTACGGTACGGAATCTATTGCACGTATACGAAACGTGGTTAGGTATGTGAGGAGTTCTCCCATGAGAGCCAATACATTTAAATCTTGCATTGAGGGTGAGAAGATTACTTACAATGGTTCGGTTATTCTTGATGTTGCCACTAGATGGAACTCCACTTACCTCATGTTAGACACCGCCATAAAATTTAGAAAAGCTTTTGAAAGGATGGAAGAAGACGATTCAGCTTTTGCTAGTGAGCTTAACCATGATCTTCGTAAAGATGATGATTGGGAAAATGCCATTATTCTTTCGAATTTCTAAAAATATTCTATGATGCCACCAATCGGATGTCGGAGAGTTCGTATGTTACTTCAAATGATTATTTTGAAGGGATAGCTCTTTTGTATAAAAATTTGAAAGAAGCGGCGAATGCTTCGGATCCTAAGCTTCAAGCTATGGGTATGAAAATGAAAGACAAATTTGACAAATACTATGGGAGTTTGGATAAAGTGAATATGTTGGTGTTGATTGCGGTTGTGTTGGATCCTAGAGCCAAGTTGAGTTATGTGAATTTCTTGTATGGACAAATTTATGAAGATGAATTGAAAGTCAATGAGATGCATTACAAGGTGAAGGATGCATTGGAGCGTTTATATGAATTTTATGAACAATCTTCTCTTGATTCAAGTGATAGAAATTTTGGTGCTCAAAGTTTGAGTGCTAGTAGTAGTGGTTCCAATGCCGATGCCGGTGGTAGTGAAGGTGGCAAGATCAAGAAGTATGACGCTCAAGCTTGGCGAAAAACCTTTATGCACTCGAACTAACAAATGTGCAATGACAACAAATCTGAGCTTGATCAATATCTTGAAGAAAAAAAATGAAAATATTCTTGATCTTGACCTTTTGATGTGGTGGAAGACTAGTGGCTCAAAATATAAAAAATCCTATCTTTGCTGGCTCGGGATGTTTTGTCTATTCCCGTAAATTCATCTGTTTCTTGAGTCAACTTGTAGTACATCGGGTTGTGTGCTTGATGGCTTTCGAAGTTCTTTGACTCCTAAAGTAGTGGAAGCTTTGATTTGCACTCAAGATTGGTTGAGAGCCGTTCGTGTGCCAATTGATGTTGAAGAGTGCATCGAAAATGCAGAAAAATTTGAGATGGGTAAGTGATGTTTATATCTTTATATATTGTAATTCCTTTTATATATCTAATAAGTGAATATTTTATTTAATCTTTCTTTTTTTTAGATATGGATTGTCTGATTGAGGAGATTATCGTCAGTAAATAGAGTTTACCAGTTGAAGCGGAATGAATATATGTGGTAGGTTTTCTAATACTTATTTTATTTTACCAATAAATTGATATGGATTGTCTTAATACTTTGGTTGTCTTTGAAGGAGCAACTAAGGGAGATGATTGCTCCTTTAAGTGGATTGTAAAGCCCCCGAGTATAAGCTCTAGCATATGGTCTTGACTTCTTTGCCCTTTTATGGACTGTGAAGTTAACTGTGGGACTTGGGTATCCTCTAGTGCCTCGTGGATGTTAAGAATTTTTGCTTATCTCAATAAAAGGTGTTGGTAGTGGTACCAAATCAAGAGTTCTTCTCATAAGTCATTACTATGTGCTTTTTTTTTTTATGATTTGAGTTTGTATAGTGGAAGGTTCTTTTTCTTTTTGGTTTTAAGTGTAATGGGAGGTTGTTCATATGATATTTTGGCTTCATGTTGGCGCTTGAATCTTATGCTGGCTCTGACTGCCTACTTGTCTTTGTATGGATCCTCGCTAAATGTTTGAGAAGATAATGCTCGGAAAAGTATTACCCTCGTCAATTGTTCTGTTGCATGGTCATTAATAGGAATCTGCTCAAGTTTTTAACAAATTGACCATATTGTTTTGGAGGTTTGGGGTGTGCGCTTTAAGGATGCCTTACCTTGGGTTTTCTTAAGATTTGCAGTTGTTTATTTTATAAGTGCTTTTGTTATGCGATTGTTGATTGATCTTTTTCATTGATTTTAAACTTGCAAGGTATTGACTGTGAAGGGTTAATGAGCTTTGGCTGATGCGGTGAAGGGTTAATGAGCTTTGCTGATGTTGACCGGACTTTTTATCCCCTCATGCAACTCAAGTAATTATATTTTTTTTATGGGCAGCGTTGTTAGAAAAAATGTATTGACTTTCACCAAAAACTTGTGAGGACTCCGATAACTTTATTTGAGTGCAAAGAATGTAATTGCTTGTATGACTCGGATAACTTCATGAGAAGTTGACTAAAAAAATCTAAGAACTATATCGAGCAAATTAAAATTTATTCATTTTCATTTTGATTAACTAAAAAAAAAAAACCCTCATTTGAACCCTGAACCGACCCTGAACCCGTGACAGCAGAGGTTCCGGTGTTCCACGCTCGGACGGGTAGGTTCTGGGTTCCTCATTTTGAGAACCTGCATCTGAGCAGAGGTTCTAGGTTCCAGGAACCTACCCTAACCCTGAACCGGAGCACCCCTAACCTAAATTTTTTTTTATAGGCGATCTGATCTGGTCTGGTCCGGCTGCACGGCCTTATTTGTATCGGGGATATTGATGATCCTTGCGGAGGCTAAACCTAACTAGGCCGCAGGCCCAATGTAGTTTCTGTAACTTCAACCATGTCCTCGACATGGATCGGGCTTTCTGCATACGGGTGGTCGTCGGTGGACCCCCTCTCTCCATCCTTTCTGCGGCGGTAGCACACTCTCTCCCGCTCCCTCCCTCTCGATCTCTCGAACAGAGGCAGCTTCCGACCACCCACGCATGGCGTCTTCAACCCTTCTGCACAGCCTCCTCCACATTCCACCTCGCCCTTCGAAGTGCCCGACAGCTCAATTGCTTCCCTCCAAGCTGCCCACTTCGAGACCAACCAACCGCGCTTCGTTCCCATGCACCGGTCCGCGCGGTCCGACCAGGAGGCTCGGGGGCCGCCGTTCGTCCCCCGTCGTCGCTTTCCAGTCGAACTTCTTAAAGGGTCAGGCTCACTTCACCGTAGGAACTTCTGGGCAGTCTCAATTCACGGCTGTTTGTGAGGTTCTCTGGCTGTTTTAGTAAATGGGGTGTGTTGATCGATGACGATCGTGGCGGTTTGTTTGCGACTGAAGCGTAATTGTGGGATGGATTTGATGGTTGGGTGGTTTGATGTTGCATTGTTAGCGGGTTAGCTGTTAGCTTTTGGCAGAGCTGAAAGTACAATGCTCACGAGCAGACATTTTTTTATGAAAGGCGCTAAAGAAGTGTGGCTGTTGGTAAACTAACCAGTGATGACTTTACTAGGCGTGTCGAATGAATTATTTGTTATTACCTGCTGATTCCCTTTTGCGCTCCGTGGTGTAGTTGCTCAAACGGTTTGGAAAGTGGGGAGGGATACAATTGAAGCGGGGACGAATTTGGTGCCCGTGAGTGCTGTTCTTCTCTCTTTGTTATGATTCTTTTGAAACTGTTCGTATTTGCTTTCAACAATCACGTTGTGATGCTTTGTTGATGTTCTTTTTTGTTTAGGACGCTGTTCCGAGGCCTGTAGCGAGGATTTCGGTTACTTTCGTTGGGTTGTCCGTTGCGCTTTTTGTGCTGAAGTCATTCTTATCCACCGCCTTCTTTGTTCTGGTAAAGTCTCTGCTTCAATCTACCTCTGTTTGTTGTGAATTTAGAATTTATGTAGTTCCATTTACAGTGTGTGGCGTCATGTGTACTTCACTATGATTGCACTGTCTGTCTAACTTTTGAGCCAGCCTAATAAGTGATACATGAATATGGTAGATGTAGCTCGACCTTTCTATTCTGGTTTATTGTTGTCTTTTAACCTAGGATTGTCTAGTAACTAAAACAATGGGAGGCTAGCATTTGGAATGGGACAATATCATGTGTGCTGTTCTCCTAAATCAAAACCATGAACTTGGAAATAGAGGAATTGTGGATGAGCATAGACTTCTACCAACAATCGCATTTCTTTTAGCTGACTAGAATTTTTCTGGATTTGGAGAGGAGAGCAATATATTGGTCAAGGAGGTCACATCTGCAGAGCTTGAATTGCTGGTGCATCTGACGTTAGTTGTGATACTAGGATTCCACTCATTTCCTTACTTCCATTCTATGAGTTGGGCCAATTCTCAAGTCGACAAGTGTTGATCTTTTTGGCTATGGCGCTCCCCTGTGCTTATTAAGCTGTCAATTTGCATGTTCGCCTTCAAAATTCAAAGGCTGTGAATGTAGATTCCAAGCAGAAGTTCTTTGCATTGATAAACCCCTGAAAAATGTATATAATTGTGTGTCTAACCTCTTTGACCTTTTCCTTTTGCCTTCACTGAGCTTGTCTGTCAGATTCGCTTGTTCTTCCGTTTAACCATAAATGTGTCTCCTGGGATATATATCCTGCTTTCTTACACCCTTTGTTCTCAACTCAGGTGATTGAGAGGTCACAATCGTGCTAAAACTTATGCCCTTACTCATAATATCTGTATATAGGTACTTAGGCATGGAAAACCTTGTCCCTCCCATATCTTGCTCGGAAAAGAAATAACTTCTACCTTGTTTCAAAAGAGTCGAAAGAAGTTTAGGAATATCCGATGTCCTGATACCATGTTCTTGGAATATTTTTATCCCATTTCTCTTGCCCTCAGAACATGTTAGATGATATATTAAATGACCCTTCTTCTGATTCTCAGGCCACCATGGGACTCATATATTTCATGTTCCTCGCCTTAAATAAAGACAGCGGACCAAAAGGGGGTGGTGGTGCCCCTCCGATGGACGATCCTGCGGAAGAAGCTAGAAAAATAATGGAAAAATACAAGTGAGTTCAGCAGAATCACAGGTCAGAAAGAACCAAGTCTGCAATTTTCCGGTCCCCCTTGCCCCTGCTGAAGAGATATGTGGCGGTGACAGCAACCGGAGATGGTCGCCACCGAATTCGATTTGGAATGTCATTTTTGCATGTGTAAAAATACTAGCGTGTCGTGCGGGGACACACTTTGTGTTTCCAGTCGCGTATTTACCTTGTCCTGCGAAGGCGTGCAACTTACTGAAGTCACTGCTCGAGCATCCGATCAAGTTGAGCCAAGATTCCTCGTTGTATACGTACTAAGACTAGTCTACGAAGTGTACTCTACTGGCGTTGATCTTTGCTTTGATTTGAAAAGCTCGTGGAGATCTTGTTTTCAACCATAATTCATCCATTTCAGCATTCCACGATATTGATGAACTCTCTTCCCCGGAAATTCAAATAAAGGATACGTGCGAGGCGGAATGTTGATGATCTAATTCAATTCTGATCCGATTTTTTTTTTTTTATGAAAAAGCGCGAACTTTTGGTTGGTATTCAAATTTGCCGCACTTTTGACAGCATCCCTCGGAAGGAAACTCGATAAAGACTAGATTTGATGGGTTTTCTTATCCGATACAAAAGAATTGAGGCAAGAATTGTAACCCAACCCAAAATTGGTGTTTTATTACCGGACAAAATCATCCTTCAAGCTCAAATTGAGACCTAAACTAAAATTGGTGTTATTTTAGGAGTATTATGCCAACAAAGTTCTAATGGTTGGTATTCAAATCTGGCCCCTTTAACGGCATCACTGGACGGAAACTCGACACCATCCAGATTTGGATACCGATCGAAAGCGAGTATTTTCTTATGAAACAAAAGAGATCAGGTCAGAATTGTGACCCGACCAAAAATTAGCGGGCTCAGATTGAGACCTAACCTAAAATTGGTGTTTTTTCATGTGAGAATTATGCCAGCAAAGTTTTAAATTTTATTAAGTGTATGGAATGAATAACTAGGCTGCATAAGTGAAAGTGGACCTTAATATAATTATATTATCAAAGTAAAATTGTTCTTTTTCTTTTTATTTTGCCATATCGAAATAAAAAAAAAAGTAAATTTTCTGCGGGAAAAGACTGGGAGAAACGAAAGGCTAAGCACGAACGCAAACAGTCAAAGAGGCGGAGCGAGCGAGCTGCTCAGGAATGGCGTCGGCCTCTCCTTCTCTCTTGCCCTGCCACCGTCACTGTCGTGGACGCCTCTCCCTCTCCTCCGCTTCCTCCTCCTCCTCGCGGCGCTTCCCTCCTCGCTTCGCCACCCGTCTCAGGTAACTCTCTCTCTCTCTCTCTCTCTCTCTCTCTCTCTCTCTCTCTCTCTCTCTCTCTTCGCGAGTAGGAGCTGAGAACTGGAGCCTCTTGCGGTTCGTTCCATGTGGGTCGTCGCTTGCTTATTCACCGTGAAGTGCTGTTGTTCGGGAGCCAACCCAAATGCTCGTTTCTGACGGGAGCCCATAATTTGTTCGAGCTCCGGTGGCGATTTCAGCTGCGTGGCTGCTGTCTCTGTTTTGTACATGATCGAAAATGGAGCTGAAGTGAATTTTGATGAAACAGATTGCTTCCTCGTTTTGGTTTCCGACTTCCCTTTTTAAGGTGTAGGGGATAGATGTCCCGGTGGTCTGTTCATGGTGGTTGGGCTCGTCCACTTTTCTGGAAAATTTTGATTTTGTCGCGGTGTGGGTGTAAATGCATTGGCGCTTTGGTCTTGCTCCATCGAATTATAGTGTGTATATTTACCGTTAGAAGTAAGATCTGATTGTAATGACTTTTTACCATTTAGGTCTGCAGAAAAAGGCTTTCTTTTTTACTTCCTGTCCATGAATAATAGATGCAGCAGATGCAGATGAGCTTTCCCTTTTTTTCTTTTCCTGCCATCTTGTTGTGTTATCTTGCGTAATGGTTTAAAGATTTTCTGGGGGACTATAGTGAAACCATGATAAGGTGTTTGATGTTGCGACTGGACTTTGTGATATGAACAGGCTATTTGTCAGAGGGTTTTACAACACAATCCGGTTTAGTACCATCTGCCGACAAAACCAGGGGTCAGGCTTTCCGAGTATTGGCAAGTCCTAATGTAAGCATCAAGCAATTCTATATCTATGATGAGAGTGCATTTCTGTTGGTATTATGGACGAGGCCTATGAGTTGGCATCCCTTATTTTGGTGTTTTGTGGTGTGGCTGGTTATTCATTTTAGCTTCTTGTTGCATGGCATGTGAAAAGTACAATTGGTGGAGCTTGAATCGCTGATATATGGATTTTCTTCATACTATAATCATGGTAAACTGCAGGAGAACTTGTAAAAGATCATGAGAAGCTGTAATTTGCATGGTAGTCCACTTTGAAGAAAAGTTAGATCAATATAGGTTGCAGCGTTTCTTTTGGATCCAAGATGAATGTCACATGAGTTACGATACATGTATTCTGTTTGCATAGGTGATGTCAGATTATCAGTGTAAGAAGTCCAATGTGTCTTATAGGGGTGGCAAATGGGTAATTTTGGTGGGTAGGGGACGATGGGTTGGTGGATTAATCACTTGATGACGTGGGTATATCTCAATTTTGCGTGGTTAAGAAGTTGGACACATGTTACTCCACTTTGATTTATGTGGAAACATCATTCTTCCACAAGTTCTCCGTCAAAGCTTTCAAATACAGCAACCTTGACACTGTTGAGAGAGACACTCATATATTTACTGTTACATCTAATTTTAGGTCCATCAATTGACTATTTAAGGACCCAGGTTCATGCTATCACAAACAAATTACAGTAACCTTGATTGACACAAAAAACATGTTGTCGTAGGGGTCCTTTTGTGTAGCCCTCATTACTTGTTTGGTAGCTCAAGATGTACTTTAGTAGATATAGGACAAACTCAACGTCTCCTTTGAGGCTTGGACACTGCTTCCCATTTTTATCCTTAGTTATTCATCACAAATTAAAACAATTATCAAATAGAAGGAACTGTACAGCTGTGCGCCAATCTAAACATACTATGATGTAATCGATTTGCCAAGTGTCTTCAGCATGGAGTTAGTTCAGAGGTTTAGCCAGAAATGGCATTCATATGGATCAGCTCTGGATGATATAGCTTAAGCAAAATGAATATAGAATACCTTAAGCTTGAGACAGCTTCTTTGCTGAGGAATTATTCAGATGCTAACTAATGCCTTGATGACATATGGGGTTTTATTTCCATTACAGATGGTATAACAATTTAAGAAAAGTGACATATGTTCGCTGTATCCAGTCCCTGGAGTCTTTACCAAGTTACAAGTATCTGTGAAATTGTGTGAGGTTATTGAGCTTGAAGTAATTGCTTCATGCAAAATGAATTAACATGGTTTCTAGATTAAGTAGCTACTCGTATGTGCTGACCTGACTTTTCATAAATTCCAATTCAAATGCCACTTGAAGTGTCCAGGCAGATACTTATCTGTACCAAATGCTTGATCTTTCACTTGTACATCTGACAATATTAAAGAGATCTCAGAAAATATAGTTTTTAACATCAAGATGTTTAGAAATGCAAAGATTAATCTTTCTTTTTTCATGCCTCCTAATATGAAATTTGGTCTCTATTTATCCAGAAAAAAAGTTAAATAAAGGGTTAAGTACAGTTTTCGTCCTAAATTTTCAGTGTGTGTGCAATTTGGTTCTCTAACTTTTGTGTTATGCAATCAAATCCTGCATAGTCCTCAATTTGTGCAATTTGGTCGTGCAAGTTTTAGTTTGTTCATCTAAGTCCTCCTACATTCTAGATTTGTGCAATCAAGTGTTTCATTTACCTGTTATACCTTATCAAATTGGGGGTTTTTTTTTTCCTTAGTTTGTTTATCGCTAATTGGGCGTTATCCTAGCATTGTGTGACATTTTTTGCCACAATGACAATACCACGTCATTAATTAATCTAACAGTTAAATGAGAGCAATTGATTTGAGAAAATTAGAGACTTGATTGTACAAGATAAAACTTAAATGACCATTTGTACAAATCAAGAAAGTTAGAGGACTTGATTGAACACAATAAAAGTTAGAGGACTTGATTGAACACAATAAAAGTTAGAGGACAATTTGCACAATTACCGAAACTAAGAGAATTAAAATTGTACTCAACCCTAAAATAAAAGTAAGATTAGATATTCAATCTTCAGGATAGTATCATTGTAATTTGACCATTCTCTATTGAAGTAATGGAGCAACTACAGCAATAACAGCATTGGACAGCAGGTGGATGAATTTGCTGTATTGATCTTATCTTTTCCTCAGTTTGCCCTGTGATGAGATCTTCAACTCATATGGCTCATCCCTTTTTCACATAATGAGATTAATGCATGGAATCAAAAAATTCATCTTAACTTAATTCTGAATGTTTGTGCCATTATCTTGAGTTCTGTCATTTACCATGTTTTCCTGTTGTTTTTAAGCAATGGAATTAAGGAAGAGAACATATCATTGTGATGAATCTCTCTGTTCCTCGTATAAACCGAGCAGATGTCTTCAGGAAGAGAAAATTCCATAAATGATGTGATCATGGTAGATCCTTTGGAAGCCAAGCGTTTAGCTGCTCAGCAAATGCAACGACTTAAAGCAAAAGAGAAATTTCAGGTAAGTAAATGTGCATCAAGAGATATAGAGACATCTATCGGCAACCCACTTACTGGGGTGTTGCTTGCATTATATTATTGTACCCAGTGTAGTCTAGATTCCCATCCTTTATGTGAAAACGTAGGGTGGAAACATTTTGGTCTTGATTAGCGAGTCTCGTGACTAGCTTATGGCTGATATATGCCCATTAGGGAAGAAACCGGTGAATTCCACAGAGAAGCTTTACAGATAGGGTCCAGAATTTTCTTTTTCTTGTGTTCATCCGTATGTTATTAGTACTTTTCTGTTGATATCTTTAGATTCAAATTATTTGTGTTTGTTTCCGCTTAACATCTTGATCCAGTTGTTGCCTACTCATGGATAAATCAATATGAACTTTGAAATTGGATGAGAGGTAGAATGGTTCAGATGGTTGAGTGACTCAACCCTGTATGCACTTTTGCTGTGCGAGTTGTGCATGAGCCAACATTACTTTTTTCCCAAAATCGTCAAATTCTCTATATTCTCTTTGCTATAGATAGAGTTTTCTTTCGCTGGAATTGAGAAATTCTGTGGATACAGAGAAGACGTCAAATTGAAGCGATAAATGGAGCATGGGCGATGATTGGTCTCACAGCAGGCTTGGTAGTTGAAGGTCAAACTGGAAAGGGTATCTTGAGCCAGGTAACAGTATAATGCTGGACAATGCACAAATTTGCATATTGCACGTCTTTACAACATACTGATTGATTCTTTCTCTCAGTTGGCTGGATACTGGGACGCTATCGTTCGGTTTTTTGTGCAGTAGGCATCTCCTTGGTGGAGCTAGGTGTACATGAGAAGCTACAGATTCATTGTTATTCTTTGAAATTAAACTTCTTGTATGTTCCATTATTTTTCCACATTGTCCTGTTTTTGTCCTTCAGATTACTTAAAATCTTCTTGTTCATCTATAACGCTAATGACATTTTTCACTTCACCAGTTGGGTTGCTTTCACGGGACATGGCAATGACATCTTCACGAATACAGTAATGCAAATGCAACAAGCTTATATGACTTGACCAGCTTACTTATTTCTCATTCATTCTATTGTTATTAGATGCACTCAACTCAATTTATTATCGTCAATACTCATCACATGTTAACACAGAAAATGGCTACATTTGGTATTGATAACAAGGATTTCATGTTGTTAATTTTCATCCCAGGTGTTACTTCTCTAAAAAGTATAAGACAAAATGAATGTGTTTGGGTTCATTAAGGAAAAATAAAGCAATTTCGGTAAATTTTGTAAGGGGATCAAAGCAATACCGATCAACATTCTATTATAGTTCCTCAATACACTAAAATAATTCTGATACTCTATTTATGTCCTGGTGATTTTTTAATATTTTTTCAATTTATTTGACTAAATTTCTTTGCATATTTTCACGATAAAGTACTACATCACACTTTAAGATATCTCTTATTGGAACGTTATTGTAATTTATACAACACCCCATGCTCCTTTTAACTTAAAATCATTTTTTCTAAGTGTTGGTCGCCAATATATAACTGTTATGAGATGAATGTCTATATAATATAATAAATATAGTCATTTAAGTAAAAATACATTAACAAAACATTGGGGGAATAATTATCCTGAAGCATCAATTAATGTAAACTCCTTTTATTTTGCTTTTCGGGTGCTCTCAACCCGCATTTCTCAGCACTTTACTTCTATTATATTAACAGCTAATTGTTGTCAACGATAAGGAATAAGTTAGCTGCCTTTGTTTAAAAATAAACAGCATAGAAACACTAAAAGTACTAAAAATTTTATACTGCACTCGTTTTAGCGTCAAAAGTTTTTGCCGGCTCACTTAAGTATCAAATCGGAAAAAAAACGGTCACTTAAGTGCTTCTAGCGACAAATTCTGGCCGAAAATGTTATGTGGCATTTTTAATTATATGTTAATGTCTAGGTGGCTTTCTCATAAATATAAAAAAAAAAAAAAAGAAATTCTATGTGGACAATGAGATGGTCTATAATCACAAAACGAGCACTAGAGAAATCTCTCTCGCTCTTCATCTTCGTCGAGCTAGGACAATTGTATCCATCCACAAAGGGAGGTTCGATCGCCATGAGGGCTTGAAGGCGAGAGAGACAGAAATTGGGATTTGTCCCCAACACGCTTGATGGGCTAGAGCTACCGGTCACGGTCGAGGTCACAAAGGAGCGAATTGATTTTCTTCATAAATTGGGGCTCACGACCTAGGACATCAATTACTATCCTTTTGCTCCTAGGTTGAGCGTGAAGAAGAACATGGCACCGATGCTCGATTTGCTTCTATGCCCTAATTTAGCCCCGATTTGTCAATTTGGGAAGCTCAAGCCTATTCTCTCTATGATGACTCTCTATGGCTCACTCATGCTCCTTCTCTGTCCCCTCGGCAATTTGCACTTTCTCTTCACGTTCTTCGTCAGGTTGAAGAAGATCGGGGTATCGATCCTTTCTCTGAGCTTCAATGGAAGATGATGCATGCGAAGACGGGCGACCCTATTTTCCTCCGAGAGCAATGGCTCAGGCGCGACGGCAACGACAGCAAAGACAGAAGCGACTCGAGACACGGCGAAGATCGCCCCTGGAAAACCACCGCAATAATGGACGCCACCACTGCAGCCACGTCCCACCTGCATCACAAAATGACCGGTGAATATAGCTGGAACCAGAGCTTCTGCAACGCAAAATTAGGGTTTATTTTTTGGGCAAACATGTAAAACAACGTTGTTGGTTGTTGTTTGGGACTATTAATGCTATTGTGCACGTTGGCAAGTCACATGGGTCGGAAAAATTGATAAAAAGAAATCGACCCGAATTGGAGTTGGGACATAAGCGATTATTATTTTTTTAAATGGCACTCTAAGTGATCTGAAAAAAAAAAAACGCTAAAATGAACGTCGCATGAAACTTTTGGCACTTCTAGTATCTTTATGTCGAAAATAAACCAATGGAATTCTAGATATTCATTTTAGAGGAAAGAAATATTATGAGTTTCTTTGAAAGTACATATTAAATGTTGCATATTTTCACAATATATATAACAAATCTCTTTGTGATACATTGTCATGGATAATGAATTAACCACCTAACTCTTGCGAGAAAGAAGAGAAATGTAGACATCAATAGTTACCAAGACAGAGAAGAGAAAATTTCGATTAAAAAAGATGGAATTGGGAGATGATATTGAAGAAATTAGCTCAACTCTCTATAAATAGAGAGGAGCAAATGGAAAAGACAGAAGAAACGAGTTTACACTCAAGAAAGATTTTAAACGTTAGCTTGCTCACCATTTCCACAATGCAAAATTTACATGAAGCAATTCAAATTCATTCTAAACAACGCTCCCTATAAATTTTAGCACAGATTTTTTTTTTTATTGATATGAACTTTTGCATATCCTTTCTCTAGCATAATTTCACGCTGATGTCGATATTAAGAATAATACTAAGTATAGTTTTGAACCCGTGCAATGCAAGAACATCTTGATTTACGTGCACAAATATATTTTTGATATTTCGAGTTAGAAAAGTCACGGCTCGTGATCCAAAACGAAACAAAAAATCTATATCAACAGTAAACGTAACTAATGTCGGGACACAAAATTTGCAAGTGGATGTACGTATCAAAATGTACACGTCGCAAACCTTTTGAGTATTTCAAATTAAAAAAGAAATTTCAAATCACGAGATGCGCATCCCGAAGACTCGGCAGACAAGTCAATCCGGACAAACCGCAATTAAATTTTTGCCAGGTCGATGGATGGGACGACGATGGCGATGTCACGCGGAAGCTGAAATTTTCCAAGTTCCCACCCCACACCCGCTCATGGGCCCGAACATCAGAACCAGGGAACTTACGGACATGGCCCAAAGCTCGGGAAGGAGACAAAGGAGAGGCGTTGGGGAGGTTGGGTGATGCCATGGGGCGATGATGATGGGCGACCGTGAAAAATCATTCCCCATCATCACCACTGCCCACTGCCGTCAACTCCCCCGCTTTGACTCCCCCGGTCCGTCTGCCACCGTGTCGCTGTCTGTCTCCCGCACCCCACGTTACCAAGTTTACCCAGTCAAACCAAAGTCGAGTTTTAGAGAAATGCCCCAGGAGTTGGTGTGTACTAGGAAAGCCCGGTACGACCCTTGTCCGGATCAGCTCGTGACTCCTGCTCTTTCTGGGCGTGTTCCGTTTGAGCTGTGGGGAGGAGGGTGCAGATTCGGGTTCCAGAAGGGTCGGTAGGGGGGGGAGGCGTCGCGTTCGATCTCGTTTCTTGGGGATGGAGCTGAAGAGGGAGAAGCTTGTGAGGTAAGCCGCTGACGCGTTCCGGGGTGTTTTGTCCTTTCCCCGGAGAGTATTTTCCTGGAAAGTTCGCTTTTTAGGCCCGGCGGATGCTTGGTTGTTTCGCTTTATGGGTCTTGGTCGGGGTTGTGATATTTTGGCAGCAGTTGCGGTTAGTTTCTCTGAATTGTGTGAGCTTTAGTAATTTTACTCCTTATGAAGTTGGAACGGACGAAGTGGTTAAATTCTTGGGGGGGAAATGCTAGATCGCTCCGTTTTCTGGAACGTGTAATGCTGGATTGAAACTCTGATGAACAGAGCTTCTTCTTTATCTTTTCCACAGATTTTGGCCTCTCTTCATAGCTAATTACTATGTGGCTTTGCCGAAAACTATAAATGGTTGAAATTTTAGTTTTGCGAATGATTTTCATGGGAAACGGCGAAGACAGCCGCTTTACTTAGAGCAATATAAATTATAGAGCCCGACCCGGTTAAATGCAAGTAATGCCTAGTCAGCTTCCCCTTTGATACCTTTTGAGGTCTCTGTTACCTGCACACTCGTGTATTCGGTGCTGAGTTTTGCTGCAAATTTTGCAGGTTTTATTCTGATGGAAAACATAGGAAAGAATCGAGAAGGGGAAGTGACGACCCTTCGAACTTGAATATGTCATCTTCCAATTACATGGTTTCCTCGTCGTCTTTGCTGAAATCAGAGAATGGATTCGTGGGAGGTAAATGTAAACTACCTGAAGCTATTTCAAGTGGGAGGAGTAAGGTGTTTCCGGAAGACCTTGCGCCTGGGCGGAGTAAAATGCTTGATCCGGGGGGTGAAATTGTGTTGAGGTGGAACCGGATTTTCATTTTCTCATGCTTAGTGGCACTCTTTGTTGACCCATTATATTTTTACTTGCCAACATTGGGAGGGACTCTGGACAACTCTTGTGTGCAGACAGACTTGCATCTACGAATCATAGTAACCTGCTTTCGAACACTGGCAGATCTCTTTTATTTGCTGCACATGGTTATAAAGTTCAGAACAGCTTATGTTGCGCCAAGCTCTCGAGTGTTTGGTAGGGGTGAGCTTGTAATGGATCCTAAGAAGATTGCACGACGGTATCTTAGATCTGATTTCTTCATTGATCTCATTGCAGCATTGCCTCTTCCTCAGGTACTTTGCTCAGAGAATTTGCTGGTGATATTCATGCTGAACCATCGTCTGTTCAGTGAGATTGTTTACTGCTTGCTCACCAGCATACCCCGGTTATCTGCATATGAATTTTTTCCTTGAAAAATTTCTGTTTGAAGGTGTTAAAATATAAGCCTTACAGAAACTTAGTCTAGCATTCAGAAGTCATGAGAGGTACGATGAAATGAATTACCTTCTTGGAAAGTTAAACCGGCAAGTTCATTAAAACAAAAATTAAGTGAAAGAAGTTCTCCTTATATATATCATTCAACTTGTTATAGCATTGTCAGGTTTCTCACTCTTGTGCTATATATATATATATAATGAACGAATTCAGTTGTGATATACGAGTGATTGACGTCACTAAATAATTGCTATTGGTATTCTTTTTCACTCCTGCTTTTGCTAATGAGGCTTTTCTAGAGATTGATTTTTCATTTTCTTCTTTCCTTGTGGAATTGCTATTGGTATTCTTTTTCACTCCTGCTTTTGCTAATGAGGCTTTTCTAGAGATTGATTTTTCATTTTCTTCTTTCCTTGTGGGCTGGGGATTGAAAAGAGTGCACCGATTGTTATTAGAGGCTTGTATAACTAATGTTGACAGGATATGGCTATCTTAGTAATTGTATCCAACTTTTTGAGTGATATGTGAAACCATATGTCTTCGTTTTCAACATGTCTAGATTAAGGGCAAGAATATTAAAGTATCAAAGATCACGTTGCTTGGATTCAATTAGGTCTTGGGTTTGCGTTCCATCGGATCCATGCTGTTCTGTTTTGTCATGGCCTTGCTTCAAATTTGAAACAAGTTTTACTAGCAGTACAGTTTTCACTGGTTGGAGTCTCAAGAAGTTGACTTTTTGGGTAAAGTAAGTGTCCAATCTAGTGAATTCTTGAGTGGGTCAAACATATTTGTTTTGTCGGGTACACCTTTAAACATCTACTTATCCGATGACATTGCAAATACTGCATGGATTTTGAGCACATTCTCCATGTGGATCAAGAGATTCCAACCACAAATGGTCTGCTATGCAGTTGTTGATTTTGAAAGGTTGATTTTAAAGAACTTGAATGGATGTGTAGAAAGTGTCCTTGTTGGTCTATTTTTTAAGAAGGACCTTGAAGCCATTATGGTTAGATAATTGTGGATGATTTCTAGAAAGCGGGCAGACACAAGCCTTTTCTTGTATGACTACTAGAGATATACGTGCGTTGCATGTGATGGATATCTTCTAGGTCTTTTAAGATACAAGTATTAGAAACACCATGTTTCTACATGTGAGTTTTGTTGTGCATGTACTGCCATTTCACGCCCAAAATGTACATAGACTGCCGCTACATGACAATTTTTCTCTTTAGAACCCAATACTTTTGAGCCCAACCTCTGTTATAAAGTCAAACAGTGCAAATTGTGGTTGTTCTCTTGAACCGTAGAGGATTGTAGAATTGTACGATTCATGAGTGCGAGACGAATCATTCGAAGGTTGAATCAAACCAAATTGTGCGATTCAAATTGTGAGTCGCATGATTTTAACAACACTGGCACGGCTTTCAAAGAGTTATTCACTTTATTGGCTACCATTGACTGTACAAAATGATTGAGTCCTTAATTCTGAGGGAATAGCAATAAGAACTAGGTAATTGCACTATTTCAAGTTTATAAAGAGGGACTTTCTAATTCCAACATCCATTACCAAAAGGTTAGCTGATTCTTCTTTTGAAAGGGAAATTCCATTGATCTCTGCAGTGGTTTTACTGTTGTTCTCAAGCAAGGAGAATTATATATAGATACATATGTTTATAAATGTACCGGATAACTATCAAGTCACATCTAAAAGGAAACTTTTAGCCACGGAGCCATAGATTAAGCCAAAATTAGTGATATTCTCATACTCATACTCATTGACAAGTAGATCTTCTGATCTTTTACCTAGTAAGCCACTTAACCCACATAACATGCATTCAGTTTTATCCTATGAAATGATCATCAGCATTTAAGCTGAAAAGAATTATCTCATCTTCTCAGTGAATACTGGTTGCAAAAGTATCGCATCAAGTTATAAGCTGGACAAATGAAGAAGTAATTATCACGGTAGCTCTCTATGGAGGAATACAACCTATATGAGAATCAGACATATCATTACCGAAGTACTTGCACAATCAAGTAAAAAGCACCTAAAAGTGGGGGAGAACTGGCACATGACCTCTCTTGATGAAGGTCTATTACAGTTTGTCGATACAGAACCTCTAGTAGCATTGAAGATGCAAAACTGCTCATTTGACTAAAAATGATGTCTATGACTCAAAAAAGAAGTAATCATATTAAGATGAGGTCATGTTTTGTACAGCAGTGTAGAGTTTTCCTGAAAGCATTGATAACCTGAAATTCACCAAGACTGTATCATGCACACCTAATAATAAAGCAACAAAAATAGGAGTGGAAAACTAAAGATCAGTGAGGATGCCTTAAATGGATTACAGCTGCTTGTTGTAGATGCATGTCTAAATGTCAGGATTGATATTCTGACATGCTTTTGTTGGCTTTAATGCTGTGACCACGAGATTTAAGTGCATTGTAATTGGAAGAGATGGAATAGATGGGTTGGTAGATTTATTGGAGAGTTGAATTTGTGAGAAGAGTGAGTCAGGCCTGTTGAGTGAAAATGATATGAGCATTTGTGTGGGCTGGCTTAACTGCATTTTCTTTTGGCCAGTAGTTATGATTGGCTCTAGGGGGTCTTAACAGAGAGATATTAGGTTGTTGTCATAAGGTCTCAATGGATGTACAGTTGGGTGACAGGAGTAGTAAGGGTCTTTCACGAAATCAAGAAGGTCTCAACGCAGTGACCGACACATTGAAGGCCCGAGTGCTTTTACCAGTGGTCTACACACGTGCGTGTATGTGTACTTACACATACGTCCGTAATAGGGTGAATCTTTCAGTCTTTTGTAGTATTGCTTTGCCAGGTTTTGATATAGGAGGGATTTAAAGGTTGTAACTCTCATTTCTGATCTTTGAATTCTGTGCCATTATTTTGGGTCTGTTGAGGATTTCAATTATGAATTTTTACCTTTTTTTTTGGTCTCAAAGATGTTCTACAATAATTCTGCAGATAGTGATCTGGTTCATTATACCAGCAGTTGGAAGTTCTCGGACCAATCATGACAACAACGCCCTTGCGTTGATTGTTTTGCTGCAGTATATTCCAAGGTTGTATCTTATTTACCCGTTAAGTTCTCAAATAATCAAAGCAACTGGAGTGGTTACAAAAACAGCTTGGGCTGGGGCTGCCTACAATCTTCTGTTATACATGTTGGCAAGCCACGTATGTATTATGACTGCTTTTGAATTGATACCATTTGCAGTATGAGCGTATGAGTGGAGCCACTTAGCTGATATTTTTCACTTATTTTCTGGTCAGGTTCTAGGAGCAGCATGGTACCTTTTGTCAGTTGATAGGTACACATCATGCTGGAAATCAATTTGCCGAAAGGAAAAAAGCCCTGTCAAGTGTGTTCCTGAATATTTGAGTTGTGATGATTTTGATGGTGATCGCCAAATATGGGCCAGCAGTACAAATGTTTTCCAGAGTTGTAATCCCAATGACAATACTTCCACATTCAACTACGGGATATTTGAAAATGCAGTGACCAAAAATGTCGTTTCTTCTAATTTTGTGGAAAGGTACTGCTATTGTTTATGGTGGGGTCTGCAGCAATTAAGGTAACATTTCCATTCCGGCCATCTATTACAACAGAAGTATTGTTGGAGTTCCTAATGATTTGAAATGTGTCCTTATGCTATGAACATGACGCAGAGAACTACCAAACGATTGGACTTTTTGACAGCCTTACTGATTATGTTGCTTTCCTCTGTTTTATAAATCTTGCTAGTCTACACTCTGTAAGTGCTGAGTATCGCTGCAAAAGTCATTGGCTTGAGCCTGCTATGGCGCTTTAGTGAGAAGATCTGTAGTGCCGTTCTGTAGAGATGCTTTAGGATATTCAGAATTGAATCTTTTCAATAATTTGATACTTGGAGATGTGATACTGCCAATCTTTAAATGTGTAACTCTGGCTAGATTACTATTTTAGTTGATGAATCTGGCAATATATCTGATGAGTGGCTTGGTGTGCACTTGACCATATCAAGTCATTAACAACCAAAAGACTTTAACTTTAGCCTCAAGGCAGATGAAGAGACTGAGAGTCATGTTTAAAGAATTGTTTCTGATTTGTAGATTATGAGTTGAATTCTATTTCGTTTCCTCTATTTGGCAAGAGAGGCTAATACACATCTTTACCCTCCAATTTTTCAGTTCTTATGGTCAAAATTTGTCAACAAGCATGTTTATTGGGGAGACATCGTTCGCCATACTTATTGCCATCTTGGGTCTGGTTTTATTTGCCCATCTGATTGGCAACATGCAGGTAATTTATTGTTGGCTCTATTCTCAACTCAGCCAAGCTGTAGATATGTTGTAAAATCTTGATTGTTTTACTATAAATACTAGCAGTGTTAGTTAGAAGATGCTGTCTAGTAAGGATGAGCTAATGTAAGAAAGTAATAATTTCCTAAAAATTAACTTGACACAATGATGGGACTGGCTGGTTTGACATTCCATAGATCTGTTGCTAAAACCTACGAGCTAAGCATGAATTTTGGGAAGAATAACTCGGAGATATGATGCCGCTGGCTAGTTTGACATTCCAATATAAGGTAGATGGGATTTTTCACAGTTTCTTGAGCTTTGCCTCTTAATTATGCTGCAAAATCACTGGAGGACATTTTAATGCCCATGCTCATACATATGCTTATAATCATTCCCTGATTTTTAGTTATATATAAGACTAAATCTACCTATCTTGAGAGGGAGGTTGATGACATAATATGCCTTACTCCCTTTTTGCCCTTTCCATGTTTAGACTGAATAGCCAAGTCTCTGCACCTCCAAATCTGAAGCCATGGTTCAGCTTAATTCATGATGGAGATGAGAGAAAGCTGAAAGACTTGTTGTAGGCTTCTCATGCTGTTTTTGTGATTGTTTCCCCCTGCTAATAGGAAACCGAGTCTTATATGAAGTTAGAAAAACTGAATTCAAAAAAGGCTCTCTGGGGGATTTACTTGGCATAGAAAAAATATGGCATAGTTATATGTACAATAATTGTCAGTGTTGTGGTGGTGTTACTTGGTATAGGATGAACCTATTTAATCAATTTACAATGAGATAAAAGAAACTTATCGTGTCTGAGGAAGTAGATATATTGTCAGTCGAACATCTGGTCGCATTGTATAACCATTCATTCTAGTAAAAGGATTAGAAAAATTCATGGATGCCTCACATGTATAAATACCTCTGATACGTTAGTTTTTCAGTGGCACTTTGCTTTCAAGGTAAATATGACAAGTACGTACCCAAATATTTTGTTAGACTGTCATGTGTCACTAAATAGTTTTCTGAACTGTTCTTTGAGGTGCTTCGGTTTGTTACTTCATGTCTGAGATTGTCTGTGTATGCAACCCATGATTCCCTTAGGAATGCCAAGGTGAGTCTTTATGAGGATACATGAAGTTGTGATTTCTGTGGGATTGACATTATTACACGGAAAGGTGATACAGTCAGGTTGTCCCAAGTTTTCATGTGGCAAACGTGCATCCAACTCTTCTTCCTTATATTCGTCTTTTGCCCTATAGAGATACTGGCATCTCTGTACTACCAAGTTTTGAGGATCTAGAGTCCATTGTTTCCAGGATTTGTGATCCATGCAGACATCTATGGTCCTTAAATGAACAGTTAAAGTGCTAAATTCTTGTCTGACAATGGTTTAAGATAACCAATATCATTGTTCAAATGTGTGATTGCTGCTCCCACCTGACTCAGAGACATATCACAGTACTTTCATCATAGATCTAGTCTGTCTTGTAACAAAAAGAAATTAAAAAGATCGAGTCTCTAATTCCATTTCTGTTTCATATACTTATTGATTTTCTTTGGGTGCAGACCTACCTGCAGTCTCTTACTGTTAGGCTTGAGGAATGGAGACTTAAACGAAGAGACACAGAGGAATGGATGAGGCATCGCCAGCTTCCCGAAGATTTAAAACAACGTGTACGTCGTTTTGGCCAATACAAGTGGCTTGCTACTAAAGGAGTTGATGAAGAATCCATCCTCCGTGGCCTACCAGCTGACCTCCGTCGTGATATTCAGCGCCACTTGTGCTTAGACCTTGTTCGACGTGTATGGTCTTTTTACATCAGATCCTATCTTCAAGCAATTGTTCAATTTAATTGCTTTCAGTTTAGTGTTTTAATGTGTTTACATTGCATTCTACACTTAATACTGTAAAATGGAGCCGAGCACATCAGCCAACGCTTTCCATGCACTTGCACAATGGTAAAGAATGTTCTCACTCGTTGCTACCAAGGACGGGCTTCCTGAAACTTTACCCTACTTTTATGCAATCCATGTTTTCTGGTATTCTTTCCATCATCCTTATAAATTTCATGCATTTGGTCGACATTTGGCTTATGTTCACAAAGTGGTCATTAGCTAGAGACTCCACTCCATATGGAGTAGGACACTGGAATGCACATTTGTTTGGCTTGTTGTATTCTAAGATCCTAATTTGACATTTTCATCTTTTGTGATCTGCATGTCATGCACGTATGAAGAAATGGAAAAATTTAAGGCTGTGTTAAGTTGGTCATCTAAGAGACAAGTACTGGCTCAGTGGTATGGCCTCTCAGTTCCCCAAGCTTTTTGCTTGCTTTGAGTCCCATGTTGTCCTGTCCCCAATCCATTTCTTTGTTTACCTAGCAAAAGTGGTGAAAACCAAAATGCCAGTACTTTGGCCTCTGAGACATAGTGTCGTTGTTAGTTGAGCTAGCGCATAGTAATATTGGTTTTCTTTTGGGTCATTGGAAATTGCTATAAACCTTTCTTTAACTGTCAAGTGAACTAGGCGATGGTTTTCAATACTAAATGGTTTTTTGGAGATTATTCAAATATTAAAAATGTAATGCTAACTACCATTCTGTTTAAGAAGGCAAAGAGTGGCATTATGTATGCTGTTTTTTCCTGCATTTATCAGTAAATTATCACACTAACCTGCTTTCGCATGATTTTCAGGTACCCTTCTTCTCCCAAATGGATGATCAGCTTCTCGATGCAATATGTGAGCGTTTAGTATCCTCGCTAAGCACTGAAGGTACCTATATTGTTCGTGAGGGTGATCCCGTGACGCAGATGCTTTTTATTATCAGAGGTCGGTTGGAGAGTTCGACTACTAATGGGGGTAGGACTGGTTTTTTCGATTCAATTAGATTGAGACCTGGAGATTTCTGCGGCGAGGAGCTACTTACTTGGGCGTTGCTCCCAAAATCCAGTGTCAATTTGCCTTCCTCGACCAGAACAGTTAGAACGCTTGTAGAAGTGGAGGCTTTTGCTCTGAGAGCGGAAGATCTCAAGTTTGTGGCCAACCAATTTAGACGCCTCCATAGCAAAAAGTTGCAGCATACCTTCAGGTTTTATTCCCACCACTGGAGGACATGGGCTGCCTGCTTCATCCAAGCAGCTTGGCGCCGACATAAGAGGAGGTCTATCGAAAGCAGTCTTTCCATGAAAGAGTATGAGAATGTGGTTGAGGAGTCAGGTCAAGAGACAGAGGATTCTTTTGTCTCCAGAAATCCTTCTCAGACAAAACTAAATCTGGGAGCGACAATACTGGCTTCCAGATTTGCTGCGAACACTAGGAGAGGAGCTCAAAAGATCAAAGACGTGGAGATGCCAAAGTTACAAAAACCTGAGGAACCTGACTTTTCCTCCCAACCTTATGATGAATAGCTGGTCTGGTTGGGTCAGGTTTCATTGCTTCAGCTTTTGCGTGCCATCAAGAAAATTTGCTTTTGAAATGGAATCTACAGTGGTGCGGTCTTGAGCTGCATATATTGACGTTAGGCTGAGACATATAAGGGTTTACAACAAAGAGACTCCTCTCCGAAGGAATGGTATGACTTAAAAAGACGAGTGACAGTCAGAGACTCAGAGTGCCTAGTGAGGAGAAGTTGTCATTAAAGGCATTAAGCAATGTGTCTAATTTAGCAGCGCAAACGTTTACTCTTCTAATTTATTGTATTCGGCCAAGCATTCATGAGGGAAGTTCTGTTACCTAGCCAGTGAAAATATATAGATTAGTGTTACTGCCATATATATTGTATTGTCCATGACTAGACAGTGTACAAGAATTGCTTAGTTGGGGATGCATTGTTAGTAGATGGTCCAGACCCATTTAGTAACTATTAGTGAAAAATATGCAGCATATCAGGATTGTGGAGGACTACGACATTTCGATCTTCTGACTGCATTGTGTGAAAGTGTATGGGACAGAAAATTGAGTTCTAGAAGCAGAAGCAAAAGTTCTCTTACCACCTTCGTCGGATTGTCATTTCTGGTAAATGCCATCTTTTATGTATGAAATGTGATTTCAGTGTTCGATATAACCTCTCTGTAAGGAATGTAAAAATCTGACAAATCAGGGGCATGGTGCGTAAGCGCACCCTGTCAGGTATCTGATGGTTTCGGTCCTTCACTTGAGTTATGCACGGAAAACTTGTCATACTCGTGCAACTTCTGGGATTGCAGATCCTTTGTCTAACTGTTGTGGCAAAAGCTTGTTTTTTTTCTGATTCTCATTCACATGTGAATTCTTTAATGCATTAAGAGGGCAATGTGCTTTGTAATTTGCATGGGTGAAACTCTTTCATATTTATGCCCAACTCAGCAGAAAGAATAGGATCGATTTGTTATCTCTCATTCTTGCATTTCCTTCGAGAGACAAATTTCTCCAATTAGACCCTGTACTTATAACGTTAGAAATATAAATCGACTTTTCATGTTGCGCTTCCAATGTACTCACCTTTAATTTGTTCGTTCAAAATAGTGATAAAATATAACTATCAAACTGAAGTTTCGTTGAAATATTTTGTAATTGTATTCTGGAGATTGAGCAAGCAGTAAACTGGGAAGTTCTAACTAGAAGTAAAGTTCTAATCTCCAACAAAACTGGCCAATTTTTACATACTCTTCGTTGATGGTGGTGGTCCATTGGCGGCGTGCCGGCAGCAATGGCAGATGGCCATTCGATGGTGGGCAGTGGTGGCAGCATCAGTTAGTCATGGTGGCCGATAAAAGATATGGAAATGTGTTTTCCAACAAGAATTTCATTTGATCAGTTTCCGAAATTCAAATTTTTGTCATCCAAAAACACATGCCGTGTCTCTTTCTATTGCAATAAATACAGAAAAAATGAGAACATTACAGTGTATAAATGCCGCAAAATGAGAACAATAATAGTCAATATTATATAGTTGACCAGGAAGACAAAATGGTTAGTTTTTCTTATTGTGGCAAAATGGAAAACAAGGTAAAGATTTTCCTATATTCAATTTCATTTTCTTCCCACCAGTAGGGCAATGTCTCTTTTGGACAGAGCTATTTATGTTTGTGAAAGAAATTGTCGAAAACAGACACTTTAAGATGCATTTCTACCCAGAACACACTCACTTCCAATTACTACCTCACTAGAAGAAGCAATTCAGAAGAAAAATCAGATTATACAGAACACATGTAATTGAGGTACGTCTCTGAACCAGCAACTTAAGCGTCGCTATTCACTGTTTGAGCCAAATTTACAAACAAAAGTTAGGCCAGAAAGGACAATCTATACATGCATATCCTGAAGCTGGGATTGTTCCTATTGGCCATACTTGTCGATGTCGTAGAACTCTATGTTCTTGTATTTTTGGGATATTATCTCTGCTTGAACTTTCCTTGCGGTATCGGTTGCACAACCAACCAGAATAAGAACCGACGTGCCAGCGAATCCACGGAAGGCTGTGAGATGCGAGACTTGTTCGATTACTGCAGGACCGGCAGCAAGGATGGCCAGAAATGCAGACCCTAGAACTGATATCCGGCTAAGGACCTACGACAAGAATAAATAAATTAAGAAAAGAGAAAAAGAACAAATTGCAAGGTATTAAAACCCAATCCAGATAGAGGATATAGCATGGAGATACATGAAGGGATGTGCAGATTTCTTAACATGAAAATAATTGAACAGAGCAGGTGAAGACCAAAGCAGCTGGGAAATCTTGGGCTTAGTAGAGTGTAATAACTCAGAGAGAGAGACTAAGATCTGAAAGGAACAGGAGCCAAAATATCCATTAAAATGAGAGGCATTGGTTTGCTAACAAAATGGTTAAAAAAGGGGTTTAAGTTTTTAAAAGATTATTTCTCAAGATATATACAGGTAATTATGCTTAACCTAAGAAAAAAGGTAAAGCATTGACAAATGCCAGGCAATAAAACCACCATGCCCTTGTCCCACTAGGCAGGATATGTCCGAGGAAACACCAAAGATGCCTATCTCCTTAAATATGAAATAGATGGCATATAAGCAAGCAGAATTCCTACCAAAACACCTGAATAAAAACATGTTGCAAAATGTTTAATCACGAGAAAATTACCGTCTTGATGAATGCGGCTGTAGTTTTACCCGGTCGAACAAGGGGAATTGATGCTCCTTGGCGTTTCAGCTGTTCACTCACATCATCAGGGTCCAACTGTAGGAAAGTGTAGTAATAGTTGAAGAAGGCTATTAATAGTATGTTGGTTGGCAGGTATAGAGTACCTACGATAGTAATTTGTCACCATTAGACCACATCACATGTCCAAAATGAGAAAAAACGGAACAGTCCACCAACATTCCACTTTCCTACAGTAAGAGCAGAATCAAGCATGATTAAAAAGTATCGCACAATGAATAGATGTTTCAACATATATTACTGGGAACTGGTAGCAGATAGAGATTTTCTTGAGGTGAAATAAATAGGATATACAAACATCAATTTGCTAATGCGATGGGTACTCAGATAGTAAAAGCAGAATATGCTACAAAAAGATGATTGCCGAGCTCTCACAAATGAAATGAAAAACACAAGCATTTAATCTGCAGGAAAAGTTGCATTAAGTAGACCCCAAGTATACAAATTGATCAAGCAATGCATCTACAGCACAGGGAGTTGGCACGGATCTCACTGACACATTGCCATGTGCAAAACTTGACTTTAATGCATTCGTGAAGAATGACAGTTCACTGCAACTGCGAGGGGGTTTGCATGTGGTTTTTAATTCAATTGCAGGTTAACCATGCAAAATTAATGTGGATGACCGAGGACAATAAACATTAGATGGTACAAACGAGATGATACTAATAGGAGTTCACTCTCAAAGCATACCTTTTGAAAGTTGAAGTCTTTACAATAATGGGTGACACATCCAAAACCTATTTCACAAATTTAACTGAAGTGACAAATAACTTATGTATGCCATTTATACGCTAAAATTGATTTGACAAATCAAACTTCCTACTGCCATTTCTAAATTATGCTGCATGTCTGAAAGCAGAAGCATACCGAAATGCATAAAGAAGTAAATAAATTCAAAAGATCCTTCAGCTCAAATAGATAATCAGGTGCTTCATGACATTGTTCTGTAACACTGGTCACAGTAATTCTATTAGCAATAGTTCCATCTAAGATGTTTTCTGCTCCCCATGTTTGATAAAATTATGGGTCTGAGTTCATGACAGTAATTTCTACATGGAAGCCGACGTATCAAAGCATATGAAGGAACAATCTTGTCATGATATTTAAAATATATAATTCTTTGCATTTTTAAGTAATTCAGTTTAAAGCCTTTCCTGTTACTAATCACAATCTTCATTCAATATGAACTAATCATACCCCCTGGGTTGAGAGCCACAGCAGCTTTCTTCAGTGCAGCTAAACCTGTGAAGCGTGCAACGGTTCCGGGGAGAGCCAATGAAGATGTAGAAAATATAATGGGCATCACTCCAGAGCTATTCACCTGTGATAGGAATCATGAACCATACAATTATAGCTCTAATTGGCTCAACATTTAAAGTAAGTGACCTCGTTCCAATTTCAACCAAAATATGGATAATAATCGCATAACTGCAAGCAGTACACTCATATAGGTACAACTTTGTACACTGCACTACCTATAGCACATGAATGTTAACATCAAAGTGTAGTTTCCTTGGTAATCAAACAGTTATTGAACTGTAGACACCAGAGTTATGGCATCTAGTATATTTCAAAATGACTGGCTATGTCCGAACTCTTATTATGCTTCTCATAATGCAATATCTTTCTATAGAATATTTTGGCTCTACAGATTATAGACTAAGTAAATTGGCAAATTCAGCATATTAAACTCATAGAGAGAAGGGTGGAAATAATTGGCCCGGAAGCCTAAATTATCAATTCATGCTATTCCAGGATAGACGGATGAAATCAGGTAGTTTAAATTGCATTTAGATTACCTCCCAGGTGCTTAGCTCAGATAACAAGTCACTTGCAAAAATAGGACACTTCAACAGCAGCAGTTAACATAACTCACGAAAAGAGGCAACAAGAGGAGCATGGATAAAGTATAGCAAAAGCAAGCAGAACTACTAGAATATGTTCCCATGGTCTACTGACATGTATAAGATTTGTCAAATGATCCAACCATTTCATTGAGGTAAAGCAATTCAGTACCAGGAAAGGAAAAAGAGGAAACCGAGAACTACATGGATTCAATAGATAGAATAGACAACCGCACTTCACATAAAGTTAGGTGCAAAACAGAAGAAAATAGAGAAACAAGGAACTCTGCTAGATCACAACTAGCTCTTGTATGACCATCTATAAATTAACTAAGACTCTGAAACCTTATGGAGAAGGGTAGTTTGCAACCATGTTTAGAACTTTATTACTCCAGTCTCCTACAGCTAATAAACACCTGGAAATGAGTAGTATACCTTGAAGGGTAAGTAAGCAGATTTTTGTAGGCCTCCACTTCTGCTGGTGTATCTTGAGGCATAGTTAAGGGGAATTTTCCTTTCTGCTTCCTGAAAATCTTTGTCATGGAGCATGTTAGGCACATTTCTTTCTCCTAATCCTTTCATAATAAGATAACATTCTAGAATATATAATGATCACTTACCTGAACATATACAATACCAAGGACTAAGAGGACGAAAGATAAAATGATGGTGGCAAGTCCAACGTAGTTGCCATCCTGATAAGCTTGTGCAACTGTTCGACCAAAAGATGCTGGTAAGTAGGAGATTATGCTTGTAAATATTAACAGCGAAGTGCCATTTCCAAGTTTCAGGTCAGAGATCCTTTCTCCGATGTATGTTGTAAATACTGAGCCGAGTGTCAATAATGTAACAGAAGAAAGAGCCCACTCTGTGCTGAAGTCCTCGACATAGGGACGAAGGAAGAGTACTTGGCCTATAGCCTGGCATATAGATAAGACGGGAATCCATGTTACCAGGAGAACTCATCATTAGGAAAAAGTATCTTCAGCTGAAGTGAATTAATATCAAGTAAAACAGTAGAGAATCAACTAGAAAAGATCATTTTAAATGACTTCTCCTGAGTTTTATGGCTACATTATGTATGAAAGCCCACTAAGCCCAGATCCCTCGTTGGCACACTGTTAGGGCTCTCAAGAAACATATCGAACAGAAATACATCCATTCAGCTCATTTATATTTGCTTTCAAAAGAACTGGTCACTAAAGTATGTAAAGTATCTAACACACATTGGTACAAGAGATTTGAGACAGTAGAGCATTGCGAGTAAAAATCCAAATACGCAGTCTAGAATGGAACAAAAATCAGAAACCAAAGAAGCCACATATCCTTTTCACACACGCTGTAATTTTACTTTGGCAATGGTTAATATAATTTTGTGTGCCAGTTAATCAAGTGCTTGCCTGTACTAGGGCAAAACCGACTGAAGCATATCGAGTATACTGGAGAATTTTCTTCCTCCCAGCTTCACCTTCTCTTTTTTGCAGGTCTTGCAACTTTGGATATATTTGTGCCAAAAGCTGAAACACAATTTGCGCATTGATAAAGGGAACAATACCAAGGGAGCAAATACCAAGTCTACCGATACCTCCCCCAGAAAAAGAATCCAAAGTGCTCAACAAACTATTCTGATCCAAATTCCCAGCAAAAGCTTCCCGATTTACCCCTCCCAGGGGAACATATATGCCTAGTCGGGATAGGGCCAAATATCCCAGCAACTTCAGGAATTTCCCAGGCAATGGTCCTTTAAAGAAATCGCCGAAATCAATAGAACTATCCTCAATTGCAGCTGCAAAAGAAATAGAGTTTGTTAGCCAAGTGCCTATCTGAGCTAATGACAGCCAAACTATGAATGATAAGCAATGTAAGCAGTTTGAACCTGCCACTCCACGAGATGATGTTTTTTCCCTTCTTGTGCTTGAGGAGCTCTCAGATATTGGTGAAAACAAATCTAGAAATCTTTCCCATGTGGAGTTCAGCCCAGAGGATTGATGTGAATCTATTCCCAAAGGATCAAAAACTGCGCCCTCAGAGCTGAGGAGCGTTAAAGGGACAAAATTAGTAAAATACAGAACTTAACGATGACAACTTTTGTGAAAAGGGAAGCAATGACTGGACTCAAGTTATCATTGCTTTGAAAAATGAAGACAACAAAAATGCGGACAGTGTGAACTACATCATATAACTAAACAGGTCAACTAAATTGAGGTTCTAAAATTTTCTGGTGAACACGAACATAAATTACATGTTCAAAGTGAATTCCGAATCCTCATTCTCTGACCGTTAGCTTCAGCAGAAGAATTGCAACTGTGGCAAGGAGCTTTATTGAGAAGCAAAGTTACATCAAAGAAATTGACTTGGTGAAAGTAACAATAGAGCCTATAACAGACAGCAGCAAGAATCCCAGCAGTGTCTGCTAATTATTGCTGATCTGGCATCAGATGAAATAAGAGACGATCTGGAGAGCGTACTCTAGTGTAAAAGGAGAAGCCACCCATGCTACGTGCCTAAACTTTGCAATAGCAGGACCTTGAATACCTCTCAGGAAAGTTCACCATCCTGAACCCTATTGAAAAACTCCAGAATGGATTTAGTGAATATGACCTGAACAATCCTAATTCTCAATTTCCAGGTGTCTAAATTCATTATTACTTTCCTTTTGCACCTCTTTCAACCTATCATCAGTAATATCACATCAAAGAACCTTCCATCAGCACTATCTCGCCTAGTCTATGCAACAGCTTCCCTTTATTAAGTTACGAGCCACATGCTAATTCAACAAGATTTATCCCACTCTGATTTCCTTAAAGCTGCAGTCCAAACCCCAACGCATCTTAAAACCGAAATGAGATGCACTAAAATCCTCAGCAACCATGTACAACTCACAAACGAACCAGGCATTCACTCAAATTTTGCCGACGAACACATTTTTCCCTCAACAACCTCAATTTCAATGTGAGAAAAGGAAAAAAAACTATATCAAGTCCAAAAGGGTTGGTCCCACTTTCAGGAAGACTCGCTACAACAAGGCATGAACAGCCAAAATTCCACACATTTAATCGTCAAACCCCAAGAAAATCCTAATAACAAAACACCCAAAAGCTCCAAGTTGGCAAATTCTTTCCTCTGGAGAAATCCCACATTGTGAAACTCGAATTGACGACTCTTGGAGCGGAAACACTTGTGCTAGTATCAATCTACTACTGCACCTATTGCTAGACACGAGACCGAAGACTCGCCACAGCAAGATATGAACAGCCAAAATCCCACACATTTAATCATCAAACCCCAAGAAATCCTTATAAAAAGAACACCCAAAGGCTCCAAGTTGTCCAAATTCTTTCCTCTGGAGCAATCCCACATTGTGAAACAAGAATTGACGATTCTTGGAGCGGAAACACTCGAGCTGGCATCAACATAGTACCACACCTGTTGCTAGACACGAGACCCAGCTTCAAGGAGGGCTTCCTTTGGGTACCGAAACTGGCCCTGCAAGCCCATCGCCTCCGCTTCGAGGATGGTTTTGGAGAGGAAGAAGAAAGCGGCCAAGAAGAGACAGTCCCTGCTGCTTCGCCGACCGTTATCAACATTATCCCCCACGAACCGGTTTCTTGCCCTTCGTGACTGCCGGAATTATATTCAAAGCCGTAGCCACAGCTAGTGTTTAAGGACCCGGCCCAGCTTGCGGTCCACAAAATTGAAAACAGAAGTTCGCATTCGCGAAAGATTAAATTTTGATCATTTGACGACAAAATTTAAAGAAGATTATTGAATGTAATGTAACCTTAGCTTATCTTGATGGTTCATGCCCGATATGAGATTTCACTTGAGAAAGTGGGTTCATGCTTTGATGAATTATTACGTCACAGTCGGACAACAAGGGGGGCGATTTTGGACCTACCGAAGGTGGTGTGGCATGGAAACAGACTCACCAAGAACATTATTAATGTAGATTCAAATGTGTTGATGTTGACATGTGCACAGAAATGTCATGGATTTAGGTTCAATACTAAATTGGCTAATATCGGTATTTTGAGTTCACTCTTTAATAATCAAGTGATTCATGTCTAAATGATATAATTGTGACTGTAGTTTAAGTGCGCTGCAATGTGGTTATGTTGTGAAGCATTGTAAATAGAGATGATCAATAGGCGGCTTGGCTCGCACTGCCTGCCCAAGCCTGCCTAGTTCTGAGAAGGCTAAGAGGTAAGTAGCTGAACTTAGGCAAAAGTCTCACACAGAAAAGCCCTGACCCCCACATCTTTAGGTCGAGCTTGCCCCAAATTTTTTAGTAACTTTTTTATGTGGAGAGTGTGGGCAACACTTTGGGCCTGAACTTTTGGCCCGCAAAACTGAGCTAGACAGTTTTCTCAAAATTGCTATAAGCTGTTGCAAGTTGGAGAGTGCTAACTGTTAAGGGTTCTGTCTGGCCTGTTGATGGCCTCTTCAACTGCTTGTTTTCTTGTTGCTCGATATTCCTAGACGAGTTGCCTTTGTTAACCATGGATGCCTCAAATCATATATGACAGGGAGTATAATAGCTCAGTGAAGTGCATTTGCTACATTCATTGTCCTTTGTCACGCCGGAAGGTCTAGAAAATAAATGAATAGTTTTATTTAGTTGAGATAGATGACTAATTCACACAAATAGAATCTAAGTATTTTAAAAGTAAAGGAAGTGAGTATTGCAAGGAAAAAAAGTATAGTTTCCAGAGTAGAATGAAAAACATTAAGTATGACGTAAATTGTCGCGAACTAAGGGCAATTATAGCAATTTGACATAACATAACTCTTTTGGTTGTCTAACCAAAACGGACTATCTGCATCAATAAAGATACTTACCTTTTGTGATAGTTTATATCATGAAGACAACAATAGCACAAAATCCACCAGCTACAGCACATCAACATGCCAATTTACAAGCTTTACACAAACATAAAATTGTTGTGATTGAGGACAAAATGGAAAGATATTATCGAAGTGAGATCTTTGTTTACTCTAATGTAGCTTATTGATTTTCTCCTGAGAGCTGTGCTCATTTTCATTGCACTGCAGGGCTTGATGTCGAAACTAAAAGCTCATTTTCTCTTCAAGAAATCTCTAACAAAGAGTTTCTTGAAAAGCGGAATGTAAGTGTGGATATGACTATCATATATTGGATAGCAGAAGAACTTCTCATTCTTAAAGCTCTCTGAAACATGACGCGCGATTCAGGTCAATTATCAAAGGTGTCTTGTTAACAAAGGTTCTAGGTCGCCGATTAAGCCAACTAAGTACAGTACGTCTACACTTTCAGGAAACTTGAAATTGGCAGAGTGAGACAAATCTGCACATTTCGGCAAAATTTGACATGAAAAAAGGGGAGAAAACCTTCTTATCTTTCCAAAGATGTTGTGTACCCTGATGAAGCCATTAATGAAATCCTTATTAAATGTCTTTCCTAGCTTATATGCGAGACAGAAAGCATGGCTACAAAGACGAGAAATGCCAAATATAGTTATACCAATTACCTAAATGCCATATCGGATGCATGTGTCACGGATCTTGATTCTCTTGTATTCTCGTACCTTTGTGAGGGAAGTCTGGGTTATCGGGTGAAAAGTGAGTGATGTAGAAGAGATAAATATAACTGGTTCATGAAAATGATGTCAGGACGGTTAGTGTTAAGAGTTCTAGGATGAAAAGAATGTACATTTAGGAGCTTTGAAAGCGAGTTTGGCTTCCTGTCCACAAATTGATCAGGAGCTAATACCGCTCTCCCGATGAGACCATGATAGGCTGAAACCAGTTGTTATGCTTAAAGTATCCTGCGTGTATTGCTCGATAGACTAAACGCTTGAGTTAAGCTAGGCGTGGTATGATCCGATATGAGAAAGCTATTCGCCATACAGTTCTTTGAAACAACTATAAAATTAGGGCTGGCTCGGTATGAATGACCCACTAGATGCCGCGGCTATTACATAGCTAAGAAATTGCTGGCCCGTGACATGTCTGTCACTATTTCAGCACAACTTACCTTAAAGAATAGCGTAAGAGAGTCAGAGTAGCAACCATATCCATCATCCGTTTTGAGCATAATACGTAAGAATCAACACTGAAATTAGGCACAAGTGTATAACTTTTCAACAAGAAGATATTTATGGCTTGCGTGTGCCGTGCCCCATCAACTTCGAAATGAATTTAGAGTTTTGCAGTATAACAAATTTGAGCCATGATGCTAGAGCTTGAGCATTAGAGTTTAGACGAGTATTCTCTCTATAATCTATCTTTCCATTTCCAGATTCTTCCCAAGTTCCCAGTTTCTAGCTATCAATAGACTGCGAGGCATCACAAAGGGTGTTCTTCCGACTTGTTTGACACAGGTAACGGCATGCTCTTGACAATGAGACTACAGTCAAACTGAGACTTCATGGAGCAATATAAATTCGCAGACAGAACAACCAGGCTTGTTTTCTTTACAAATATTGGATCCTTCATCACGCTTAGTCATGCAACCCAAATTCATATGCAGGCAAGCATGAAAGTTGAAAGATTTTGTGACCTTAGTATATTCACTTCACTCTTCAAACAGATGTTAGTATGCTATCGCCAAAAAAAAAACAGAACCTAAGTGCACAATCCATGCTAGTTAGAGATGTCAATTGGAAAAAATAAATTTTAAGGTTCCAAATGCAAGAACCATACAAGGGGATGAATTCTGGACCTGTCCCAAAATTTCTCACGCTATTGCAAATTACCCAAAAAGGCAGAGCGTAAGTTTTTTCCCCTTTCCCAGTTTGATATACACATGAAACAGACTTTGCACCTTCCTGTCCCTTCTACTTCTCTTTTTTTTTTTTTTTTTTTTTTATCCAGTGAAACCGAAAGAAATATACAATTAAATCCAGACTATTCAGAGGTTCTACAGCAATTTGATACAGCACAAGGCAAAAAATTGGAGGGAAACATGAACACACCCCATATTCCATTACATGGATGCCACACGATACAATGTTGAGCAAGGTCTAACGAACCTGTCCAACACTGTACCCCTAGTTGACAACCTTCTCCTTCTTTTTGGTTGCCCGCAAGAAATTCTTCTGAGAATGGTGTCAAGAAAGTAAAGCTCACATTTACTCAAAATCACTGCCCCTCTGAGAATGATGACGAGAAAGCAAAGCTGACACTGCCTTACCTGCATAAGATGTTAGTATTTTATTGTTCAAGAAGCCACAACTTCATCATCTACCAACGCAAGATACAGAGACAAGCTAACGGTCACAACATGGCAAATGCATCTCAACCAAAAAGAAAGACATATATACTTTGGAATCTCAGGCTATTCTCAGGAGTTTGATCCTAGAAGATGCAAAAGAGACAGTATGTGGACATAATCTTTTTCTCTTTCAAGTCTGTTTAGTTTGTGTATACTTGATTCCAAGCAGAAAGCTCGTTTCCATGGAAACCATCATGTAGAGGATAGAAAGGTCAACAAACAACCCTCCCCCCAAGGGGCCACTTACAAGGGACAAAAGTTGAAAAACCAGAAGGTATATTCTTCCATCCAAATTCAGAGTCACAAGGAAAGAGCAGGGAACTATAAACAACAAACAGTAATGATGGTACTCTGTTTCTGCTCTAAATGCTATGCAATCCCTGAATAATTTCCCTAAATCTCAACAACTAGACTTATATAGCTCCATTAAGTTAATCTTCATCCTCCTTTCTATTCACCATCATTGGTTTGTGCATTCACCAAACGATGGTACCTTACCTTCCATGCTGTATATGCCCCACTCTCCAAATCTTCATTCATGAAATGGTTAATTCCCACAAATTATATCAGGCTAAACTTATGTTGCTCATTTTTATATTGGACATATCAAAGCTAGATAGACAATTCTTTCCCATGTACTTTCCAGCTCCAGATTAGGCAGACCTCAAACATCAGATAGAGCTAAAAAGCCAACTACAAGTAAAGTCATTATTGTGGCCATCTCCCTCCATTAGGAAAGATTCACTTCCAAGTGCCTTCAAAACCATTTGCCTAGTAGAGTTTGACCAACAGTAATGAATTTCTCAACTCCTAGTCTCGTTACTTAAATGGAGACAAGCTAATCCCCAGACAGGATGGCTAGAGGTCACTGAATTGAAATTTATGACCATAAGCCTTGAAAACATATAGCATTCACTATATAATTGTGCATATATTACAGTCTTTTAATCACGGAAGGTCATTTCTCCGGACAGAGAAATATTGGTTGGCACGCATAAGGTGTTCCTCCTTCAAGTCAATGTGATACAACAATGTACAAACACACTGTTGGACCCAGCCAAGCTTGTCTTACTTCCAAAAAGTTGTAAGTCACACTGCTTTAGCTGTTCAAAGCACAAAAAGCATATGTGCTTCTCAATGGCACAGTAATCAGATCCAAATTAACATATACTAATACATATGGGACCCACAAGTCCAACTAGCAATGACAAAATATGGGAGCAGGTAATTTGTTCAGGACAAAATCCAATCTCACATTGTCCGAATGATCAGTCATGTAGATAGAAAATTGCTTGTGCTGTCTGCAAAAGATGAAGGAAGCAAATTTCCTAGACCATCTTAGCAATATTCAATTTTAGTACTATTCGACAAACTTGAACATGCAGATTCTATGAAATATTACACAGGCGTATTTGCCTATGAGCATGGTCATTTGCTGTTTCAATGAATAGGCAATGCAAAGATTGCTATCCACTTGTATAACAGAAAAATTAAGCAAATATCGAGTTCCAATCCGCTTGCATGGTCAGGTAAAATCCATATTGACTGTGCACAGAACAGTTACCCAACTAAATGCTACTTTTGACAAAATCAATCATTTGTTGGGTAAGAGATGGAATGATTAAATTAGACATGACCCGCATGTACAATCTATAAGGACTATATGTAAGAGGAAGAGACAAACCTACTGGATATCGTTGCCAACAGGATCACTGTCAATTAACGTGAAGGACAACATGCTGCATGGAAATATCCAAGATTACACCACTTGGTCAAAAAGAAAAGTGTAAATACTCTTGACAGAGATATGCAAGTCAAAACCCAAATGTAGTAAAGCAGAAAGAGCTTAAGAACAACTTTAGAAATGAGTATGCAAGTTGATACCTTAATTTGGGTTCTGTTATATGTATAGGTAATGTGAACCGATTCATCACTAGCCTGGATGACAGCAGGATATGAAAACTCCATCTCTGAGTTTTCTTCTAGGGTTAGAGCTTCGCACCAAGAATCACCATCATCCAAGGACACAGCAACTTTGAGTATGCCCCTTGAAATTGTATTGTAAGCAACTATGAGAAGGCCGTTCTTCAGCTTAACCCCATCAATACCTAGCCAAAACAAAGAAACTACTCCTTTAAATGTTGGAATGAAGGGAAGGTTGCTGTTATGGTGGATACTTAGCTCTCTGGCATTTGAAAACTATAATGGAATACAAAAATGGAGCATCAAGGGAAGTTATAAAGCCAAATTGAAAAATCAGCAGTCAAGGGCACCATTTGCTTAATTCAGTAAGTTCAGGGACAACCATCACAATAAATTGATAATTTGTCTTCTTATCATGTACTTCATCTATCATTGATCGAGTAAAGCATTGGATATCTTCAGCTCAGTAGTTCTTGATATGATGAAGCACCTTGTGCTAACAGATAGATGCTCATGCAAACCCATTTGATATATCAGATAGACCATTCAAATTGGATTACCAAAATGATCCGGACAACCTTTTCATGGCAAACAAAGACCCTACACTTCTAGCAGTTTGCTCACTGAATGGACAGAAAAGATTGATGTTCTCTTATATCAAAAGATGATTTCAATCAAATTGAGAAGCATTCTAAATTATGCCGGCAAAAATTTGCAATTAACCTGAGTTTGGGTTTGGGAGTTCAGTAAATTCTGCATAACCCCAATTCATGCCCCCATCATGGGATTCTGACATGCAAATTCGATCAATTCCAGTGAATGATCGTAACAGAACACGCAGGGTGCCTCTTGCAGTCTTGTAGGGAACTGGTTGGATCACACTAAGATTCTCATTCTTTATGTAAATCGGGCCATACTTCTTCCATGTTCTACCAGCATCTGGAGTGATCTGTATCAATACACATCACATATATGACAAAAATTGCCTAGACTAACTGGGATCTCATAGATATGAGAGATTAAAAATCTGACCTCCATCCATGCACCCCAAGAATTCCAACTTTCCACTGAGGATCCACATAGCAAGTGTCCATTATCAAGCAAGATAGGCTGCGGAAGATTTAGAGACACAGAATGATGTCGTATACGTACAGTTGAGTTCAGAATTTAGGCTCACATAATTCGTAAAGGAACACATAAGCTTATATATAGATTACAGCTTGTACCTTATTCTTGATTGGTCCTAATATGCCTGGTGGAAGTTGTTCTCGTTCAGACCAGCTGACACCTTGGTTATAAGATCTTTTCATGCATCCGGTCCATCTAAACTTCAATAAGAAGATTTTAGGAGTTGCAATAGAAACTTTTACTGATGTATATTATGTCTTATTGGTGTATAGCACCATATGTTGGTGTAAGCTGAAAGGAAACATAAAATATTATTGATGCTGACCAGTTATGACTTGATTCACATGACATTAAGGGATCTACAAAGACTAAAAACGATGCATACTGATTTTGACATCCATGTAGGCACACAAATACCCAAACTACAATCATATTTACATGTCAAGTGAATGACACAGAATGAAGTGACAAAAATGATGAGACATTGTTGAAAACCAGAATACCACTGTTTTCTACCACTTACTGTTCAGAAACATGTAGCAGGGAAAAATTTGTTTGAAGTGCCAACAGAATTAACACCAACAACATCCAGACCCTTTTCCCATTAAGTGGTTTCAGATTAATAGGCACTCTTGCACCATTCAAGGCAGTTTAGCACAGTATGTTCCTTAAAATCCAAGTTATGAATGTGCACGGGTGTTTAATCTACTAAAAGTTTGGGACACATCTTTTCAGGTCTTTTGCTACCCCTTTACCCAGTGCCCTCACCATAAAGTCGGATATTACCAGAGCATCTGAAAACTATCATTTATAGGTCCAAACTATTTTAAATGAGATTCTTTTATTTTATCCTCAACTTGAACTACACAAACTTAGTCTGAAGTATTAATCGTTAAGCTTATTTTTTCTTGAGTATTCGAATCCGGCGAAGCATACTCATCTCTACACAGTTATTTCGTGCACAAGATAGTACTAGATCACCCAATTTTCCATCCATGGAGCATGGCAGCAATTATTCCTGACATATGAATTTTGCCCTTAAACTTAGGTGGCATTCAAAGATTTGACAAGATACTGACTATACTTGTGCTACTTCATTCATTGATTCCCCTTGTATCAGAAGATTGTCATAGCCAAAGAAAGAAACAGCTGCAACTTGTCCATTCATAATACAGGCAATTCGTCAAATCAACTAGAAGAAAGGAAATGAAAAACTTTCAATTTTATTTTTGATCACCAAGAACTATTGTTTATGTAATTCTGAGCTTGGAACTTTTAAGAAAATACATTCATCAGTGCACAAAGAATAAGATCCAGCATCACGGCCTCTCGCGAGACTACCCATTATACGATATAGAAGAAAAGGCATGTTGAAGTAACATCAGAAACGCCTCAAAGACATGCTATAGTAGAAGTTTCAATACACCCATGGTCCACCTTGAACAACTAGATTCTCCAGTTCCACACAGTAAGCTCCATGATTACAGCAGCTTCAATTGAATATAGCTTGCACAGCCTTTTTAGCCATTTAAAATCACATGCTTCAGGGATCGGAAAGGTCTATATGTGTATTCTCTGTATTTAGTGTTTTAAATTTTGCCTTCCAGAATGAAAAGAAGTTTCCATCCCAGCTTCGTCTCGTTTTCAAGGAAATGGTCAGGTACAGTTGTACAAAAAGAAAATTTTTATACCACATAAAGCCACAAGTAATATATTGAGATAGATGGCAAAAACAACTGTGACTGACTAGTAAAATTTAGGAAAGAAAAATTTCTCAAACACAGGCCATATGCATACAAGTCCTCCAATGACAACAGGACAGAAACAGGGCACATTTACACAATGTCAAGTGAAACAACAACTTCGATTATGACATTATCCATAAAGGCTAACTGTGTTAAGTCTTAACTCATTCAGAGTTAGCCTGTCTCAACTAAAGAACACCATGTACCCATCAGCAGCAGCATATCTGTGAAAAGATAGTGTTGTGCCTAACTATGATGAGATTAGATCTTATAGCAAGATGATTGAGTGTGGAACAAATAACATAGAAGCAACAGTGACAAGAGAAGGGGTACAATCTGTTGCAACTACCGAGCAACCAGCCCCTCAAAAAGAGGGTCATAACTATAAAAAAGAAACCGTGGCATAGAATATCGAGAAGTATTTGTCCCACTCAGATAAAGGACATAATAGTTTGTGTCCAAACTACTAATGAAAGCACTAATGTTTGGAGGAAATTACTGAAGGTTAGATCCATTTTACAACCTTAAATAAGAAATTTGATTGGTGACGGCAGGAGTACCTCGTGTTTAGATAATTGGCACCCTAGGGGTGTTTTTTGGATGTATATCCTAGAAGACTTGCGTATGATTCTAATTTTTATATATTCATGCCAAGGTTTCAGATGTTGTATCTGGGAATGAGTGGGTTTAGCCTCCTGCAAGGTCCGAGTTCTTGGTAGAAATACAAGCTGCTGTTTGTCTGTCATGTTTCAGTGGCTCTGCTATGCCTGATTGAATTGTACTCACTGGCTCCAATTCTAGATTTCTTGCTCAGTCTGATGCTTGGAATCTGGTTAGGAACATGAACGAAAAAGTTTGGTGGCATAGGCTCATTTGGTTTACTCCAAATGTTTCTGAATTTCCTTTTATATGTAGGCTAGCTTTGCTTGACAAATTGTCTACTTTGGACAGATTTAATTAGTGGTGCTAAAAAAACAAGTGGTGTTCCTTGGCTAATCAGTGTCTGCCTTGTAAGGTGGATTCTGAATCAAGGCATGATCTCTTCATAGCATGTTCATTCTCTAGTGCTGCTTGACCTTCCCTGCTTCAGTGGATGGAGATTTTTTGACCAGATAGAGACTGGAATTTTGAGGTGGACTGGATTTTGCTGATGACAAACAGCAAAGCTTTTGCCAAGTTATTGTTGAAATTGGCCTGGAATGGAGCTATCTACTATCTTTGAGAAGAAAGGAATGAAGCTCTTCATAATAGATCCACCCCTCACATTGCTAGAGTGAAATGTCTTTTTTAGCTCTCAAGTGAAGATGATTTCTTATTTCGCTAAGAAGAAGAAAGCTTATCTCCTGCTGATAGAAGAATTTATGAGAATCAGGGTGTTTGGTTTCCTTCTCTGTAGCTTGATCTCCTTGAATGGATTAAATTAGTCTTGTGCTATGTGTGATATTGTTCTGGGTGATGTGAAGTCTTGTCTGTTTTTCATGTTGTACATATAGTTTGGACTAGGGCTGTGACTTGTTATTTGGGCTTGTTTATGGGATTAGGCCACCCATGATCTTGGTTTTATGTGCGATATAAGTAACTTTATTACTGAAAAAAAACCATGAGCTATAGGTCTTACACTTCATAAACTATAAAAAGAAAATGACAGCTTAAGTCGTCACACTTCATTTTCTCCTGATACTTAAATTGAAGGGTACAGCTTGTGCACAATACAGGCCAATATAACTAAACCACAGTTACTTTAATCTGAATCTAATCTACATCATGAGCAATGTTCAGTTCAGATTTGAATTTACCTTTGAAAATCTAGCCCTATCTTGTAGAACAGCAACAGCTCCCCAGATGGAAGTTTGTATAAGACAGGATTCCACATTGGAACATCTTCTTGTTCATCGATGATTATCGGCGAATGCCAGCGCCCATTCTGCACCATTTTTTTTGAAAAAAATTACTTTCAATTGGCAACCTGCGCATAGCTTTTGCTACATAAAAATTAGATGGAAGAAAATCTTGCGATTTGGGATGTAGGCCAAGGCCAAAGGTAATAACCAAAGGTGAAGCTTAACAAGATAAAAAAACATCCACAATTTGAGATTCTGTCATTTTTGTTGCATAGGTTGAAGATAGATAGAAGATTCTATATTACCCGGTATCTCTGCAGCCATATTTTAACATCAGGTGCCCCCTCTTGTGTACCTCCAAAATAAGCAACCAAAAAGTGATTTTTGTTAACCTGCAAAATAAAAAATCACCACATGTTTTACGTAAATTTTAGATGGGAGAGAATGCAAATAGAGCAAAAATGTCTCGTGAAGAACCTCAACAATGGTTGAAGCATGGCAGTTATTGAAAGGAGCAGATTTTGCCGGAAATGTGAATTCTTGTTCCACTGGCCCTTCAACACGATGGTCCTTTGTCAAGTTTGAGCTCTGAGCCATCATGGGTGCCGGTGCACTTGCCTCGGGGGAATTATCTACTTTTCTGCAAAGAGTTCTCAGCACATTCAAACAACTTGCGACCATTCAAATATCCACAAATCAATCAGCACACGTTTATTATCATCTCTCTGTGTCCAACGGGTGCCTGTGGATGCTCCTATACAGGCCAATGTGAGAGCTCATAAACAACAGATCACTACACGGTCTTTCTATGCTCATCTCACACGGCAGGCAACAAACAAGCACAGATTTAACCAGTTAGATAGCATCTCCTCCAGGCACTCTTAAACAACCTGGCAAGATACACTTGGGGATATCGAAGCGAGTAGCCAGAAAGCACCGTCAATCTCGAACTCGAGCATCCATGCTCGGGGCTGAAGCTCCCAGAGAACCCACAATGCAGAAGATTGGAGTGATTCAAGACAAAAAGAAGCAAGAACAACGACGACAACGACCAAACCAGTGACCTCCACATTGTGACTCCGCTACCAAAACCCCATGAAACCCCCTTCGCAGAGACCCTCACGGACATCGCTGACTCCACCTAAGTACCAGAAAACACCCACAACGCAAAGCTTGTCGGAATGAGAAGATTACGCCATCCACTTAACTAATCCCACGCAAAGATAATGATAAGAAGGTCATTAAAGACACTACCTAACGCAGTCGCTATTTCTGACCCTCAAAAAAAAAAAAAAAAAAAAAAAAACTCAGTCGCCATTGTATCAGAGACAGCGACTGTTGAAATTAGATATTGTATTCTTGGAAAGGTTCTTCCGTTAAAATTCGAGCTTCTGCTTACCAGCAGCTACGGGGGTTTGACCTTCAAGAACCAGAACAAGAAAAGCAGGTAGCACGAGCTGGATCCCGCCCTGCATCGACATTGCAATCAAGAATTATATACTAGCCATGTGGATCGCGAGCGTGACGTGCGCAGAACTATACTTGAATAGTATATATCAAGAAACCAACCTCGCCTGGGTCACACGCTCATCTCCCAGAAAACATCTGAGTAGTTTCTTGTTTCTTGATATCGTTCGTCTTTGTTATATGGTTCGTCTCTTGAAACAAACAACAGTTGACATGAATAGTGTTCATGTTCTTGTGTAAATTCGAGCGGAGGACAAGACAAATCATAGACTTTTCATTCGCGGCTGTGTAATGATTTACTCAACCCTTCTTTAACCGTGCTTAACTTTCAATTTCAGCAACTTTGTTCTGTCCAAAAAGGTTTTCTGCAGAATGCCTTGATTTTAGACAGAATTGTTAGATGACGTGCGCGGTGCTCGCATGCCATCCAGCTAAAACATACTCCGGAAAACTCATAAGATCAAAGAAGGGAAATTATAGGAGACCATCATTCAACTTCGACACAGGGTCCCTTTTCCTATCATCAAATCGAAGGTGGGACGTGATTCACTCTGTTGGGTTTATTACTTTAGAGTATTAGCAAGTTGGGGATATTTGTGTAAATGTATTAGGCTTAATCCTAAGCCTATAAATACTCTTTGTTATCTCTAGAATAAACTGAGTTACTCTTTTATCATTAATATGGTATTAGAGCCTAAGTTAAACACCTAAACCCTAAATTTAACACCTCTCACGGTAAACCCTAGCCGCCCTTTGTAGATACCCAGCCGACCAGGTCACGTCGCCCAGCATGACCCTCCTCCGTCGTCGCCGGCGTCGGTCCGGCGAGATCAAATTCGACCCGTCCGTCGACTAGGGTCGACCCTTTTCCGTCCGACCCTCCGTCCGGCGTCGCCCGCGGTGACCTCCGATGGGCGTCGACTAGGGCCCGCGATCCTCCATCCGTCGGCGACCGGCAACCTTAATCCGTAAAGCGTCGGGCCCAGCCCTAGCGACCTCCATCCAAAATTCGCCCGACTCCGGCGCACCTCCATCGAGGTCGCCGGTTAAAATTGGAACTCATCTAGGGAGTTTACGAATTCGAGGTTATGTGGAAGTGATTTGTGGAGGTAAATTTGTTGTTTTTTTTTTCATTGTGGTTCGTGAAGATGGAGCATTGAATTTGGTGGTGGTGGTTGATTTTTTGGCTGAATGTGATGTTTTGAAGTGACATGTGGAGTTACAAAATTTGTGTTATATAGTTGGAGTGACATGTGAAGTTACTGAGATTTGCGGATACTTGCAGAAGTTACATAATAAGTGGGGTGTGTTATTTATTACATACGCGGGTCAAGTTTCCAGTGATTAGTGGTTTGTGAGGATGTCTACTGGTTCATCTAATTCACCGTCTATTACTTCGGGGTTGGGCTCCTCTAGTGCTTCTTTGAGTTCAACATCTTTTGGTTCGTATTATAGTATGACTAATCTGCACAATACCTTGATCAAGTTGGATGGTACCAATTACCCTTCTTGGTCTATGGCTCTTTCGACTTTTATTTATTCTAATCGCCAGTCTAGATGGCTTGAAGAAGAACCACCTGCAGATTCAGCTAGTCTAGATGAATGGAAGTACGTAGATGCTACTTTGCGTACTCTTTTATGGGGAAGTATGGCTGAATCTATTCGTCATCTTTTCATGGATTGCACTACAGCTCGTGAGGTATGGACAAAGTGTGCTTTATTGTATTCTGGACAGAATAACATGAGTCGAGTTTGTGATATGTGGGAGGCTTTATTTGAAGCCAAAATTGGTGATGCTAGTTTGGCAGAACATTATGCTCGTTTTGCATCTTTGTATCGGTAGCCTCAAGTCTTATTTTCCACCGCTACCATTTGTTACTCGGATGCGAAGAACGAAAGCGTATATGATAACCATACTCTTTCTTCGTAGCCTTGGTCCAGATCATAGTGCTCTTCGTCAACAGATTACCTCTCAGAGCACTCTTCCTTCCATTGAAGAAGTGTATTCTCGAGCTGCTCGTTACACTTCCAGTCCCAAGACTTCAGTAATTTCAAATAGTAGTGCTATGGTGGCTCGTGGAGGTCAAGGGACTCGTGGTCGTATTAATGGCCGTGGACAATGGAATTCTGATAGTTCTTACCGTGGTCGTGGTCGTGGTTTTCAAGGCCGAGGTGCCGTTCGTGGTGGTGGTAGTAATATTTCTAGAGGAGCACGTGGTGGTGGTCGAGCGAATCGTTTTTGTACTCATTGCCAGCTTTCTGGGCACACTGTTGATTATTGTTATGACCTCCATCCTGAATTGCGAGGTCTGCATGCTTCTATTGATACTGAAACTTGGGCTCCTTCCCCTGGATCTTCTTCCGGGCAGGGTACAATCTCACAGGGTTGACTCGTCACGAATATGATGAGTTGGTCGAGCACCCAGCCAGTGAGAGTGGTGTCATCTCTGGTCCCATCGCTACTTTAGCACAAAACAGAATGATTCTACATGTCTATTGTCCAAAGACAACTCCTCCTCATTCTTGGGTTATTGATTCGGGTGCCACTCATCATATGACTGGTGATCCTCGTCTTCTCACATCCACCTCATCTTTCCTTCTATGTCGGTCCACCTTAGCGGATGGTTCTCAATCCAAAGTTCTTGTGCAGTTGTGTATCATTGAGTTCCTCGGTCTCCTTACCTTTTGTTTACCATATTCCACACTTTCCTTACAATCTATTATCGACCGGTTCTATTACTCGTGATCTTGATTGCGATATTATCTTTTCTTCGTCTTCATGTGTTCTTCAGGATCGAAAGACTGGACGCCGAATAGGTGGTGGGCGTGAAACTGGTGGATTGTACATCCTGGAACCTGAGATTATTGCTTTGCTACAACAGATTCGTAATAAAGCTGTTGATGATCCTTATCGATTACATTGTCGCCTTGGTCATCCATCGCCAGACGTACTCAACGGTTTCCTTTTGTGTCTAGTTTAGGTCTTTAGTTTAATTGTGAAACGTGTCAATTAGGTAAACACCATCGTGAGTCTTTCTCTCCTCGTGTTTTGAGTCGTGCGTCACATCCATTCGAGTTAATTCACTCCGATGTGTGGGGTCCTAGTCGAGAGTCTTCATTTGGTTTTCGGTATTTTGTCACTTTCATTGATGATTGTACTCGTACAACTTGGTTATATTTAATAAAAGATCGTACTGAAGTTTTTCATTCTTTCTATCAGTTTATCATGAAGTACGTACGCAGTATGATTGTTCTATTAAATGTTTGCGTACTGACAATGCTCGTGAGTACTTTTCTTCGTCTACCTTTATTCCTTTTCTTAAGTCTCATGGTATTTTACATCAGAGTTCTTGCGCTCACACTCCGCAACAAAATGGAGTTGCTGAACGTAAGAACCGTCATTTATTGGATGTTGCTCGTTGTCTTCTTCTTCACACTCATACACCTAAATCATTCTGGAGCTATGCTCTACTTACAGCATGTCATCTTATTAATCGTCTTCCGTCCTCTGTGTTGAAAGGAGCTATTCCTTATGCTCTTCTTCATCCTGATCGTCCTTTATGGTCTGTTCGCCCTCGTATCTTTGGATGTGTCTGTTTTGTTCATTCTTTGTCTCCTGGATTAGACAAATTATCACCTCGTGCTGAAAAATGTATATTCGTTGGTTACTCCCGTACTCAAAAGGGATATGTGTGTTATAGTCCTACTCGTCGTCGGGAGTATGTTTCTGCTGATGTGACTTTCTTTGAGGATAAAGCATTCTTTGGCGATGATCTTCCTCAAGCACCATTAACCACTGGACCTTCCGCCACCCTTTGCACCTACATCTCGGTAAGAGCCCTTTGTTTGTTGCTTCCGATCTTTGCTCCACCAGATCCGGGCTCACCATCTCCGACCCTCTTGAGTCTATACACGTGGTCCTCGTCCTGTTTGGGATAATACATCTTCACCAGCAAGTATTCCACCACCACCACCAACCCGGTCCGGGCTTAGATCCTCTTCCACCGTCTCGACAATTCTCCTATTGCTCACCTTTTCGATCTCGGTATCCTCTTGCTAATTTTGTGTCTTATCATAACTTAAGCCCTCGGATATACGCCTTTGTGTCCTCTCTTGCTACGTATGCATGCCTAGTAGTGTCCGAGGCTTTGGCCCATCCAGGTGGGCTCGCTATGGAGGAGGAGATGGCTGCTTTACATCGTAATAAGACTTGGGAGCTCGTTCCCTTGCCGGCTCATAAACAATTGGTAGGTTGTCACTGGGTGTTTGTTGTCAAACACCATCCAGATGGTTCAGTTGAGCGCTTAAAGGCGCGTCTTGTGGCCAAGGGCTATACTCAAACTTATGGTATTGACTATGATGAAACTTTTTCTCCGGTAGCCAAAATTCCTTCTGCTCGTATCATTATTTCCTTGGCTGCTCGGTCTCAGTGGACTCTTCATCAGCTTGATGTAAAAAATGCCTTCCTTCATGGTGATCTTCACGAGGAAGTATATATGGAGCAACCACCTGGGTTTGTTGCTCAGGGGGAGAAGGTGTGCCGATTGCGAAAAGCTCTTTATGGACTTAAGCAATCTCCTCGTGCTTGGTTTGGCCGGTTCAATGATGCGGTTATTGCTTTTGGCATGCATCGGTGTAGTGTGGATCACTCAGTATTCAGTATGTCATCTTCAAAAGGATGTGTTATTCTTGTTGTTTATGTTGATGATATCATTGTCACAGGCAGCGACTGTTGAAGGCATACGACGACTCAAGCAGTTTCTTCAAAAGGAGTTTAACACTAAAGACCTAGGTCGTCTGCGATATTTTCTTGGCATTGAAGTTGCCTATGCCAATGGTAGCATTGCTCTCTCCCAGCGAAAGTATGCTCTTGATATTCTTAAGGAGGTTGGCTTACATGATTCTAAACCTAGTGACACACCTATGGATCCTGGAGTGAGGCTTGACAATGAACAGGGAGAACTTCTTCATGATCCAGAGAAGTATCGTCGGTTAGTAGGCAAGTTAAATTATCTTACCATTACCCGTCCGGATATTTCATTCATTGTTAGTGTGGTGAGTCGGGTTTATGAGCGCTCCTCGTACTAATCATTGGCAAGCTGCTCTACAAATTGTTCGATATTTGAAGAGAGCTCCAGGTCAAGGACTTGTGTTCCATAATCAAGGTCATCTTCGTATAGCTGGTTATTCCAACCCTGAATCTTTGGAGGTGATAGGATATTCTGATGCAGATTAGGCTGGCTACCCTATGGATCGACGGTCTACTTCAGGATACTGTGTATTTCTTGGTGGTAATCTTGTGTTGTGGAAAAGTAAGAAACAGTCTGTTATTTCCCGATCTAGTGCAGAGGCCAAGTATCGTGCTATGGCTAATGTTACTAGTGAACTTCAATGGGTTCGTATGTTGTTAGCTGAGATTGGACTACCTATGACCGGATCATCTATTCTGTGCTGTGATAATCAATCTGCTATTCATATTGCTAGCAATCCAGTGTTTCGTGAGCGAACGAAGCATATAGAGGTGGATTGTCATTTTGTTCGAGAAAAGGTGAACTGCGAAGACATACGGTTGGTACACACAAGTTCTGAAGAGCAACTAGCAGACATTTTCACAAAGCCTCTTCGATGTGGACGAGTTTCATATATTTGTCATAAGTTAGGACTTTTTGATATGTACGCTCCAACTTGAGGGGGGAGTGTTGGGTTTATTACTTTAGAGTATTAGCAAGTTGGGGATATTTGTGTAAATGTATTAGGCTTAATCCTAAGCCTATAAATACTCTTTGTTATCTCTGGAATAAACCTAGTTACTCTTTTATCATTAACAACTTCTCAATCATAGTCATCAAAAGTAATTTATGGGAAAGGAAAATTATAAGTGTCGCAACTTTCGTACGATACTCACTTAAATATCGTAGCTATTTTTAAATCACTTAAGTGTCACATTGATCTAGAGTTTTTCAACTAATTGTCAATAGCGATTTGTTTGGCCTGAAAATCCAACATGACACTGTTTTATTATAAACAGTTCGACGTGACATGCAAGCAAAATGAAGCCAGAATGTGAAGCATGTAAATGACAGGAATAGTTGTCCAAAAAATACTAAATCTATTGTACGATGACCAATTTTATCAATTTACTTATAAACATTTTCATAATTTGCCAATATATTCTCTTTGAATAATTTTGATCAGAAATTACAGACGTGACATCAACTGTCATATATGGCAAGGTTGGCGCTGATGTTGATAATTTTTGTAAATTTTTGCAAAATTTAATTTTTTTTAATTTTTCCTTAATTTTTTCTTTTTTTTCTATCTTTTCTATTTTTTTGCACTAGATCGACAAGTGAGCAATTTTCAACTAATATTAGCTGGAAGAACTACTGTTTTCAAATGCATATAAGAAACCACATTAAAAAAAGCTATGTTATTAAAGAGTATAATTTAAAATAAGGTTAATATCACGAAAAACTCAAAAATTGATATACATATGACAAATTTACCCCAAATTAATTTTTTGACCACGAAAACCCCAAATTGTTACACATGTAACAAATTTACTCTAAACTAAAATTTTGACCATCAATAATCCAAAACCAATATATTTGTTTTACTCTCTGTTAGTTTTTGTTAAATTAAACTATTATTATGAAAATCATAAATTGGTATATCTGTGATAAACGGATGGTGAAACCTCAAATTAGTATACTCGTCAACTATCACGTGTCATCCAATTTAGCAATTTGATTGAAAATTTAACGGAAACTAATGGAGGGTAAATTTGTCCTAAGTGTACTAGTTTGGGATCTTTAGCGATCAAATAATTAGTTTGAGGTAAATGTAAGTATTTAGTCCCCTCGCGGTGCCTCTTTTAGGCCTTACCTTGTTAAGATCGACTTTTAGCATCAAGCTAAATCCTTATTCCAAACATAAAGTATTTTGACCTTGTCACATATGTACTAGTTTGGAATTTTTCGTAACATTAATCCTTTAAAATACTTTCTCTTGTTTAACCTTTTTTAAGTTTAAACTTAAAGAGAGGCATAAAATCCTGATATACTTTCTCTTTATCCATATTCTAACATTCAACCTCAATATAAATAAAAATATAGAAATTGAGAGACGACAGGGTATAATTGAAAATACTTTCTCTAACTTGTCCTTTGTTTTTTCAAGTTCAAACTCAATGATAAATAAAACTTTCATTTCTTCACGTTCTTTCGAAACTTTAATTCCAATAACGGATAGCAAGTGTGTACGATAAATCATTAAGCTAAAAGCTTATTGCTCGAGAGTGCGCGACGTGGAAAGCCCGTACCACATGTCAAGTCGCGTGACAATTCTAGAGACAGAGTAAATGTTACGTAACGGGCATTTGAGCGAACATTCTTTCGGTTCCGGCTTTGACTAATGTCAAAAAATCGTATAAAGTCCTGCTTAGATTGGAGTCATCAAATCAAATCAAATCAAATCAAAAGAAGACCTGAACCTTCCACGGGCTTCAATCCGACATCTTATGCTAATCTAGTCATTCCCACATCGCCATAAGCTTCAGACAAAGACCTTGTTGAATGTTCCCAGCTGACTCCGCCCCCGAAACAAACACGTGATGTGCATTGGTGGGTTCCGCGACAATGTGGGTGATGTTGAAGCTGAGATCACGCTCGTGGGTCTTCGGCCACTTCGCTCGGGGGGCGTGTTATCATGCCGGTCCGGCTAAATTCGCAAGTTCTGTGCACAACGCCGTCAATTCGCCATGCAGCATCTTCGAATCCAACAGGGTGCTGAAGAACTTGTCTAAAGAAGGTCGGATCGATGAGGCGCGGAAGCTGTTCGACGAAATGCTCGAAAGAGATGAGTATACGTGGAACACCATGGTTGCCGCTTACGCCACTTCGGGGAGGTTAGATGAGGCTAGAGAGCTTTTCGAGGAGACTCCGAACAAGAGTTCGGTCACTTGGTCTTCCCTCCTTTCGGGGTATTGTCGACATGGGTGTCCTGGGGAAGGCTTTAAGTTATTCTGGCGAATGCAGTTGGACGGTCAGAAGCCCACCCAGTTTAGCTTGGGCAGCGTGCTTAGAGCGTGCGCCGTGTCGGGTTATCTCCAGAGAGGCGAGCAGATTCATGGCTATGCAGTGAAAACAAATTTCGACCTAAATGATTTTGTTGTCACGGGTCTTGTTGACATGTATGCAAAGTGCAGAAGCATCTCTGAGGCAGAGTATCTCTTTGCGACGGTTCCCGAAAGGAGTAATCATGCGCTCTGGAGTGCCATGATCACTGGGTATTCTCAGAATGGTGATGCATATAGAGCAATGGAGTGTTTTAAGGAAATGAGGAAGCATGGAATTGAATTCGACGAGTACGGTTTACCTAGTATACTGGCATCTTGTGCAGCAGTTTCAGGTGATGCTTTTGGGGCACAGGTGCATTGCTGCATCGTTAGGAGTGGATATGGAGTCAGTGCCTTTGTTCAGAGTGCGCTGGTTGACATGTATGCGAAATGTGGAGATCTGAGCAGTGCTAAGTTGGTGATAGATGCTACGGAGATTGATGGTGTGGTTTCTTGGAACTCAATGATTATGGGTTGCATGAGGCAGGGGTGCGAAGAGGAAGCACTATACCTTTTTAAGAAAATGCATGGAAGAGATATGAAGATTGATGATTTTACTTATACATCTGTTCTAAAGTCTCTTGCTTCCACGATGGATTTGAAACTCACAAAGTCTGTGCACTGTCTGATCTTAAAGACGAGATTTGAGGCTTATCGAATAGTGAGTAATGCACTCATCGACATGTATGCTAAACAAAGAGAGATCACCTGTGCATGTGAGGTGTTCAAGTGTATGCTGGACAAGGACGTCATTTCATGGACTTCCCTGGTCACAGGATACGCACACAATGGCTTCTCTGAAGAAGCTCTCAGGTTGTTCTATGGCATGACAGTTGAGGGGATTTATCCTGATGAAATGGTTGTTGCTAGTATTTTAGGTGCTTCCGCAGAATTGACAGCTCTAGAATTTGGGCAGCAAGTTCATGGAATTTTTGTGAAATCAGGCCATGCTTTTTCAGCATCGGTTGGCAATTCTCTCATCTCAATGTATGCAAGATGTGGATGCATAGAAGATGCTGATCGAGTGTTCAACTCAATGCAAGTACGGGGTGTAATCACATGGACGGCTCTTATCATGGGTTATGCACGTAATGGTAAAGCAAAAGAATCTTTAGAGTCCTACAATCACATGATTGCGAGTGGAGTAAAGCCTGATTACATCTCTTTTATTGGCCTATTATTTGCATGCAGCCATGCCTGTCTTGTACAAGAAGGTCGCATGTACTTTGAATCCATGACCAAGACTTATGGTATAAAGCCAGGCCCTGAGCACTATGCTTCGATAATTGATCTCTTAGGGCGCTCTGGAAAATTTGCTGAGGCTGAAGAATTGCTTAATCAAATGTCTGTGGAACCAGATCCAACAATATGGAAGGCCCTACTCGCTGCATGCCGGGTACACAAAAACTTGGAACTGGGAGAGAAGGCAGCAAGCAATCTTTTCAAATTGGAACCTATGAATTCTGTTCCTTATGTTCTCCTAGCTAATATATATTTTGCCTCTGGCAAACTGGAAGAGGCTGCAAAAGTCTGGGGTTTGATGAAATCAAGGGGAATCAATAAAGAGCCTGGTTGTAGTTGGGTTGGGATCAATGGCCAAGTTCACACCTTTGTATCTGAAGATAGAGGGCATCCAAGAATGTCTGATATCTATTTAAAGATTGATGAAGTACTGCGATTAATCAAGAAAGTTGGTTATGTTCCAGACTTAAGTTCTGCGCTACATGATGTTGATGAAGAGGGCAAAGAGCTTGGCCTTGCTTACCACAGTGAGAAATTGGCTGTTGCCTTTGGGCTGCTTGCTATACCCCAAGGAGGACCTATTCGAATTTATAAGAACCTTCGGGTATGTGGTGACTGTCACGTTGCCATGAGATATATATCACAAGTGTTTAGTCGCCATATAGTTCTGAGGGATTCAAATCGCTTTCATCATTTTAGGGAAGGGGTCTGTTCATGTGGAGATTATTGGTGAAAAATACAAATCCCCTAAAGCTTGTATGGTTAAACTATGCATCAGTGCATCTGAGGCTGTGGCAGAACTGAAAAGGCTTGAGGATTTTGAACTTTTGCTGTTGAATTTTGGAATTTTCCTTGCAAGTTTAAATTGCTTACTCTAGGGTGGCAATTCTATTAAGAAAAGGGTATAGGCTGATCAAAAGCTAAACGGAAGAATAATCTGGAGCAGCAATTTCACTCAGTGGAGAGAGTTGCAACAGATATAGATCCGCACATGGCTTCTATATCCTTGGAAGCTGTTGCAATCAATGTTAGTTTGTTTTCGGTCACTGAACCTGGTGATGATCAGATCTGTGGAGGAGGCACAAGACAAGAATTGAAGATGATATAGCATTGCATGATGATAAGTTGTGACCTGCCTCTTATGATTTGAGCCATTGCTCAATTATTTCTTTATTCAATTAAGAAAGAATTCCCCTTTTAGGGATTGTGAACCTCATTCAATTTGCAAATTTCAGGATGCTGAACCAACTTAACTTCAATTACAGCAACAGTTGGTTGTCGAAGTGGACAAGGGAAGCAGATTTGGTATTTTCTACTCTTGTCTTGTTGCGTAAAATGGCTTTCCTTGTTGCAAAATTGTGCTCCCAATTACATCCTATCAATGCGATCCACCTGAACTGTGCTGGTTGATTTGACCATCACGTTAACTCTATGTTTGGCAAACTTATGTTGAATCTATACTTTAGCAGCCGATATTTGCTCTGTTGAGTTTGTCGTGTGAGCTTCACCTGGACTCTAATATATATGTTTAACAATGTGAATCAAGGAAGCCTGACATCAACCTCTCCAATCAACACTCTCATACGCTTTCTCAAAGTCAACCTTTATGGATAGTCTTTCCACTGACAGGGGACCTAGTCCCCTCTTATTGGCCAGTTGGTACTCAATTTCTCTTCTTTTCAAGTTATTATCATCTGTTGCCTTAGGAGTCACCTAACTTTTTTGGCATGTATGACGATATCTACCATTTAAACTTTCTATGGTTGAAACCAGATAAGTGTTACATCTTTTATGTTTGTTCTTTTATAATCTACTCCTACATTTGATTTGAGTCCTATTTGGCCCACATTGTAATACTCATTCCATTGATAAGAATGGCTATACTATGAAAGGCTTGCGATATAATGTTTTTTCTTGCAACCATTTTTCATATTTGGCTAAATTATTTTGTTTGCTGAATAATAATATGCTTAACTATGATTTACTTGGTAGTATGCTTTGGTAACACGCATTGCAAGTATCTTAACAAATGCTGTCACTTGGCTTGCAGTTGCAGACTGCAAGGGCAGAGTGTTTGGCATGAAACAGCTCTTTTGATGCGGTCTTTCAGGTTAGTTGCCTAGCTCAACACTTATCTGTATAGGTCTTTGGTCTCTCTCCTTATAAATTCAAATTTGTCATGCAAACTAGAAACAGATGAAATAGTCACCTTTAAGAAGGTGCTGCAAGATGACAGATATGCAAATAAGAGAAGTGAAGACTACACACATAAGTGACCCTCCTATCTGGCTTGTCCTGCACTGGACTTTTATTCTCCTTGCTTAATCAATGCTGCACACACTATTTAAAATGTGATAATGTGGGTTTGGTAACATAAGACTTTTCTTACTTCTTTAGATGCATAATTGGAAATACGCATTACCTTGGTAGATGCTTAATCGAAAATATGCTGGAAACTCAATTTACTTCTCATTAGTAACCAAATTTGTCAGTTCAGTAGTCATTATGGACTTCCCATTTTTTTTGTATTAAGCATATTAGTATTTTAAATATTCTGACTTAAAAAAGATATTAGTATTTTGAATATAGCAAATAAGAAAGCAAGCAACTTAATCAACCTTTGGATAAAGATATGGTGCCTCAGCTATAATTCGAAATCCCAATTCCAATATTGAGAGGTTTCGGAAGATGACTCATTCTGTAACATGTATATGTTGGTTAGCTAATGAACACAGCAGACAATTGAGTATGAACTAGGAAACCTTCTCAAATTAGGAAATCAACTAGTACTAGGAAATCTACTCAAATTAGGAAACCTACTTAAACTAAGAAACATACTCGAATTAGGAAACCTACTTAAATTGAGAAACTACTTAAGCAAGGAAACATTCCTCCAGCCTTGACCCAGCCGATTTGGCCTTGGTTCTTTAACTTTTAAAAACTAGGCTTGAGTTGGGCTTATGAGTTGTTTGTCTTCAATGGAATTTCCTAGCTTTGATGCTCCCGTGTCATGGGTGCAACTTCAAATCAAGTTTTAAATAAAGATATGGTGTCACAGCTGTAATTCCAATTTTGATTTCCAAAATCGGTAGATTTTAGAAGATGACTCACGCTGTAACATGTATATGTTGGTAATCTAATAAATGCAGTAGACAAATTGAGTAATCTAACATCTCCAATAAAGCAAGTAATAGCTTTTTGGGTAAATATTTTTTTTTTGGTAAGGGCTTTTTGGGTAAATATTCATTAGATAGTTTGCCCAAAGTTTTTGAAACATATTCTTGCTTGACGGAAATTATATATTAAGGAAGCAGCCTTCGTGAGTATGCGATATATTCAATTTGAGAGATAAACAATACAAGGAGGGCATGGAGACTAGGGTTTTGATGGTTGTATGCATACTCTTAGGCCTTGTGTCTGAAGGTGTAGCAGCACCAGGGAATGCAACTTTCTATGTACCTCATAAGCGTAAGAACTTTTCTTTGCATTGACTGTACTAAGAATGTTGATATACGTTCTTATATCTGGGTTCCCTGCATTGTGATCTGACCAAAAGATGTTGGTATACATTTTGTGTGGCATTTTTATGCCATTCTGTTTGTTTTCCCATCTCATTCCTTTTCATGTCATTTTCTTTGCACAATCCCAAGCTAAATTCCTGGTTCACCTTTTTCTTTTTTTGGGAAATTATAGCTTCGGATTGCCATGGAGTGAAGGAACCAGGGCCGATGGTTGTCGCAGCTGGCAACCCCATCTGGAATAATGGGGCCATATGTGGGAAAAAGTTCAACGTGACATGCATAGGCCCTCCAAGTATTGGTAAGAAATTCCCTTGCAAGGGCTCGGTGATTGTGACTGTCGTGGATCGATGCGCTTTGCCACAATGCCACACCACTTTTGAGCTCTCAAGGCCGGCCTTTGACAAGATCGTTGACCCTACGCTGGTTATGATCGCAATCAATTATGAACCGTAAGTCTTTATTTGGTCTGCCGTCTCCCTTCATCTATCTGAGGATCCACTAAGACTTTGTTTCTTGAACTTACTCGCGGATGAATTCGCAGGGCTTAAAGGCAAGTTGGGATTTATTCTTTTGCGTGGGAAGGATGATGGAGTGATGGCAACTTAATTCCTTTGGACAATAAGATTGAGATGTTTTCGTTTCTTTGCTTAGGTTATTGTCTTTCATTGATTAGTGTTCCCTTTAGTTGAACGAAGAATATCATCCCTACTTTCTCTCTCTCTCTCTCTCTCTCTCTCTCTCTGTGGGTGTGTGTACCAAGTTTTGAAAAAGGAAAGATCTTATTATTTCTGTTATATTTTTAAAGAGCACAGGATGCCAATTTGGCAGTTGACGGTATATTGAATTATTGATGACCATATCAGCGTCTTCCTTTTACTTTTGTGATAGAATGACCAATTCGAACGCATATAGTTCAAGGATTTAATTGGCAAAAAAAAAAAAAAAACGTCGGGACCTAATTGTGAAATGAAGTGGACTTAACAATCAAGAGGGGGTGAATTGATTAACGTAGGATTTTGAAACATTTTTCGGGCAAAACAATGCATAGAGGATGAATAGTCTTCGTAGATAAAGTATGATATGCAGAGCAAATATCTTCAATCAACGAAAATCTACTTAAAAGAAGATACCTACTCAAATTAGGAATTCTAATTCAATTTGGAAACTACGTAAACTAGGAAACATCCCTCCAACCTAGATTCAGCTGAATCAGTCTTAGTTTTTCCATCTTGAACACCTTTTTGCCGTTGGAGCCATTGGATCATGTCGTGTTGCTTGCACAAATATCAAATGGGCTTCGTTGATTGACGAGGCTTGAGTTGGGCTTGCGAGTTGTCCATCTTCGATGGAATTTCTGGTGCTCCCGCAGCATCACATGCAGCTCCAAATCAAACTTTGGATAAAGATATGGTGCCACAGCTGTAACTCGAGACCCGATTTCCAAAATCGGGAGTTTCTGCATAATGGCTCATGCTGTAACATGCCCATGTTGGTCAGCTCAATGAGCACAGTAGACAACTGAGTAACCAAACACCTCCAGTAAAGCATGTAATGGCTTTTTGGGGTAATACTCATTAGATAGCTCTCCAGACGCTTTTGAAACACATTCTTGCACTCGATGGGAATCATATATTAAGGAGCAGCCTTCGTGGGAAGTGTGTGATACATTCAACTTGAGAGATAACCAATACATGAAAGGGCATGGAGACGAGGGTTTTGATGGCTGTATGCATACTCTTATGCCTTGTGTCTGCAGGCGTCGCAGCACCAGGGACTGCGACTTTCTATGAACCCCTCATAAGCGTAAGAACTTCCCTTTGCATTGACGGTAACTAAGGGTGCTGGTATACGTTCTGATATCTGGGTTCTTTGCATTCTGATCTGATCAAAAGATGAAACTTTCCATCTCATTCCTTTTCATGTTGTCTTCTACGAAAATGGAACGCTGCACAATCTCAAGCTGAATTCTTGATTCACCTCTGTTGTTTTTTTTGGGGGGGAAATTATAGCTTCGGATTGCCCTGGAGTGAAGGAACCCGGGCCAACAGTTGCAACAGCTAGCGACTCCATCTGGAATGATGGCCCCCTATGTGGGAAGAAGTTCAAGGTGACGTGCCTCGGCCGTCTGAGCACCGGCGAGAAGTTTCCATGCAAGGGCTCGGTGATCATGACCGTCGTGGATCGACGTCCTGTGCCGCGATGTGAGAACACTTTGGAGCTCTCTAGGCCGGCCGTTGACAAGATCGTCGACCCTACGCTGGTCAAGATTATCATCGATTACAAAGCGTGAGTTTTTCAGTCTCCCTTTACCTATCCTAGTGATCTTCTGAGATTTTTGTTTTCCACGAACTTACTCGGGGATGAATTTGCAGGGTTTAAAGCAAGTCGGAAGGTATTCTTTTGATGGGAAGGATGGATTGATGACAACTTATCATTGCTTTGGACTTCAAAGATTAGATGTTTTATTTCTTTTGCTTAGGTCATTGATTTTTTTATTGAAAAATGTTCTCATTTTGGTTCTACTTTAAAAAAATCTCTCTCTCTCTCTCTCTCTCTCTCTCTCTTTGCAAAATATTGAATGTATATCACATGTTGCAAAATAATATGATTGCAAGTTAATCCTTCACTATCTTGGACAAATTGAGCTAATCTTTTGCTTAGACGAGGGGATCTCATGCTTTTGTAGATATATGTTGTTTTGCTTTATTTTCTTGAAGGGTCACACTTTTTCCACTTATCTTTTAGCTTAGACACTCCTTTATTTTTGTAATTTGGCGATAGTATCTCTCGTGGAGCTTACCACTTCTCGTACAACTTTCCAAAAGTGATCTTTTTTTTTTATTATTTGATCAATTTTTTATATTTTGTTTCTTCTTTTATTTCTTGTGGGTCCCACTTTCCTTCTTGTTTTTTTTTTTTTTTGATGTCTCAATTCTTTGCTCTTGCAAATTATCTACGCCTCTCACTCATTTTTCTTCTTCTTCTTCATCTTTTTCTTTTTCCATACATCCCGTCATCCTCTGTTTTTTTTTTATCTTTTCTATCTATAATGCCAATTCCGTCATCCTCTACACTTTCAATCATAAAAAGAGCATTGATTTTCTCTCCTAGAAAATAGAGAAAACAGCATTAGAGAAAAAAACAATAACCCAATAAAAACATGATTTTCAATTCTAATAAGAATTGGGCAATCAACTACAAATTGATTAATTCTAATCAATCACTTTCGTAAAATTAGTTTTGTTGAAAAGAAAATTTTCTAAGAAACCTAATTCTTTTTGCGTTGTTAAGTAAAATCTAGAAAAATTTTAACATAAACACTTCTTTAACAAGATCACTTATTTATAAATTTCACTTTTGTTGTGTGTATCACCGTTATTTGTTTACTCGACAAAACTTATTTCTATGGAAGTAAAATCCAAAAATAAAAAGGAAAACATTGTGCCTTTAATATATATACGGATTACCCACCATAAACAAAAAAAGAAAACATGAATTGCTTAATTATGTTTTTTTTTTTGGGTAAATAGAAAATTATGAAATATCCTAAATAGAAAATAAAATAAAATAAAGAAAATAAATTGATTTGGGGCCATACTTTAAATTGCAATTGAATTATTGAGGATAATTTTGTCTTTCCATTGTAAAATGGAGTAGATTAGTCGTATAAAGGATGGAAATTCCTTTTCTTGTATATGCTTTTTGTGTGAAAAACATCAAATATTTCCCCAAGTATTGCTAGGAAGTCCTAAATATTTAATAGTCATTTTGAGATCAAAACTCATAATTATGATTAAATGAGTTCTAAGATCACATTCGTATGTTAACAATTGTCGGTGCTAAAATAAGCCACGTTAGATTAGCCATGAGTAAAGGACTCGATTGCACATTTTTTTAGTAAGCAGTTAGGTCTCGATTAAGCAAAATTAGATATCATACTCAATTAATCAACGATTGAAACATTATAGATCTTTCATTGTACTTACCCAAAACATTACTCATAGCACAAGTCCAAATAGATTTGATCTTAAAAGGTCAGATGTTAATTTAAATTCTAAGGAAAAGTACCCTATTAGTCCTAAATCAATTGTATGAATGTCAGCCTAATTTTTTCAATTTAATCCTAAATTTTTTCGCGAAATTTCAATATAATTATTTAGGCAATTTTTTTTCGAAAATTGTTGATATGGTGACATAGTCATCACTAGTTAGGCAAATGTGATTCAATTATCTCCGATCGTCGTACTTAACACGTCACATTGTCAACAATTTCTAGTAAAAATTGATCGGAAGTATAACGGACTTTTGAGCAAAAGTTTAAGATTAAATTGGTAAAATTCAAAGTTTTATAATTGTTAATATGTTTATAATTGATTGAACAATTTCTACTCACTTCGCTGTTCCAAAACTATATGACACTAAAGGGAATACTTATATGAAGTTGCTAATTATCTATTGGCGGTAATTATAAGCGAAACCGACATCGCTTAGCAACACAAATTAAGTGATGCATACAAAGATATTGAAATTATTTTTTGTTCGAAAGTAACTCTTTAATATTGTGAACTCCACTTTGCTCAAAACGCTCAATAACATATATCCATCGATCTAATTATTTATATATATGAATATACATATGTATGCATTGAATTAATAAAACAAGAAGAAACATAAAAATATTTTCTGACCTTATAACCAATTATTCAGGCAACAGAAAAATTCAAGGCTTTGTTCTAACAGAAGAAATTTTTTTTGCTGCTATTGTAGATATGTAATTCCTTAAAGTTTGTAAAACATATCAATTACTGAGAATTTCGCTTATCTCTCTCTCTCTCTCTCAAGTCCACCGGCCGCCGGCCGGCCGCATACCAATGCCCATCCGGCGGCTGCTCCGCCGCAAACCGCCGAGCAACCGCTCCCTTCCCGGACGAGATCACCTCCACCGGCCAAACCCACGTCTCATCCGCGGCGTCTCCACCCTCCAACCCTCCGAGCTCGCCGCCGCCCCCACCTCGGAGCAGTCGCGGTCGCCTCCGTCGACCGCCATGCCGGACTCTCTCCTGGCGGAGAAGATCCTCTTCGACCTGAAGCAAGGTAACGTCAGGGACCCTCGAAGCTACTTCTCCCGCTTGAGCCCTCCGGCCGTCGTCGAGGTGCTCCGGCGGTACCGCGACGACCTTCGCGCGGCCCTGAAGTTCGTCGACTTGGTTTCGTCCAACTGCCCCGGTTTCAAGCACTCGCCTGAGTCCTTGAGCGCCATGGTCCACGTGTTGGTCCGCGGCCGGAGGTCGTCGGAAGCGCAGGGTTTGATTCTCAGGATGGTCAGGAAGAGCGGCGTCTCGCGCGCGGAGATTGTGGATTCTTTGATTGATGCTTGTCGTGATGGTGGGTCGAGTCGTGCTGTGTTTAGCTTGTTGATCAGGACTTACGTGCAAGCCAGGAAGTTGAGGGAAGGGGCCGAGGCTTTTCGGTTGTCGGGTAGTAAAGGGATTCGTGTTCTTATCGGCTCATGTAATGGTCTCCTCGGCGGGCTCGTGAAGGCGGGGTGGGTCGATTTGGCATGGGAAGTTTACGGCGAAGTTGTTAGGAGCGGTGTTCAAGTGGATGTCTACACTCTTAACATAATGGTCAATGCATTGTGTAAAGATCGTAAGATGAATGAGGTTAAATCATTTTTACTGGACTTGGAGGAGAAGGGTGTTTTTCCGGATATTGTTACTTATAATACTCTGATTAATGCTCATTGTAGGGAGGGACTAGTGGATGAAGCTTTCGGGTTGGTGGATTCAATGTTGGAGAAGGGCATGAAACCGAGCCTGTACACCTATAATTCCCTTATCAATGGATTGTGTAGAAATGGAGAATACACCAGAGCTAGAGAAATGCTGGATGAGATGTCAGAAAAAGGTGTGAGCCCTGACAATGCCAGTTTTAATACCCTGCTCGTTGAGATTGGTAGAAAAGGTAATACTGTGGAGGCTGAAAAGATTTTCGAAGAGATGTCACTGCGAGGTGTGGTTCCTGATTTAGTTAGCTATAGTTCGATCATTGGGGTGCTTTTGAGATGTCACAATCTTGACCAGGCTTTAATGTACTTTAGGCGCATGAAAAGTGCTGGGTTGGTGCCCGATGGTGTAATTTATACCATCCTCATTGATTGGTACTGTAAAAATGGCTTAGTCTCAGAGGCTTTGAGGTTGCGGGATGAAATGCTGGAGCAAGGCTGCTTCATGGATGTAGTTACATTTAACACTATATTGAATGGTTTGTGCAAGGACAAGATGCTTGCGGAGGCAGATCAGCTCTTTTGCGAGATGGATGAAAGGGGTGTGTTTCCTGACTTTTGTACATTCACTACACTAATTAATGGGCACTGTAAGGATGGGAATATGAACAAAGCAATGAGCTTGTTCGAGACAATGTCTCAAAGAAACCTAAAACCTGACATTGTGGCATACAATACACTGATTGATGGTTTCTGCAAGGCGGGTGAAATGGAGAAGGCTTATCAAATATGGGACGATATGATCAACAGTGGCATAATTCCAAACCACATTTCGTACAGCATTCTAATAAATGGTTTCTGTAGCACAGGAGCTGTTGCTGAGGCTTTTAGGTTGTGGGATGAGATGGTTAAGAGGGGTATTCGACCTAGTCTAATTGTTTGCAACACTATATTAAAAGGTTTTTGCCGGTCTAGAGATGTATCCAAGGCAGATGAGTTCTTCAGCAAAATGGTTGCTAAAGGAATTCTTCCAGATAGCATTGCTTACAACACTTTGGTCAATGGATTTGTGAGAATAGAGGACATGGATAAAGCTGCTGAACTGGTTAATAAAATGGAGAACAAGGGACTGATGGCCGATGTATATACGTACAATGTCATTTTGGGTGGTTTCTGTAGGCAAGGTAGGATGCAAGAAGCTGAGCTGGTATTGAGAACGATGATTAGTAGAGGTGTGAATCCAGATAGAACTACATATTCAGCATTGATAAATGGCCATGTTAGCAATGATGACTTGAAGGAGGCATTTCGGTTCCATGATGAAATGCTGCAGAAGGGATTTGTACCGGATGATAAATTCTAGATCTCATTCAGGTGATTTTGATGCATGTCATCATATGTGGATGGTGCATATATTTTTTGTCTGTTTGTCAATGAGATCCTTATGGAACATTCATTTTCCTGCTTATTGGTATCTGCTATGTTTTCCCCAATGCACTAAGGGTATTATATTGTTATGGTCTCTGGGGAAGGCATAATAATCTTCTCCTCTTGTGTTTCTGGTGCATCTGAAGTTTGTTTTGTGAATAGATCAAATTTTGCAAAATTTTTATATTCTCCAAGATCTGTTTGTTTTTTCCCTTGGAATTTGAATTCGGATGAGAAGTTTGCTGCCAATTTTAGCTATTCTGGCTTTATGGTGCTTGTCACCTTCTGTGCTTCCTATTATGTTAAATAAGTTTTTGTGCAAGTATATGTATCTTTATATATTCAATCAAATGCATCAATCATATTATGACAATTTTCCAATTTCACATGCCTTTGTTGCAGGGGACTGTCAAGAACGACCTTTTGGGTTATTCTGCTTGAGGTATGCTTGACTACTTGGAGCTATTTCCTCTTTGCTCAAGTCATGAGATTGTTCTTAAGAATGGTGATTTCCAAAATTTGTTTCATTCCCTTCTTTGCTGCAATCTGGCTGCAAATAATTAGCTCTTTTGTTTTTGCCCCCACTTTGACTTTGCAAAGTCTACATGCATACTCAGTCAATTTATTTCACTGCATTTGCTCCATATTTTACTTATTTCTGTAGTTAGATCCTAAAACCAATCAACCAAAGTGAAAGCTAATCTTCCACATTATCTTATCTATGCAGGAAATCAGATTCCTCCACGGATGGAAGTGTGGGTCTAGGAACAAAATGACAGGTTGGAGCATTCCAAGTAGCATGCTAGTTATGTGTTCTTGCTACTTTTATGACTGAATTATACAAAACGGGCGTGACAAGTTTCATTAAATAGATTGGCCAATTGCGTGAGCTGTTCTTTTATGTGGAAAAAAAAATGTTTCTGAAAACCTTCTGATTTTAACTGAGTATCACATGTTCTTTTTTGGCCAAACTTAGTTTCACAGTATAAATTACATAATGTTCGGTTATGTCAAAAAGTTTGTGATTTTTTATCTGTTTTATGCTCATCCTGAATGTCCCTTCAACAGGTCTTTCCTTTTGCTGCCCTACATCTAAAAGTTATTAAGCTGCAGTCTATTTGGTATCTAGATTGAATTATCTGTCTTAGTTGATGGAACAGATATTATGGCTTCATAATTCTCTATCTCTGGCTCGATTTGTTTGCACTTACTTATTTTCTTCTTGTAATTGTTTTTCCTGTTTTTCTTTTTTACTTTTTGTTTCTTGGATACAAATAATCCTTGGATTTAAAATCAGCTGCTAGATTCCCACTTTGTGCATAATGGAGACGAGTTCTGACATGGTCATTAACTGAAATTCCTGCAAACCAATTAATCCCTGGAAATGCTATCTGAAATGTATATGAGCCATCAGAGGATCCACTGATCAAGCATGGTCTTGAGATCGTGAATTCGGCAAAAGAACAAGCTTCTCCTAGTGGTGTAAGATTAGTGGCTGATACTTTGTGGTCCGAAATCTTTCACAAAACCCAAAGATGTTGGCATCCGATGGGTTGCTTGGTGGGAAACCGTAACTTCCATACTTTTTGCTGTTTAATTCAATCACTTTTAGTCTTCTTGGTTGGACACAGCCCCTATACAGGAATTTTTCTCTGGTTGTCACACTGCCTTTTCAAATATGCAGAAACTACTTTAGGTTGTACACGAGGCTCTACCAAAGATGTCTTTGATTGTTCCAGACTTCAGTTACTCACCTGATGTAAGGGTACCTGGTGAAAAAGCTCCCAATGTATCAAGGTACATGCTATCTCTACTGTGTGTGATGCTGCTCATGCTTTTCTATTCTATTATAAGCTATCTGTGGACTGTCTTCATGCTCAGAGTTAATAAACCGTCTCTACATGCCATGCATCAATTGTGAGAGCACTAGCAAGTGACTATCTTCATTTGTCGCACAGATGTTACATTCAGATGCTCCTTTAGTTGATTCTCATGTTGCATAGTTTGACCATTGTGCTTCCATATGTAATTTGTCCTTGAATTATACTGATGATGTTCTCCTAAGTTCTCATAGGCTTCTGCTTCAATATTTCTTATGATTGGAACTCCACCGGGGACAAATTGGTTAGATTTGTTCGAGTTCTGGGAAGGATGCAGTACATCAGAAAGAAAGTACTAAATGAGACTGTAAGAAGAAATGCTATAGTAGATCAAAAAATTGAGAGATGCTATGAATTTTTACAGGACTGCAATAGAAGAGTTTACTAAGGATATTCAGAAGAAATTCTAAACTGAAGTGCTGAAAAGATGGTTGTACTGCTCTGTCAATCCAATTAAACCCATGGCAGACTGCAGACTGTGTTTTGGGTCCATGTGGTCTGTCCTCTGATGTAGTAATTGGAAGCCACAAATTTGTGTTGCTATTTTCACATGGTTTTTTTTAGTCCCGTTGGTTTTATATTTTTATGAACAGCACGGAATATATAGTTTGACCATCTTTGACGTTTGTTCTGCAGAAGGTCGGGAGGAGCTCAGATCGTGGGTATGGTGCAACTCTAAGAAGCCTTATGAGTGACTTCTTTTGCGGGGCCAAAGCCTAATGGTCATGGCAGAACAAAGCTGTGCAATCCGGTAAAAGATCTGTGGTAATTTCGAGACTTAATATTTGTATTTCATTTGTCATAGGATGCCTTGGATGGTCATGGTCGATGTTGTGCAATTTATATTGATCCTCGAAGATACTACTGTCCTCAGTACATAAGATCATACGTGCTACTTATTAGTTCTTCAAGCTACTGTTAATCTTCAGTAGTCCGGGTTGATGTTGTACGACATTGCTTTTATTTTGCTTTGAATGTTTTCACATAGTGAAGTAAACGGGTTATTAGTCTATTGGCCTCGGGTCTCTGGCATCCCCTCTTTGGTAATACCCTTTCCATAGTTGTAGAACAAATGCTTTGACTAAGCTAAAAGAGAAACAGAGCAATTGAGTCGCTTTGGCACATGTAAAATGTTTGTGAGAATGTGATAGAGAAGAGTTACATGAGCAAAAAGATGGACACAACTACACCAACTTCTGAAGCCACCTATTCCTAGTTACATGCCGATAATCCAATCAACTAATCACTAATTCACACATTTCCGCTACGGAAAAGGGAATAACAAATGAATATAACAGGAGGTAATCTAATTCCATGCAACGTATTAGAACGGTTGGCTGCTTAACCATCTTTCGGAGTCGACGAAACTTGTGCTAGTCAACTGGTTGACTGTCGATGGATTCAGCTTCTTCTCCCTACTCACCCGGAGAGAAGTATCCGATCCGGGTCCATACCACCTGTATTCTGAAAACGTCAATTGGGACCTGGTCCGCTTTGATCAAAGGAAAGAAAAAGCAACCTTCAATACTACTATCATAAAGCCTTCGAAAACAAATCTTGAGATAAAACACCCTTTTTAGAGAAGATGACTCTCGTGTAGGCTCTCCATGTCCTTCCCAACAAGGCCGAGCCGGAGCCGAACACATTTCACTCCTTGAACACGAACCCGCTTGCATCGTCTGGGTTGCTCCTTCCTTGCGCTGTGATGAATCCTGTCACTCCAGCCCCTAGGGCTCCTCCGAGCACCGACATTGCAGTATTCATGGAATGAAAAGCATGACGATAAAAAGTATTTTAAGTTCGGGAAATTACAAAACTAATGATATGCGTGTCGACATGAATCAGCACTTACGTTCTGTACAAATTTTATCATATGTAGGAATTAGGGCATATTTTCATTAATGAAATCATGTTATGATATTACAACACAGCCATAGTATTAGAATTGGAAATTAAAAATTGCCCTCCCCTTCTTTTCAAATTTTGATCTTCAGTTTCTATCCAAAAGTTGGTGCAACAGTGGATTTAAAGAAGTCTTACTGAAAAAGAGAAAAATTATTCGAAAGATACCTGTAAATCCCTTTCTTGATATAGATGCAAACCCAGTTCCTATTATTCGAGGGAACGGAATCGATGGCGGACTGTATGGTGGTGAAGTTGCCAAGCCGCCCCGACGGATCGACGAAGATCATCCGGTAAGGCGTGACGTTCCCGCTGATCCGCTGGAGCCAATCACTATCATCCGCTAGTCCGTCCGTGTATCTTGCGCGGGGTAGAAGAATAGTCCAACCGCATAGGTTTTTGCAGGAGAAACGATTTGACCAATCTTGAAGAAGCCATGAGAGTACAGTTGGAGAGAGAAGATGAAACAGACAAAGACTTAATATCACCAACTGGAGGTTGCATGCTCAATGAAGATAGCGGATTTGCATATATAGATCTCGGGACTCATTGGATGTTTGGCGGGAATTAAAACTCTATGACAGATGGGTGATCAAAGTTGGACTCTTGAATGGTGAACGGTCCATTGTGTTCAAATTGTAGTGTGTTCGTGATTGTAAAGCCGCATACTCTAATCACAATCTGGTGCATGTCAGCTCTAGATGCATACAAGCCTATATGTTGGTTTGACTAAGGGGGCCTTTCTTGTGAAACTTTGCTGACCATTGATATGTGTGGGAGTTATTCAAAACATTGTCAATTCAGGGTTGCTGTTAGGTCGGATTGATGATCATGAATAACCCCTAAATCAACAGACAAGAAAGGAGAAATTTAAGAGAAAAAACACCCTAAGATGTTGGAAAACTAACGGAATGATTGGTCGTCTGCATTGACTAGATTGAGCAACATTAAGTTGTCTAAGTTCTAAAGGGGAAACTTGGCAGAATAATATCAAAAGACTGCATTGAACGTCCACAAAATACTAACGAACAACTTTTTTTGGGCCAAAAATTGAAAAATTCCCTTCCCTTTGACGAAATGTATGACTATCATTCTATTCGTGCGTCAACATTAACATATCTTCCCTTCACTATCTGTGTCTAGATCTTCATCAGTAGGGGAACATTAAGATTGCTCCCTTAAGCGAGGGTTTATCGCAGACCACATGTACATCTGTGTGCATGTGCGTGTGCGTTGCCAGAACTTCGTACTACTTGTGAATCTATTGATTTGGTCCATGTTAATTGATATGTGACACTATAACCTTGTTCTAATGGAGTTGGAGGATGACTCTGGGGATAGTGTAAACTTTAGTTGTATAGTGCCTTTTCTTAAGTGGGGTTTGTATGGCTCTTGAAATGACCCAAATTGTAGATATGATTGAACTTTTCTATGCCGCACTTATCTGACTAGTTATTAGGCTACAAGGATGCTGAGAATGGCTCGAGGTAGCAATTGATTGATTATGTATAGGCCCGTGTTGATTGGCGTGAGGGCAATTGTTGCTCTTTAAATCAGAAGTGAAGTGTTGAGTGGTGGGGTTGGTAGCTTGCGAACTAAGGGATCGTGTCCTTCATTACACAAACTACACGTGACTATATATTTGCAGTTTGGTGGGCAATATAAAGTAGCCCTTTTCGAAATAGATAATCTCATCATAATGAATCAATGGTATTAGCTTCTTTCTACAAAAGATGGAAAATTTACTAAAGTCAACCTGCCATTATGAAAAGAATGAAGTTATAGACACTAAATTTCTTATCCTTATAATGAGAATATATTGATCATATAATGTGGTGAGGTTATGATTATTAGATGTTTAAACACGGGTCTCTCTCCTTTTTTTTTTTTTTCCTTTGACAAGTATTCAAAGTGTGTCGCGTCATTAAGAACAAAATATTCATGTTGGTTGGCCTTGGGCTTGTCTTACATCAAAATTTAATTCAAAGAATGAGACTTTCCCTAATATTTATAAACTGATCACCAATCCCTTTCACAACCAATGTGGGATAAACCCCAACAATATTCTATTTGAGCGTTCCTACTCAATACCACAAGTGAGAAAACTTGTGCCCTCAAGTTTCCGAAGACATTGCCACCTCTTTTTTGCTGAAGGAAGAGGACGATTCGGGTTTTCTCAAGGAGCTTCACTAATGTTTCTCCTTCAAAGCAGATAGAAGGTCTCTCAATCGAGAGCTGCAGAGCATTCCAAACATCAGACTCCGAGGTCTTCGAAGAAACTTTCTAAAGTGCCGAGGTTTTTAGACGATACGAGTTTTGCAAAACAAAATTGCGCAATCGGGTAAGAAATCTACAGTAATTTTGAGACTTATGATTTGTTTTCATTGGTAATAGGATGTCCTAGACAATCTGTGGTCGATGTTGTGCTCCTTATATCGATTCTTGAAGATACAACTGCCCGCGATACAAAAATTATACTTTCATTTTCAGCTCTTCTAGCTATTGTTAATCTTCAGTAATCGGGGACGATGTCGTATGACATTGCTTTTATTTTGTTTTGAATCTTCCTAAGTGAAATGATTACATAGTGAAGTAAACGGGTTACTACTCAGTAAGCCTCGGTTCAATGACATTCCTTCTTTGGGATAACGTTTTCTTGGTTTCAGAACAAGTGCTTTGACTCAGCTAAAAGAGGAACAGAACCAGAGTCACTTTGGCACATAGAAATGGCCAAAAGAATGGGATGAACAGAGAGATAAATACACAAAAAGAACGACGCAACTACAGCAACTTCTGAACCACCTATTCCTACTTACAGGCCAATAATCCAATCAACTAATTCACACATTTCCGCGATGGAAAAGGGAATAAGAATTGAGTATAACAGCAGGTAATCCAAATCAATGCAGTGTATCAGAAAGGTTGACTGCTTAGCCATCCTTCGGAGTCAACGAAACTTGTGCTGGTCAACTGGTTGATCGTCGCTGCGTTCAGCTTCTTCTCCCAACTCACCCGGAGAGAAGTATCCGACCCGGATCCGTAGCACCCGTATTCTGAAAAGCTCAATTGGGACCTGATCAAAGGAAAAAAAAAGAAGCAACCTTCAATACTACTATTATTAGCCTTTGAAAGGTTACAAATCTTGAGATAAAACACCCTTTTTAGAGAATGGAAAGCTAGCTAGTTATTGCTTTGTTTCTAATTAATTAGAGGGTAATAGTAAACCTAAAAGCAAAACTAAAATAGGGATGAAGATAAATTTCAAACTGATGTCAACAACAAAGTCTCATTATACTAAAATAGGAAAAAGTAATAGTACATGTACTAATATTTGCAAAAGTAATCTTGACAATAATGGGGAGCGAAAAAATTACATACTTTGGCCCGATATGTCCATGAGTCTAAATTAAAATTTGCTAATTTTTCAGGTCTCAGTTGATTGGGATGTTTGTTTTGGCTTATAAAAAGCAAAAACCAAATTTTATTTTATTTTCCCGCCAAAATCTAAAACATTATTTGAACTTTAAAATATTAAGGGCAAATTTTATATGTAAACCTACTAGTCAATGCTAATATACATTGTAACAATCCGAAGCATTTAAGAATCATGATCAATATGCGCTTTAGGTAATTTTCCAAGATGGATCAGCTAAAAGAGCATGGTGGATAGAGAACGCACTCTTGTCCGGCAAAATTCCATGCGTCCCAGCCTCGAGGATTCACGACGTCGGTGAAATTGGAGCGATAGAAGACGACTCTTGCGTAGGCTCTCCACGCCCTTCCCAACAAGGCCGAGCCGGAGCCGAACACATTGCACTCCTTGAACACGAACCCGCTTGCATCGTCTGGGTTGCTCCTTCCTTGCGCTGTGATGAATCCCGTCACTCCATTCCCTAGGGCTCCTCCAAGCACTGATATTGCACAATTCTACAAAATGGAATGCATGACGATCAACAAATTATGAAAAACATTGCCAATATTCACCTATTTAAAAACCCTTCGGTGCTTTACGCTGAACAAAAGTCAAATTGTGAGAGCAAAAAGATTTACCAAACGCTGAGAAGTTGAACAAATAGAAGTTACTTGAAATGTACATCACCCAAATTAATACAAGATGGCGGGATTGGCAAAAAGATGAAATCAAAGTATCTTGACAGAATTTCTTAATATACATTCACTGCAATATAGGGTTGCTTATCAGAAAGTCAATTACCTCGTAAATGGACTGCCCACCACCGAAGACAAAATCGACGGCGCCTTGGATAGTGCAGCGCTTGAAATAATGTCGTCCTTGGTCGTCCCACAGCGTATCTTGCAAACCATAGAAACCACACCTGTGGAACACATTCTTGTCCCCTGAAATCCTAGCCGCGACTGCTGGAACCCTAGGATTTTTCTTATTAACCGGATTGTTATAAGAATTCTGCAACCAATAGTTAAAGAAATAAGTCAACATATGGCTCAATTTTTATTAAGTCAATATGCGATGCGTGTGAGAACTCTGTTGGAAAAACCGACTCTTAAGACTCTAGTGATACCCTGTTAATTTTGTCAAAAAATCTTTCTTTTGCAAGATGAGTAATTTGTTGGATTGTCTTACCCTGAAACTGATGCTTTTAGCGACGATGTTATCGGCCAGAGATGTGAAAGTCGGGCTCTGCGCAATGTTGTCATGGTCGTCCCACACGACCTCGGTTGTCTTCTTCGCTTGTCCCTTGAGGATGATGTATGGCTTGTCCTCCGGTATTTTCACCTTCTCCCTGCATTTCAACATGAGGCACTTCTCATCTCATGTTCAACCTTTGTAAAGAACTTTCAGTTTTTCTTCTTCATATCATTACAAAAATTCAACGTTGCTACATTTAATGGGACAAACTTGATCAAAGGATAAATTCTCAAGTTTCCTTGTTTTTTCCGTTGAATATTTGACACACGCAGAGATAACATATAAGAATTAAGGATTTCCCTTCCCCTTCTTTTCCAGTTTTGATCTTCAGTTTCTCTCCAAACGTTTGAGCAGAAGTGAATTTAAGGAAGTCTTAGTAAAGAAAGAGAGAGAAATTATTCGAAGCATACCTGTATATCCCTTTCTTGATATAGATGCAAACCCAGTTCCTATTATTTGAGGGAACAGAATCGATGGCAGACTGTATGGTGGTGAAGTTGCCGAGCCGCCCCGAAGGGTCGACGAAGATTGTCTGGTAAGGCGCCATGTTCCCGCTGATCCGTCGGAGCCAATCACTATCATCCGCTAGCCCCTCCGTGGATTTCGCATGGAGAAGAAGAATAATCCAACCGCAGAGGTTCCACAGGAGAAACAATTCGACCAATCTTGAAGAAGCCATGAGCGTACAGTTGGAGCGAGAAGAGGAAACAGACTGGAGGTTGCATGCTCAATGAAGATGATGGACTTCCATATATAAAGCTCGGGACTTATTGGAAGTTTACCTGGAAATATGACTCTGAGAGATGGGTGATCAAATTTTGACTCTTGAATTGTCAACGGTCCATTGTTTTCAAATCAGAATCAGGTGCATGTCAGCTATAGATCCATAAAAGCGTACATGTTGGTTCGACTGAGGGGGCTTTTCGTGTGAAAATTGACTGACCAGGGGAGTCGGCACGTGTGTACAAAATTGAAGGTTAGATCCGTTAGGGAGGAAAACATAAGCCGCTTCCTGGGATTTGTGGGGGAGTTTGTCAAAATATGGTCAATTCAGGGTTGCTGTTTGGTCGAGTTGAAGAGCATGAACAACCCCTAAATCATCGTACAAGAAACGAAAAATTAAGAAAGGATTGGTCTGCATTAATTAGACAAAGAAACGGTATGTTATTTTACTTCTAAAGTGGAAACTTCACATTATAAAATTAAGAGACAGCATCAACCGTCCACATAGACAGCATTAGTTGACATGTGACATTGTAACATTGTTCTCATGGAATGGGAGGATGACTCCAGGGATGACGTAAACATTAGCTGCTTAGTGCCTTTTCGTAAGTGGGATTTGCATGGCTCTTGAAATGACACGAATTGTAGTTTTGATTGAACTTTTCTACGCCGCACTTATCTGACTGTGTATTAGGCTACAAGGATGCTGAGAATGGCCTGAGGTTGTCAACTTGCTTTGTTCAACTTCATAATAAAAACTCAAACGTACTAATTCTTTGGGACCCTAATTAGCAGGAACACCTATTCTTGAATCAGAGAGAGAGAGAGAGAGAGAGAGAGAGAGAGAGAGAGAGAGAGTGGAGGTCCAACTGTTCAAGAGCCTAATTCGGTAGGACTGAGGGAGCAATTGATTGATTATGTATAGGCTCGCGTTGATTATTGTGAGGGCAACTGTTGCTCATTAAATTAGAAGTGTCGAGTGGTGGGGTTGGTAGCTTGCGAACCAAGGGATGGTGCCCTTCGTTACACAAACTGCATGTGACTGACTATATATATTTGCAGTTTGGTGGTCTTGGAGTGGCCCTTTTCGAAATAGATAATCTCATCATAATGAATCGGTGGTATTAGCTTCCTTCTACAAAATAGAAAATTTACTAAAGTTGTTGGATGGTTTTAGGCCTCACTCACCTTGAAAGCTAACTCAAAGGATAAAACTTTCCCTTACACTTTTTACACTTATAAACTGATCACCTGCTCCTTCTACAACCGATGTGAGATAACTTTAACAATTTCCCTCTCACATATCGAGCATAGGTCAAAGCTATAACAACCCTCTCCAAATGATTGTTAGGTATAGACTTGTTGATAACCTGGGTTCTGATACGGATTGATGAGTGATCTTAGACCGCTTTCACCTTAAAAGTTAGTTCAAAGGATGAGACTTTCTCTCACACTTATAAATTGACCACTTGCTCTGGAAAACCCCAACAAAAATGAACTTGCCACTATGAAAAGAATAAAGTTAGACACACTAATGGCTTGTTTGGCAACATTTTTATATCTTAGTGTTTTTTTTTTGTTTCCAGAAAAAAAAGATTTTTGTTTATATACGTCAGTTAATTTTTCTATTTCTCGGAATAAATAAGTGGTTAGGGAATAGACTTGAAATAGAAACAAAAAGGTAAAAAAAAATATACTTTTTTGTTCCACGAACAAAAATAGAAGCAATGTCATTTTAAAGAAACAAGCTCAGCGTAATTTAAACCATAAACTTACACCATACACCCTAAACCATATACCCTACACCATGCACCATAAACCTTAAAACCGTAAGCCCTACACCCTACACTTTAAACCCTACACCATATAACCTACACACTAAACCCTCCCCCTACACCCTACTCTCTAAACCCAACACCCTACACTGTAAAGCTCAAAAGGTCTATGCACCTAATTATTGTAATGCCAAGTATTTACTTTCATCCTCATATTGTGAATTATAAATCATTGGAATTCTCTGCTACCATTTCTAGCCATCCATCAATGACTAACTATTACATTGGCTTTTTTAAGGCCATCTTAGAATATCTTGATTGGTTAAGTCCTTACAAAAGTCCATTTTTATCCCAACATAAATTGTTAAGTCTCCACTGATATTTTTATAATTAAATGAAAAAAATTGGGAATACAAATTTTTAGGGTTGTACCAAATGCATTTATGTTCTTTTTCTATTTTGGAAATATAAATTTTGTACAGTTACTAAGCGTGTTCTTTTACTCAAAAACTTGTCCAAAGAATATAAATAGAAAATACCATTTATGAACATAAATTGTTCCTGGGAATATAAATATTACCGTACGCACCCTAAATTTCTTATCCTTATGACGAGAATTTGTTGATTATAATGTGGTGAGGTTATGATTATTAGATGTTTAGACAAGGTCTCTCTCCTTTTTTCTTTTGACAAGTATTCAAAGTGTGTCGCGTTATTAAGAACACAATATTCCATATGTGTGTTCCGACTCAATACATCAAGTGAGAAAACTTGTGCCCTCAAGTTTCCGGGGGCATCGCCACCTCTTTTTGCTGGAGGAAGAGATTCATCTGGGTTTCACAAGGAGATTCACCAATGTTTCTCCTTCGAAGTAGATAGAAGCTCTCTCAATCGAGAGCTGCAGAGCATTCCAAACATCAGACTCAATGGTCTTCGAAGAAACTTGTTAAGGTGCTGAGGTTATAGACAATACATGTTTTGTGTCTCATCTCACATGCAGAACAAAGCTGAGTAATCAGGTAAAAAATTTGCGGTAATTTTGAGACTGATGAATTGTTTTCATTGGTAATAGGATGTCCAGGATGATCCATGGTCGATGTTGTGCTATTTATATCGATTCTCAAAGATACAACTGCCCGCAATACATAGATCATACGTTACTTTTCAATTCTTCTAGCTACTGTTAATCTTCAGTGATCTCGGTCGATGTTGTATGACATTGCTTTTTATTTTGTTTTGAGTCTTTTCAACGTGAGGTGATCACATAATGAAGTAAACGGGTTATTAGTCAATAAGCCTGGGTTCTATGACCCCTCTTTGGTATACCGTTTACAATACCGTTTACATAGTTACAGAACAAATGCATCGACTCAGCTAAAAGAGGAAGAGAACCAAAATCACTTTTGCACAGGGACATGGCTAAAAGAATGTGATGAATGACAATTTACATCAGCAAAAAGATGGACATAACTACACCAACTTCTGAACAACCTATTCCTAGTTACATGCCAATAATCCAATCAACTAATTCACTCATTTCCGTGATGGAAAAGGGAATAACAGAAGGCAATCCGAATCCATGCAGTGTATCAGAAAGGCTGACTGCTTAGCCATCCTTCGGAGTCAACGAAACTCGTGCCGGTCAACTGGTTGACTGTCGCCGCGTTCAGCCTCTTCTCCCAACTCACCCGGAGAGAAGTATCCGACCCGGGTCCGTAGCACCCGTATTCTGCAAAGCTCAATTGGGACCTGATCAAAGGGAAAAGAAAAGTCAACCTTCAATACTACTATTATTAATTTATTAGCCTTCGAAAAGGAACAAATCTTGAGATAAAACACCCTTTTTAGAGAATGGAAAGCTAGCTAGTTATTTCTTTGTTTCTAATCAATCAGAGTGTAATAGTAAACTTAAAAGTGAAACTAAATTAGGGACAAAGATAAATTCTAAACTGATATCAACAAGGTCTCTTTATACTAAAATAGGAAAAAATACAAGTACAAGTACAAATCTCTGTGCAAGCAATCTCGACAAAAATGGGGAACGAAAAAATTACTCGCTTTGGCCCACTGTGTCCATGAGTCTAAATTAAATTTCACTAAATTTTACGTGTCTTGGTTGATATTGGGATGTTTGTTTTGGCTTATAAAAAGCATAAAATCAATTTTTATTTTATTTTCCCGCCAAAGTCTAAAATATTATTTAAACTTTAAAAATTTTGTGTAAAGCTACTAGTCAACGTTAATATACATTGTTTGAAGCATTCAAGAATCATGATCAATATGCGCTTTAGGTAATTTTTGAAGATGGATCAACTAAAAGAGGATGGTGGATAGAGAACGCACTCTTGTCCGGCAAAATTCCATGCGTCCCAGCCTCGAGGATTCACGACGTCGGTGAAATTGGAGCGATAGAAGACGACTCTTGCATAGGCTCTCCACGCCCTTCCCAACAAGGCCGAGCCGAGCCAAACACATTGCACTCCTTGAACACAAACCCGCTTGCATCGTCTGGGTTGCTCCTTCCTTGCGCTGTGATGAATCCCGTCACTCCATTCCCTAGGGCTCCTCCAAGCACTGATATTGCACAATTCTACAAAATGGAATGCATGACGATCAACAAATTATGAAAAACATTGCCAATATTCACCTATTTAAAAACCCTTCGGCGCTTTACGCTGAACAAAAGTCAAATTTTGAGAGCAACAAGATTTACCAAACGCTAAGAAGTTGAACAAATAGAAGTTACTCGAAATGTATATCACCCAACTTAATACAAGATGGCGGGCATGGCAAAAAGATGAAATCAAAGAATCTTGACAGAATTTCTTAATATACATTCACTGCAATAGAGGGTTGCTTCTCAGAAAGTCAATTACCTCGTAAATGGACTGCCCACCACCGAAGATAAAATCGACGGCGCCTTGGACAGTGCAGCGCTTGAAATAATGTCGTCCTTGGTCGTCCCACAACGTGTCTTGCAAACCATAGAAACCACACCTGTGGAACACATTCTTGTCCCCTGAAACCCTAGCCGCGACTGCTGGAACCCTAGGATTTTTCTTATTAACCGGATTGTTATAAGAATTCTGCGAACAAAGGTTAAAGAAGTAAGTTAGTTAGCATATAGTTCAATTTTCATTAAGTCAAGCAAATTATACGACCACCGCTGGATATGCAATACGTGTGACCACTCTATTGGAAAAACCGACTCTTAGGCTCTAGCGATACCCTCCTTATTTTGACTGAAAATCATTCTTTTGCAAGATCAGTAATTTGTTGGATTTTCTTACCCTGAAACTTATGCTTTTAGCGATGATGTTATTGGCCAGAGATGTGAAAGTCGGGCTCTGCACAATGTTCTCGTGGTCACCCCACACGACCTCGGTTGTCTTCTTTGCTTGTCCTTTGAGGATGATGTATGGCTTGTCCTCCGGTACTTTCACCTTCTCCCTGCATTTCGACAATAGGCACTTCTCATCTCTTGTTCAACCTTTGTAAAGAACTTTCAGTTTTTCTTCTTAATATCATTACAAATATTCAACGTTGCTACATTTAATGGGACAATCTTTATCAAAACATAAATTCTCAAGTTTCCTTGTTTTTTCCGTTGAATATTTGACACATGTAGAGACAACATAAAAGAATTAAGGATTGCCCTTCACCTTCTTTTCCAGTTTTAATCTTCAGTTTATTTCCAAAACTTGGAGCAGAAGTGAATTTAACGAAGTCTTAGTGAAGAAAGAGAGAAATTATTCTAAGGATACCTGTAAATCCCTTTCTTGATGTAGATGCAAACCCAGTTACTATTATTCGAGGGAATCGAATTGATGGCAGACTGTATGGTGGTGAAGTTGCCAAGCCGCCCCGATGGGTCGACAAATATTGTCCGGTAAGGCACCACGTTCCCGCTAATCCGTCGGAGCCAATCACTATCATCGGCTAGTCCCTCCGTGAAGTTTGCATGGAGAATAAGAATAATCCAACCACACAGGTTCCACAGGAGAGACAATTCGACCAATCTTGAAGAAGCCATGAGCGTACAGTTGGAGCGAGAAGAGGAAAAAGACAGACTTAATATCACCAACTGGAGATTGCATGCTCAATGAAGATTATGGACCCCCATATTTATAGCTCGGGATTTCTTGGAAGTTTGGCGGGAGATAGAACTCTGTGAGAGATGGGGGATGAAAGTTTGACTCTGGAATGGTCAACGGTCCATTGTGTTCAAATCAAAATCTGGTGCATGTCAACTATAAATCCATACAAGCCTCTATGTTGGTTTGACTAAGGGTACTTTTCGTGTGAAAATTGGCTGACCAGGGGAGTCGGCATGTGTGTACAAAATTGAAGGTTAGATCAGTTAGGGAGGAAAACATAAGCTGCTTCGTGGGACGTGTGCGGGAGTTATTCAAAATAAGGTCAATTTAGGGTTGCTGTTAGGTCTAGTTGAAGACTATGAACAACCCCTAGGTCATAGGTCAAGAAACGAAAAATTAAGAGACAAGACATTCTAGGATGTCGCGAAAACTAACAGAATGATTGGTCTGCATTGATTAGATTAAGAAATGGTACGTTATTTTGCTTCTAAAGTGGAAACTTCGCACTATAAAATTAAAAGACAGCATTAACCGTCCACATAGACAGCATTAGTTGACATGTGACACTATTATAACCTTGTTCTCATGGAATGGGAGGATGACTCCTGCGATGATGTAAACATTAGCTGTTTAGTGCCTTTGTAAGTGGGATTTGCATGGCTCTTGAAATGACACAAATTGTAGTTATATAATTGAACTTTTCTACGCCGCACTTATCTGACTACATTTTAGGAGACAACGATACTGAGAATGGCTTGAGGTGATGAGCTTGCTTTGTTCAACTTCATTGTGAAAACTCCAGACGTACTAATTATTTGAGACCCTAACTTCTTAATCAGGGGCTTCTTTTGAATTTTCGGTGTTTAGTTAAGAGGTAACATCACAAAAAAAAAAATAAGGTTTTCGCTCGTGCGAGGATCTCCGCAGCCTCTCCTCATTTTGTGGGGCAAGTTCTACGGATGGATTTCTTATTTTAATATGTATTGCTTGCATGCCTCGCACCCTCATATCTTTGTCTTTTCAAGGTGAAGGAAACAAATTCCTAAACATAATACGAAATTGCGGAAAAACGTGCCCATTCTACACTTGTATCACCGATCGTTCGAAATATATTACGTAAACGAACATACCTCTTTTACCATAGATTAAATGCACTTATTGCAGTCTCGATAGAGAGAACAATCCTTTGATTGTTGAACAAAGTGCCTCTTGCTTTTTGTCTTCTTTTGAGAGTGTTTTTCTGATGATGAAGAATGCAACACACGCTCATGTATGTTCTCACTTCTTACGTTTGTTTTCAGAGAATAACTGCCAAGTGCAGTTATTTTCTTTCGCGGGCTGGGTTAGCCCATCATGGGCGACCCATTATTCACAAAGATAAAGCCCATCATCTCCCACTCGCACATGGTGGGCTAAACATTAACTCTATCTTCTTTGCAATATTTATACTAGCAAATAATCCATGCGACCAACATACTTCGAGAGCTCGTTGCAATGCATTTGTTAGGAATACATAGCAGCTCAAAAATGGGTATAATATTTTCCAAGTAGATATAGTATGCAGTACCCTAGATCAATCAGTCACATTTATATCTCTTTTGATTTCTTTTAATATCGCGCATATTGTATTCACAACTATGATTTACTTAAAATCATAATTGGTCGACCTGTGAATACAAAAATAGAATGTGACATCATGATAAATTGATCTTCCTCTTTCCTTAAACCTCTCTATTTCAGTCCAGCTCGCTTTTCTAGGAATGTTCCATTAGATCGAATCATTCATGACCATTGACAACATCCTAAGATAGCGAACACTGAATAGAAATTTTGAGAATAAGTTAAAGTCGTGAGGGTACTAAATGAGGAACTCATATCCTCAAGAGTCTCACATGGCATAAAGTTGAGATCAAAAACTTTTGCCACTCTTATCGGTCGTCTTATGCATACGTAGTATGAAATACGTATTACGGTATTAACTCCTTTCCCGTGGAGTGTATGTCTTTACATTCAATACCGTATAGATGATAGTTCAGACATACCCAATGTCTAAACTTGAGTTCACATATCTACTTCTCTAAAAAATCCATTAGAACTCACATCTGGCATCAAAGACAGATAAAAGTAAAATATGTGGGTTATTTTACTTTCGGACATAGTAAATTTTATGTCCTCATCTTAGCACTTAGCTAAGGCAACATTTATATTTTAAGCTTGAGCTCTCGATTATCACTTAGATAATAAGCCTAAAAATTGTCTCATCTCTATTTATCACACAGTAAATAGAGGCGATTACTCGTGTGAGTGGGTTAACCTTATCTATCCGACATACTTTCTCGACATAATACACTAAGTATTAATATGCATAAATAAAATATCATAGGCATTAACAATGATATAACAATTTCATTTAAATGTGAATATTTAGGGAAAAATACAATTTTCAGTACATCAGCATCTACGCAGTCCTAGAGATTTTACATGACCAACAAAAACATCTCTAGGAATTGGCTTTGTCATAGGATCTACTATCATACTATGCGTAGATATGTACTGCAAGTTCACATCTTTCCGTGCTACCATATCTTTAACAAAATTGTACTTTGTATCTATATGTTTGGTCTTGCCATGATATTTAGGATCTTTAGTGTATGCTATCGCTGCTTGGCTATCACAATTGACTAACAATGAGCTTGCAGCATGCTCAACGACACCTAAATGATCCAAAAATCTCTTAAGCCAAACTCCCTATTGTACTGCTGCTGACAATGCCACGAACTCGGCTTCCATGGTGGACAACGCTATACATGTTTGTTTCTTACTGCTCCAAGATATGGCACCATTATTCAGTAAGAATGCAAATCCAGAGGTAGATTTCCTTTCGTCTAAATCTCCTCCCTAGTCAGTATCTGAGTAGCCTTCAAGTCGCAGATCCTTTCCTTGATAACTCAGAGAATAATCAGCAGTACCCTTTAGATACCTCATGATTCTTTTGACGGCTTTCCAATGTGCTTGACCTGGATTGGATTGGCATCTACTTACCATTCCAACTGCAAAATATATGTCAGGTCTTGTACACATCATAGCGTACATTAAACTCCCAACAGCACTAGCATAGGGAACACGTTTCATTTGTTCCTTCTCTTGTGGAGTCTTAGGACACAACCTACGGCTCAATCCTTCACCTTTTGCAATAGGAGTATCCATGGGTTTACAATCATGCATACTAAATCGTTTAAGAACTTTGTTGATATAAGTCTCTTGCGAAAGAGACAATAATCTCTTGGAACGATATCTTGAAATCTTAACTCCAAGAATATATGCAACTTCACCCATATTTTTCATCTCAAAATTGGATGATAACCAACTCTTAATAGTATTAATCAACTCCTTGTTGCTTCTGGCAATCAGTATGTCATCAACATATAATGATAAGATCACAAATTGATCTTTGGATCTTTTGATATACACGCAATGATCTTCATCAATCATTGTAAAATCATAGGCCACTATGGCATTATGAAAACGCGTATACCATTGTTTTGAAGACTGCTTAAGGCCATATATCGATCTCAAAAGTCGACATACCTTTTGTTCTTGGCCTTTTACATTGAAGCTAACTGGTTGCTCCATGTAAATTTCTTCTTCTAATTCTCCATTTAGAAAAGCAGTCTTTACATCCATTTGATGTAATTCAAGATCCATACTTGCCACTATTGCTAGAATAAGGCGAATTGAGGTAAATCTCACTACAGGAGAAAAAATTTCCTTATAATCAATTACTTCCTGTTGATTATACCCTTTCGCCACGAGGCGAGCTTTATATCTTTCTATTGAGCTATCAGCTTTTCGCTTTATTTTAAGAACCCATTTGTTCCCAATAGCTTTGCGTCCTTTTGGAAGATCAACCAGTTCCCAAACATTGTTTGACTTCATTGACTCCATTTCTTTTTCCATCACATCTATCCATTTTTCCTTATTAGGGCAACTTAGAGCCTCATTTACATTCCTTGGCTCATCTTCATCTTGTGGAGCGACGATGAAAGTTTCCCCTTCAATGTCAAAACGTCATCGGGGAACACTTTTGCGACTTGTTTGTTCGTCAGACAGAGATTGTACACGTGGCACATCATTCTCCATTATGCTCCCACTTGGATTAGATAATGACGGTATCGTCTCATCAAACGGTTGCAATTGAGATTGAGTCGAATTTAATTCCTCACTTCTCACATTACTCTCATTTGGACGAACTTTATCAATTTCATTATCAGGATCCAAAGTTTCAAATAGTGAGTAGTCCTTACCTATTTCTCCTTTAGTAGGAAACTCATTCTCTTAGAATGTGACATCTCGTGATTCAAACTCAGTTATACTCCCACTTTCTTGTGCACCTATAAACACATACCCTTTTGAGTGCTTTGAGTATCTTATGAAAATACTCTTTTTGCCTCTAGGACCCAGTTTCCCATATTTATGAGAGGGCTCGTGAGTATAAGCAGCACAAACCCAAGATTTAAGAAAACTTAAATCAGGTTTTCTACCTGTCCATAACTCATACGGAGTGGAAGTAACTGATTTAGAAGGCACACGGTTATGTACATAGACAGCAATTAACAAAACATCACCCCAAAAGGTGATAGGTAAGTTAGTTTATGCCATCATAGACCTAACCATTTCCAATAGGATTCTGTTTCTCCTATCGACAACACCATTTTGTTGAGGAGTATATGGAATAGACAGCTGTTTTTCTATTCCTTTTTCATCACATAAATTTCTGAACTCATCAGATAAATATTCTCGACCTCGATCGGATCTGAACGTTTTTATTTTCTTATCTAATTGATTTTCTATTAAGTTCATAAATTTCTTGAAACAACTTAATGCCTCAGATTTATGAGAAATCACATAGACATATCCAAATCGAGTATAATCATCTATGAATGTGATGAAATACACAGCCCCATGCCTTGCTCTCACATTCATTGGACCACAGATGTCAGAATGGATTAGTTGCAAAGGAAACTCAGCTCTTGTACCCTTTCCGAATATTTTCCTTGTTGTTTTCCCGGCCAGGCAATGCTCGCAAATAGGCAAATCAACTTTTTCAATATTGCCTAATAAGCCCTCTTTGGCTAATCTTTGCATTCGTTGTTGGCCAATATGACCAAGTCTAGCATGTCACACATTCACATCATTTTCATATGAGTTGGAAAATGTAAACAGGGAATAACAAACGTTAACATCACTATATTCAACATCTAGTATAATAAAACCATTCAGAAAGTATCCACAACCATAATGATTCGTACCCAGATACAAATCAACACCACTGTTATGAAAGTTCAAATTAAAACCAAGTTTAATCAGCACTAAAACAGACACTAAATTCCGACGAATCTCCGGAGCATATAGTACATCATGTAGGAACAATGTCGTCCACCACGCATCATCAACTGGCAGGTGCCAATTCCTTTAACTTCTGCTTTAGAGTTGTTCCCTACATAAATCCATTTCGTTCCAGTTGGAACCCGTCGGAACTCCACGAAGGCATCTCTGTCCTTCGCTACATGGTCTGTTACTCCCGAATCTACAGTCCACAAAGGATTAGACTCAGTTAAAAATACAGAACTTGGCACATAGACAAAGTTCTCAAGAATGCAAGGGGAGTTTACCTTCTTTGGCTCGCTGCAATCGCGAGTGAAGTGGCCCTTCTTTCTACAGTTGTAGCATTTCACCCTCGATATCTTTTTAACATGAGGACACTTTCCCCTTTGGTGTTGATCATCTTTTGGTTTCTTCCCCGAAGAACTCGCTCCCTTACCTCTCCACCTTCTGAACGAATCAGGACGCTTGCGCTTAGAGCTCGAAGGCCCTTGTGAGCTAGAACCCGCATAGTAAATGTCAATTACCGGCTTATCTGCCAGGAGATGGTCCTCCTCTAGCTCTAAGTGGCGCACTGCATCCTCAAAGGTTTTGATGTTCTCATTGTGAGTTAAGTGCAACTTCATATGCTCCCAACTTTGAGGCAAAGAACGAATCACTACTTGCACTTGCTGCTCATCGGTCAGAACATGGCCAGCATCCTTCAGCTCATTAATCATGTTTGACATTTTCCTTAAATGTTGTTTCATGGACTGACCATGTGGCTTCTTATAAGAATCAAATCTTATAGTGAGCTGTCTAAGCTTGGTTACAGATGTATGACCAAACCTTGCTACCAATGCCTCCCACATCTCTTTAGCATTTTCAAAATGCCTAAACTCTCGCATAACATCATTTTCCATGCTACTCAGCAACGTGATGCGAGCAAGGGAGTTCTTTCTTTTCCATACAGCAAATGCATCCTTATCTCTCTTATGTTGTGCAAGTGTTTCCGTCTTGTGCTCTACCATAACTTGAGGTTAAGAGCTTCCAGAGCCTCTTGCTCTTCCAAAGACATATTGGATTTTCATATGCCAAATTTCATAATTATCACCGTTAAGCTTCTCTCCTTTGTTCAGTTCAGCAACTATATTCTTTGATGTTTGAAGCCATTGAATCTGAACATATCGCATGCATAGCATGAATTGTTAATGCCACTTATTTATGCATCAATTTTACACAAATTGATTATGTTAATGAATAATTTCACATAGGCTTTAGATTCGAAAGTTCACTACGTTCCCAATCATCATCAAAAAACCTAATGTGAAATTACCGTTAATGTAATCATTAAGGTGAAATTACGTTCTTTAAAGTTACTAAAACTTTTAGAACTCCCACTCAAATCCATATGATACTAATAATATGAATATTAAAACAGAATAGTACTATAAATTATTCACAACATGAATAACCATCAACATTCATTTACCTAACATTATGTACATAAGGAATGAATCCATCAAAGAAAATAAACATAAACACCAACATAAAAAGAACTATCCACCCAAGATATCTAACACCAACCTATAGTGAACATATCCATAAGAGCTTACTAAAAAAAATAAATACAATCAGGTGGTGATCCTCTTCATATAAACTGGAAATGACTCAAGAAAATCCTCAGGAAATTTTATTATCTTTGGCATCCAAATGGAGGCACCCGGAAAACCCTTAGATTCGGGCAACGTATTGCGCCGAGACCGATTCAATGCAAGGGTTGACGTCCGACTTGCCCCAACCCGTATGTACTCTATCATGAATTGCTCCACAATCATCTTATAGCTCGGACCTACTAAGGTATCCCAAACCCTATCAATCATTCTTCCCAACTCATCAGGAATGGTGCATTTGAGGGCTCCGACCATCACATACTCTGGCATCACAAAACCGTTCCAAATGATATCTTGTATAATTTTGTTGACCTTGATGATGTGTGTCATCAGGTCATCATCAGTATCCCACCAATAAAGAGCCAGCTTGATTCTTAGATTCTCAAGCTTCTTCTTTTGAGCTGCCGTTCTAGGGATAATAGGAGTTTGATATCTTTGTACCATTTTTCCTGCAACAAATGCAGAAAAAATCAAATGATTACTTATTAAATCATGATACTATTATGCAAGAAACACATTCTGCCCCCTTTAGTTTTTTTTTTTTTTGGGTCAACGGTAGTCAACACCGGTCAACGGTCAACGGATGACCGAGTCAAGTCAACGGGTCACAGGGTCGGGTCTGGGTCGAGTCACGGGTCAAACGGGTCGGATCAGGTCAAGTTTCGGGCCGGGTTGAACCGGTTGGGCAACCGCATGGCTGACGTCAGTGTGACGTCAGCCACGCCGCACATACGCCCTCATGGCGCGTGCGGTGCACGCGCGCAGGGAGAAATCGCCACGCACGTGCCGGCAAGACCGCCACTTCTGCGGTGGCGGCGCGCGACAAGTCGGCGATGCCTCTCGGCAGTGTGCCACCCATCAAAATTCTCGTTTCGACGAGTACTACGACCCTACACTTTTCAAAAATAATTTTGATGCACGGAAATCGAGAAACGAACTCGAACAGTACGGCCGGATGTCGGTTTTTCGTACCCGAGCGTTTGTCGGTGTCGTTTCACGAATTCCGGCCAATACTCCGTGTTATAAGCATATTAAACGATCAGGAAACAAGAAACCTTGCTCTGATACCAATAAAGGAAACAAATTCCTAAACATAATACGAAATTGCGGAAAAACGTGCCCATTCTACACTTGTATCACCGATCGTTCGAAATATATTACGTAAACGAACATACCTCTTTTGCCACAGATTAAATGCACTTATCGCAGCCTCGAGAAAAAGAACAATCCTTTGATTGTTGAACAAAGTGCCTCTTGCTTTTTGTCTTCTTTTGAGAGTGTTTTTCTGATGATGAAGAATGCAACACACGCCCACGTATGTTCTCACTTCTTACTTTTGTTTTCAGAGAATAACTGCCAAGTGCAGTTATTTTCTTTGGCGGACTGGGTTAGCCCATCATGGGCGACCCATTATTCACAAAGATAAAGCCCATCACAAGGAAAAGGGAATAGCCATCTAGGAGTTTTACATCTCGGTGATCTTGAAGTCCGGACCACAATTGAGATTAAACCTTTTAAGGACCGCTTAGCTCCACGAGACCCTAATTATCAGGAACACCTATTCTTAAGAGAGAGAGAGAGAGAGAGAGAGAGAGAGAGAGAGAGAGAGAGAGAGAGAGAGAGAGAGTGGAGGTCGAATTGTGCAGGTGCCTAATTTGGTAGGTCTGAGGGACGAATGTGTAGGCTCGCGTTGATTGTTGCTTATTAAATTTGAAGTGAAGTATTGAGTGGACATCATATTTACAGTTTGGTGGGCAATATAAAGTAGCCCTTTTCGATATAACGGGACTTTGTTGATCATATAATGTGGTGAGATTATAATTATTTGATGTCTAAAACAAGGGTTTCTCTCTTTCTAACGATTATCTGAAGTTTGTCATGTCATTTAGTGAATCAAGTTTACAAGAAGCTTTGGCGTACTCGTGTTTCGCTCGGAAATTGCTCATTAAATCGTCGACTCCACAAACAGATGCGTCGAGCCTTGATTAATTAATTATCTTAACCAAACATCTTAGCCTTGTGTTTCGATATTGGCAGATGATTTCGCACCAGGAAAGTAATAAGCCCTTTATGATTGGGTTTTGATATAGGAAAAATGAAATTATTGACCGAAACACAATTGTTTTCCAAAGAACAAGAGCAAAAGTTTGCTCAACTAAAGGAAATGAACATCCGTTGACTAGCTCGACAACATCCGCCAAACTTATGCACTCCTAATGCTGTGCGGTCGATAAGCCTCGAAAGAAATTTGTACTCATTATAGTGTTAACAGTTTACTAAATACACTAGTAAAATCTAAAAATTTGTTTAAGCTACTAATTTATCTGAATGTTGATAAAATTCTTGTATGGTTAGTAAACAAACTTGTAAAATTTGAAAGAAGTTAGTACTTCACCAATTTATTGGAATGTCGGTTTATTTGTTACAGCGTTGTTAGTTTAGTAATCACACTTGTAAAACTTAAAAAAGAATTGTAAAATGCTAAATTGAGATGTTGGTGATTTCGCTATAGTGCCAATAGTTTATTAACTACACTGGTAAAATTTAAAATTTGTTGGTAACTTTATCATTCGGATGTTAATAAATTCATTCTAGTGTTTATAATTTTGACCGGATACACTTAAAAAAGCTAAAAGAAGTTGATAATTCACTAATTCATTATAATACTGGTAACTTAGTAACAGTTTACCTGGCAAACAAATTATGGGTCATACTCTTTTTTATAAAGATTATTTGCAATTTACCTGCCACTTCAGAAATACACCGGCCATGAAAAATTTTTAGCTGACTGGACCCTAGACTCATCTACAAAGCTTGTGATGGGGATTTCTTGGAACAATAAGATGAATTAACAGAAAGCGAGTGTGACTTACAGAAATGTAACTTTTGAAGGAAAGAATTGTTTTATCAATGTGCAAAGAATGAGCAGAGCATAGATAGTTGCAAAAGCAGAGATGTTATTGGTATTGTCTGCATCGGAAGAACTTCAAATAACAGGAGGAGGTGAAGCAGAATTACGTCCCAATGGCTATGAAAAACCACCAAATCTAGAGCTCCAGTGGACTTGCTCCTGGAGAGATTTGCAATGACTGGAATCACATAATACCTGGCCACAAAATTCAACCGAGACGAGTTAGTACCGATAAAGAACAGTGGGACGGAGAGGAAGATTACTAAACAACAGGGATTTCTCAATGACTCACTAGTGCGGGGCCAAAACCTGACAAGGGGTTGAAGTAGAGACTTGGCATGAGGATTGTCCCACTCCAGAGACTCCCACCTTTCGTCGTCATCCATCAAAATCACCTGAAGAGAAGGCGGAGCAGATGGGAGCTGATCATTGTTGTTGAGTCGGGGCAGATGCAACGGGATCCTCCTCAGCATTGGACAACGGTACACCACGATTTTCTCAATGGAGTCGCAGCTCAAAGTCCCATCAGATATGTTCTGTAGCAGTGGTAGATCCAGCAAATGCAAGGACTTTAACTTTGGGAGAGGGAATGGGAAGGAGGAACGCGCAACATTTGGACTGGCCCCTCCATGTTCTCGTCCTCCACATATAATATCCTCCATCGCTTCACAGCTTTCAACTCTAATCCATTGGAGGTTAGGAAGGTGGAGGGACGATTCAAGCGTGAACAGCTTCCTGATGTTACAGCAGAATTGTATTTCCAGGAAGGAAAGATGGAGAAAGGCATTCAGTGGGATGCTCAAGGATGGCCCAGCTATTATTTCCTCCATTTTCTCGCAATTGTGTACTCTTATCTCTTTCAGATTTGAAAGGTGAGCCAGAAATTCAGATTCCAACAAGTTCTTCATCTTAGGACAACTAGATGCTGTAATCTTTTGAAGACTAGGGAAGGCACCGGGTAGTGCGACTGCAGTTATCCCCTCTAGTTCATCACACCCATATAAACTAATCTCGCATAGATTTGGCAGGGAGAATTTTACCTCTAACATACCTCCAAATACCTTCTTCAGTTTTGGACACCCTCGGATAGATAATCGCTGAAGGCGGGGCAAGTGGAGAGGGGTAGAGCATGAATATGCAAACGATTGGATTAAAATTCCTTCATCTGATCCTCCAGAGAGCACTCGCAAATTGTCCCATCTTATTATGTATAGCACCTCCAGGTCTTCAAGTGGGCCGACGTCGCACAAATTGGTCATACCACTGCAGTTTCTGACAATCAATTCCTGCACATTTTTGGGAAGCAGAACACACCCATCGCTGCTTCGTCCTTGTGCTCCTGTGGTAATATGATTGCAACTGCCAACAACTACACGCCTTTCATGATTCACATCATTGTTGTCATCTTGTTCTTCTCCATTTACCTTGAGTAGGTAATTGTGGGGGCTATTTAGCCCAACGAAGCTCGCATAAGTGTTGAATGCTTCGATATTTGGAAAGGAACAATGAAGTGTCTCCAGCATCTTTAGCTCTGTCACGTCCTCTGTGTTTACTTCTTGAATTTTAAGGTGTTGTAGCTTTGCAAGGGTTGCTAACATTCCTTCTGGTAATGTCTCAATTTCTGTGTAGAGAAGATCAAGGTATTGCAGGTTCACCAGCATTTCCAAGCCCTCTGGCACTTCCTCAAGAACTTGACACCCAATCAGGTCCAACTTTCTTAGTGATATCAGCTTTCCCACATAAGGAATACGGCGTAATTCCGAACACCAGCTAAGCAACAACGCTGTCAAGTTCACCAAGTCGGAGAAGGAGTTTGGTAGTTTGGCGATTCCACATCCACTTAATTTTAGAACTTTTAGCCCATGAAGGTACATGAAGAAAGAGTCTGGTATCATCCTTAAGCTCTCATTATAGTTCAACAGCAAAGTCGTAAGCTTAGGACAATCAGGAGACATATCCGGTGGAATTTCTCTTAATTTATTCCCTGCCAAGGAAACTTTCTCGAGACCACTTGTCCAGAATTCTCTGTCCGGTATGTCTACCAACTCCATCTTTGCCTTTACCATGTAAGCTGTGTTCATCAAATGCAGTCCCATGTCCCTAATCAAAGGATGCATTTTTACTATCCTTTTTCCAAGAGTAGACTGCTTTTCCAATATGCAAGCATTTTCGAGTTTATTCAGTATGGCGTTGCACTGGTTGTGCAGCTTTTCTCTGCTCGCGATTCCACCAACCAAACCCTCGTCAATAAAACACTCTATCAGATCCTCTCTAGAGATAAATTCTCCTGAGCAATAAAGTACACAAACCAAGAAGCATTGTCGAACTTGATGATGTACCAAATTCAAGTAGCTGAGTTTCAGCCTCTCGAACGTCTCCAGTTCCATTTTCGAGTCTCCTAACTTTTGGAGCACGTCTTGCCATTCATGCGCATTCTCCACTCCCCTCATGCTGGTTGCAATCTCAACAATGGCAAGGGGTAAGCCCTCACACTTGCCCACAACAAGCTTTGCAATTTGCTCGACTTCTGTTGGGAGATCTGGGTTAGACATATTTGTGCGGGAAAACAAGGTCCAAGCTTCATCCGGCCATAGAGGTTTTATGTGGATATGCTTTTGGCAAAGCATCCTACGACACACATCTAATGATCGAGTTGTCAGTACCATCTTAATCCTACTGGCTCCAACCGAAATTCCCACATCCTCGAGCATAAAGTGCGTCAGCAAACCATCTAAAATTAGGACCGATGTCTTCTTCGTCGCCAGATGTCTGGACAACATGCTTGCCCTTTTCTTCACATTCTTCTCCTTCAAGAGGTCATCCAGATTTACCATATTCGCAATCTCAATTTGCAGGTCATAAACGCTCAAATTATGTGGCACAGTGACCCAGAATACATCCTCGAAGGCCGGATTCTCGAGCAGTCTATTATGGACGTGCATTGAGATGGCTGTCTTGCCAACTCCTCCCATCCCGTAAATGCCGATGATCGAAATCTCATCCTTCATCAAGAAGTCACAAATCTCATCCACCATTACCCAGCTCGTCTCCCCTACTAGCTTCGTGGTCATTAAGGGAGCTGTTCTGCTGCAAACTGCTCCTGCGGCAATCATTGACCTGGACATGCTGCAGAAACTACCTCGGAATTGAATCTCTTCAACTTCTTTGATCAGTTGTTCCACTCGTGCCACATGCTGCAATGGGAGAGATCTTCCTTCTCTGATTGCCTGCACCACACTCCAGTATTCTCCTTTTATACTCTTCACTTTCTTCCACCGCGACTCCAACTCATCTATGTCTGCTTCTCTGCTGCAAATAAACTCTTCTAGCTTTCTCCTGAGAGTTCTCATATTCTGGCCAACAAGGCTGCAACTGCTGTGTACTTGGCACTCAAGGGGCACATCATTGGTTCTTCTCGCATCTAGTATCGAGAGTTGTCCACGACCACAAGCAAGACCGACTTAATTAGAGATAAAGAAGAACGAAACAGAAGAAAACTCTGCAATGATTATCATCGGTATCATGATTTTAGCAGTTAGCTTGCGTTTTTTAGTTTTCTTTTTTGCAATTAATCATGGCATTTTCCTTGTCGTCGGTGGCATCATGTGATCAAAGTATTCGCATATTGTTTTTTTATCAATATCATGCTGTCAAAGTATAATTCAGAACAGAGCTAGAACGAGAAGGATTGGCAATAGAATAAAAAGACAGCAACATAGGCCAAGGCAATAGAATCAGACTTTATCCCAACGTTGTAAAGCTGTAGGCCTCAGTGCTGGCTGTTGGTGTATTGAACCCCAGTGAACATGTAACAACTCCTTGTGAAGCTAGTGACTGAGGATGAAAGCAAAGGGGTTCTTTTGTCGACTTGGACCCAATGGGTTCACCTCCCACTTCTCTACTTCTGCTTGGACAAAGGATGGGAAGGACTTCTCAGAGGCCATTATGGTGTTTTTAAAATTATCATAATTGCTGAGAAAGGTGAATTCTACTATCATAACCTTGGTTCCCGATGTCACAAATGCCTACAAGAAGACGCATTATGGACGTAGTTTTGTAACGTCAGTATAAGTGTACTACTAAAATCTTGGCAAATAGACTCAAAGCAGATTTTGCCCGGTTTTATCGGTTTTAACCTAGCTGTTTTTGTTGAAGCTAGATCTATCTCTGACAATGTGCTCCTGGCCCATGAGTTGGTAAAAAAATTATTACAGAGCAAAGGTTTCTCCTGGAGGCATGATAAAGGATGATCTCAGGAAGGCCGTTGACTATGTCAGCTGGGATATCATAGCTGTTGTTTTAAAAATAATTCAAACACATGACCAGCTATTGTAGGGATTAAATCTTGCACATCATCTCCCTATCTTTCCATATCCGTTTGCATATGCTATGGAAGTTCTCGAAGATGTTAGATGCTGGAAACAGCCTAGGAAAGGATTAATTATCACCCTTCTTGTCCTTGAATTCAGCTCACACACTTCAACTTTTCAGATGATCTCATCTTCTTTGAAGATGACAAGGAGTCTTTGACAGAGAACATGGCTTTATTTCATAAGTTTCAATCTGCATGTGGTCTTCAACTCAACACTCTGAAGACTGAGATCTTCCTAGCAGGATATGATGAGGCTTATTCCCAATAGATAGTTAACAGGAGTGACAAGGGTTGCAAACCTCTGGTAGAAAAAGTTTCCTCAACAACTGCTTGTACAGCTAAGCACTTGTCTCATTCAGGGAGGCAAACAATTTATCAGTGGAAACTTACTTATCCTTAAAAGAACTTGCTAAATATCCTAGTATAATTTCTTGACAGAAATAGGTACATACTAAACCTTACATATGTCAATTATGGATAGATTGAGAATTGTTTTTGTGAATAAAAGTACTAGCCATGTGGATAGTGATTTCTCTTATGAGATTGAAATTGTCTTTTTCCAAAAATCACTAGTTACAAATACGTAAAATACTTACTTTTCCAATAATGACGAAAAAGCTAGCTAGTATAATTAGAAATTACTTGACGTATTAATACCTTTTCATATGAGATGTTACTATGCACATGGATGAGCTTTTGACTTTTAATAGGTTAACAATAACATCTCCTCATTGAAATTTATTGATCACTTAAACAAAGCCACTAGTTACTAGCAAGAACAAATTAAGGCTGTTTATTTTAAACTGTAAATTTGAGAAACCCGGATCAATTTAGACCGACTCTTTAGGATCTTTAGGACCGAGAGTTGACCTGGTCAGGCTACTTGGCCTATTTCTAATTTTTTCTTAAGGTTGGTCCGGACTATCAAGCTTAAGACGCTCGGGCCTAAGCTAGCATGAACCAGGTCGTAATAAACTTTGACAATAAAAGCATTGCAAAATTCATAACATAAAACGTAAAATTAGTCACTTTAAGGAAATTATCAAAAAATTCCCTAATAAAGCCATAGAACATGTTGAAATTAAAAGGGAAAATGACATTAATCCTAAACATTTTTGCGCGAAGTTCAATCAAGTTTCAAAATTTCAAAAAGTGCAAACAAACACTAAACACTTTGAAATCCATGCAATTGAGTCCTATATTCTTTGAAATCCGTGCAATTGAGTCCTATATTCGTTGGCAGAGACATCTAGTAGCTTGGACCATTTTGATTTTCGTGATATACCAAGCATTATTTTGATCACAATTAAACAAGAAAGTATGCGGGTTTTGTCAATCGCAGAGTATCTAACTTGATTAGCAACATTAATTGGACTTAAAACTCAACTTTTTGCAAAATCAAGTGAAATCCAATTTAGGTATCTTAATAAAATTCGATTTTTTTATTAATTTCACATGAATTTAAATTTTATTTTCAATTGATTATCACGAGCAATTTGCATACAACCAATGATAATAAAAGCTTAATCTCTTGTACATAATTATGGTCGAAGCCGTGCTTAATTCGATGAGCAGTTCAAAATTTTGGCAGTATCTAAATGTCACTAGTAGTAAGATTAAAACTTGATAGCATGAATTTCCAAATTCTTAGGACTTTATTGCACCTTTTGAAACGTTTAGAACTTGGTTGCTCTTTGTATAATATGTTTAGAATTTTTTTTGTAATTCTCTAATCTATGATTATCGTAAAATTAGTCGAAACATTAAAAAGGCCAAGATTAATGCAACTCCACTATTCTAGTCAGAAAATTTTTTGCAGCAACATCTTAATATAGGTAAGAATATATATATATATATATATATATATATGCATAGAAAATATATATGTGGAGTATAGCATAGAAAATTTACTCTGTAGCTGTGTAGCTCGTGGGAACTCCAAACTGGTGGCACCTAATTCAGCTTCTCCTGAGAAGCCCTGATGGCTGATAGGATTGTTGTAGCAGAGCGTCTGAAGGGGAAATCTGCATCCGATGGTCCTGCGCCGAGCGAAACAGTCCGCATTTGTCCGGCCGATCGTCGAGAATCAGGGCACAGCGGCATGTCTTGGTTGCATGTGTGTCTGGATGGGATTTGTGGCATGATGCTGGGACTAATCGCATTTCCTTCCATAGATTCCACGGGCGACTCACTATCCCCGGCGCTTATGTCAGGGGCTCTGGAAGCCCCGATGGCTCTCCGGAACTTCTCCCTCTCCCGGTCATTGATACCGTGGCAAATATCGATGCCTTGTTTCCTGATCCCGGCCAAGTGAAACTTCATCCTGGTGACGGTTCCGCCATACTCATTGCTGCAGAGCCTACACCGCCATTTCTTGCCGCCGTCGGAGGGAATCATGTACTCCCAAATTGGATCCTTCTTTCTGCCCATATCTATGTGTGTACTTTTGCGCAGAACATATAAATCCATCGACATAGAAGTACGAGACAAGGATCAACAAATCAATACAGACACAATGAGATCCAAAGTAGAGCAGAATCAACGACCATAAGCGCTGGGCATGCGGCCTGGCGGCACGGCAAGCAAGTCTAGTCTAGGGACGTCAGGCCCTTTGAAACAAGGGAAAGCCGAAAACAAAAACAAAAGCAAAAATATTGCAAATACAATTTTAAGTGGCATACCTCTACTCTAATATAAGGGTCACTTATGCTGTGCTTGCAATTTTCGGGATTGTGTGAAGTAGCTTTGGAACAAAGAGAATTCTTGCGATCTTGATTGAAATGAAGGTGGTGTTAAGCTAGTTGGGTTATGCTAAAGTTAATCGAAATGTGTAAAATTGGAAAGACTTGGGAATCTGGACTGTGTTTCAGTGGGGAAATTTTCCAGGGTTTTAGTCAAAGAAAGAGCGGAGGTGGATCGGTTCTCCTCAATTGATCGGTTCTCAAGCTTAACTTTGGGAAACTTTCGGTATATGGAATCGTACGGGTCATTAGAAAAAGATAGTGGCAGTGCTAATTTTCTTCTATTTCTTCTTTTTTCAAATGATAGTGGCTTACTTTTGTTAAAATGAAATGACAAACTTCAGCGAAGCAGCAATGGGTTTTATTTGTCCTGTCGGAAATTTGTGGACTTTACACGCCATACCCCCATGTACTATCCGCGTCATATGCTTGTGCTGAACATTTTATTGACTTAAATCTTGTCCTCAGTGAAAGTGCCTTTGTGGGTGGACATTAAAGTAGTTGGGAGTACTGCTTAGAAAGCCCGCAACGCTCATAACCGTTGATCGCACGAAGAGTTGATAAGCATGACATTTAAAGAGTTCATAGCGGAAAAGCTGATATGAAGGTAGAACTCGAAAGTAATAACATATTAGTATGCGGGCTTATAGCAGGCACTTATCCAACCCATGGCGCATCCGGGCTGTTATGAGGATTGTAAAAAGAGTTTAGCCCAGTTTAAAAATACTTCGTTGGTCTATAGTCCGCGAGAAGCAAATCATGTGGCTAGCCAAAACATTTCATAGAAATGCCCTCCCCTCTAATTAGATTACTAAACCCCCTAACCCTTTGGGATCTTTTATGTTTCTATATTGAACATCTTTGTTTTGATTATGGCACTTAATGAATGAAGTATTTTTTCGACCCCAAAAAAAATAGTTCATAGTGAAGACACCTCCTTTGTCACTTGAATGTTTTCACTAATGCACAACGATGGATCGAGACATCGATCGGAGATTGATGAGAACACTTCGAAAATCATCCAAATGGTGTAACAGCTCGAGATTGTCGCAATTCTCCAACAACGGAAAGCCTATTGTGTCAATTTCCAAAAACATCGTTGGGTCGGATTTTCGACGTCATGGTTTCCCATGCCAAACGAACTCCAATCAATAGCTGTCAAACTAAAAGTAAAGTGAATGGGAAAAGTGTTAGAAAAGTCATAAATCTATTACATTTATTCTAATTTAGCCGTAAACTTTTTATATTTTTGCCAATTCAGTCTTTTCGACTAATTTTGGCTAAATATTGATGATGTGGATGCGGTTAGTCAACATGGCACCGTCGGCACCGAAATTTTTGATAATTTTTTAATATTTTTTTGAATTATTTTTCTAATTATTTTTTCTTTTATTCTTTGTTTCCTTCTCTCTTTTTTTTTCCCTTTCTTCTATTAATTTGAAATATTGTCCACATCAATGCTAGTGGTGCTAGCGGTGCCATGTAGTGCTAGCAGTGTCACGTAGTCCAACCGGCATTCACATTAACAATATACAGCCAAAATTAGCGGAATGAACTAAATTGGTACAAAAACAAAAGGTTTACGATTAAATTGACACAAAAGGAGTTTTATGACTAAATTGATATCAATACAATTGGTTTAGGACTCTTCTGACACTTTTCCTTAAAGTGAACTTAGCATGACGACTCAGCCTTAGTCCGGTTTAAGATCATAATTGATTCGTAAGTTAGCCTAGGCCTAGGTAGAGACCTAGCCTCTTTCGTCTTGTTCTTTTTTGTTCCTATTGCCTATTTTGACTTGTGATATTTTACATATTTTAGATCCAATCGATGTGATTCTTGATGATATGAAAGTCTCGTAGCTCTACCTTTCTACCGATGCCATCTTATTGAGAAAATTATGTAACTTCTGATATCATCAAGATCAAACTGCTAATATTTGATGGCACGATTTCTCGAGATGCAATCGTCACATTTCAATGAATTGGTATCATCTCAAAGCTCACTTCAAATCATACCCTCTTATTTTGCCCAATCAAATTTTCAAACAGGTTAGACTTTAATGATGCGAAATTTATTAGTGGTGCGTTTACGGATTGATTGGACAAATGAAGTTCAAACGGAAAGCAAAATAGTGATGTGATTAGATGATTTTTTTCTATTATTTTAGTATATTTTTATGAGTTAATTTTAAGGGTCGTTTTTGTAATTTTGCTATTTGATGCTTATTAACTTTCCTATTATGATTAGGTTTCCAATTTAGATCGGGTAACTTTCCTATTATGATTAGGTTTCCTATTGTAATTAGATTTAACCCCTATAAAAGGGTGTTTAGGGTTTGTTTTGAGGAAATAACATTATTATCATCAATATTGAATTTTGAAATTTTTTTCTTTAAGTAAGGTTTTCCTTGAATTATTCGTTGAACAGCTGCGTCGGGGTGGTATCGAGCCTATGGTGACCGGCGGTAGTCTTCATGATGATGCTCGGGAGACTGGAGCCCCAACCCTTGGGGACGACACGCTGCAACGCGTTTGGAGCAGCGTTTAATGGAATGCTTAGATCAACGATTCGATCAAAGTCTTCATCGTTTCAAGAACGATTTGACGAAAGTTAACAGAATGATTCAAGGTCTCGACATTGATGTGAATCAGAATTGGCGGAATGACGGAGGCACGGGTGTAGATCTTGCTTGCGGTGATCCCGTTGATAAGCCTCGTTCTTGTCCGGAGGATAGAATAACCCTCTGCTTTTCGAGCTTGGAAGAAGAAAAAAACTGAAAATTTTGATGAAGAACGTGCTGATTATGGCGGTAGACATCGTCATGAAGGATTTCAAAGAGGATATAATAGGAGAGATGGAAGATGACGTTACGACAATTGTGAAGGAAATTACTTTAAATTGAAAGTCGATATTCCTTATTTTAATGGAAGTCTAGATATAGAAAAATTTCTGAATTGGCTTGTTGATATAGATAGATTTTTTCGACTATATAGAGACCCCGGTGAAAAAAGGGTGCTATTAGTAGCTTGTAGATTAAAGGGGGGGTGCATCTGCATGGTGGGAGAGATTATAGAATAGGAGGGAAGGAGAAGGGTAAGAGAGAGTTCGAACTTATACTAGGATGAGAAAGCTGCTGAAGCAAGAATTCCTTCCACCCGACTATGAGCAGATTATGTTCCAGCAGGTACCAACGTTTTCTAGCAGGGCAATTGGACTGTGCATGAGTATACGGCCGAATTTATGAGATTGGCGGAGTAGAATAATTTATCGAGAGACGGAGGGGGACAGCATGTGGCCAGATATCTTGATGATTTGAAACCCGTCATTTGAGATAAAATTGAAATACAGTTTTCTACAAAATTTAATGAAGCCAAGAATATGGTGATAAAGGTAGAATTGATCTAGCAAGATAGGGAAAGAAGAGGTTACGAAAAATTATCGAGGTAGCAATTCGAGTAGTTCGGTGAAAAGAGCAATTTCAATAATCGCTTTAACGCAGGGCGAAAATCGAAAGATAAGGCGATAGAAAAGCGCCCCATGAACGAGCCAAGGATAAGGGAATGCAAGCACAGAAAATTATGAACCCTAACCCTTATACTAAACTAGCTGTGATAAAGTATTACAGTGTAATCAACCTGGCACCGTTCTAATGAATGCCCTTAGAGAAAGACCGTAAACATAGCAGTGAGAGAGAAGAGGAAGATGAATATTGCTGTACGCTGGATGGTGAGGACGATGATTTTGAAGATGAAGAAAAGGAGCAAGTAAACTGTGTAGTGCATGTAATGATATTGGCCCCAAGACAGGAAAATGATTCAGCAGCGCCATTAATTATTCTGAATTAGGTGTACCATTCTCGAGAAAGATCTTTGATGTGGTTATTGATAGTGGAAGTATGGAGAATATCATTGGGAATGAGGCAAAGTGAAGAAGCTGGGAATACTTGTGGAGAAGCATCCTAATCCCTATACGTTAGGATGGATTAAATTTGGAGCGGAAAGCATTCGTAATCGAGCGATATAAAATTCCAATCTCCATTGGTAAGTATCATGATGAGCTGAGCTGTGCTGTGAAGTAGTAGACATGGATGTATGTCATGTGTTATTTGGGAGGCCGTGGAAATTTGATGTAGATGCTCAATATTCGGAAAGAATCAATCATATAACTAGTGCAAGATACGTTCTATGCCCCATCAAGAACAAAGGAAAATAATCTGCTAAAAATAATTTCTTTACCCTTACAAGGAAATTTAAAGTTGAGGTTAAGGAGTCTCGATGGATTCATGTGCTGGTTGTGAAACAAGCAATTGAGACCGAGGCTGAATTACAAGTGAAGGAGTAGCACAGAAGCATTCAAGCCTTTATTGAAGGAATTTAGCGAACTAATGCTTGAAGAGATTCCGGATGGATTGCCGTCGATGCGCAATATTCAGCACCATATAGACTTAATTCCTGGTGCTAGTTTGCGAATTTACTGCACTATGGGATGAGTCCTAAAGAAAGCATAATTCTAAAAGAGAAGGTGAATGAGTTATTGCGAAAAGGGGCACATTCAGAATAGCATGAGCCCATGTGCTGTTCCAGCCTTTATTGACTCCTAAGAAAGATAGGAGTTGGCGGATGTGTGTAGATAACAAAGCCATTAATAAGATAACCGTGGGTTATAAGTTTCTAATTCGAAATTGGATGACATGCTAGATAGGTTGCACGGTGCTAAGTGGTTTTCGAAGCTGGATTTGAAGAATGGATACCATCATATTCGGATTCGGCCCGGAGATGAGTGGAAGATAGCTTTCAAAACAAAGGAGGGATTATACGAATGGTTGGTGATACCTTTCGGACTTTCCAATACTCTAAGCACTTTCATAAGGCATATGAATCAGGTTCTGAAATCTTTTATTGGCAAATTTATTGTAGTTTGTTTTGATGATATCCTAACTTATAGTAAGACCGAGGAGGATCATCTGATGCCTTTAAGGGAGGTGTTGACAGCCTTACAGATTAATAAGCTGTATATTAATCTTAAGAAGTGCAGTTTTTTAACTAATAAACTGCTATTCTTAGGGTTTATTATTACTTCTGAAGGAATAGAGGTAGATAAAGCGAAAAGTAAGAGCAATTAGAGAGTGGCCGACGTTTAAAATATCTTCCGACGTTAGGAGTTTTCATGGGTTGACTACTTTCTATCGGGCGATTTATTAAGAATTTCAGTATTATCGCAGCTCTAATTACTGAATGTATGAAGAAAGGCAAATTTCTATGCAAAGAGGAAGCAAAGAATAGTTTTACTATTCTGAAGGAAAAGTTATGTACTGCACATGTTTTTGCCTTACCTGATTTTGATAAACTTTTGAAGTGGACTGTGATGCTAGTGGAGTTGGTATAAGAGCTGTTTTATCTCAAGAGCACAAACCAGTTTGCTATTTTAGTGATAAGCTCGATGACGCAAGGAAGAAGTGGAGCACTTATGATAAAAAATTCTATTCATCGTAAGGACTTTGAAGACCTGAGAGCATTATCTGATTGGGAAAGAATTCGTCATTTATTCTGATCATAAAGCTTTGAAGTACCTAAATAGTCGGAAGATGATTAACAAAGATATGCATACGCCGATGATGTTAATTTTTGCAAAAATTTCCTTTCAAATTACAGCATAAGTCAAGTGTGCATAATGTTGTAGCGGATGCATTGAGTAGGAGGGCTGGCTTGTTGATTACATTGAGCCAGAAATTCTAGGGTTCAAGCAGTGAAAGACTGTTATCTGAGATGACGATGACTTTGGAAAAATTTGGGAGTCATGTGTTGTTGGTCAACCTTTGTACAAGAATTTTATGTGCATGATGGTTATTTGATGCGTGGCAATCAGCTTTGCCTTCCTCGGACATCATTACGGAAGAATGTAATTCGTGACTTACATGATGGTGTATTAGCTGCACATCTAGGTCATGATAAAACTGTCGCTACAGTCTAGGAGCAATTTTACTAACGCCCGTTGCATAGAGATGTCAGCAGGTATGTACAAAAGTATTATGTTTGCCAGACTACTAGGGGTCAATCTAAGAATACAGTGTCAGTATATGCCTTTACCTGTTCCTAACAATATATGGGAAGATCTGTCCATGGATTTTGTACTTGGTTTGCCACAAACCTAAAGAGGCATGGATTCTATTTTCGTTGTGGTTGATAGATTTTTCAAGATGGCGCACTTCATTCCTTGTAGGAAGACTTCTGATACAATAAGTGTGGCTAGATTATTCTTTAAAAAAGTGGTTCGTTTGCATGGTGTGCCCAAATCTATTACCTCAGATAGGGATAGCAAATTTCTGGGGCATTTTTGGCGGACTTTGTGGAAGTTGTTTGATTCATCTTTGAATTTCAGTAGCACAGCTCACCCGCAGACTGATGGGCAAACAGAGGTGGTTAATAGAACTCTGGGAAACTTGATTCGAAGCATTTGTGGAGATAAGCCGAAGCAATGGGATGTTGCTTTATCACAAGCAGAGTTTGCTTATAATAATGTAGTTCATAATTCTACTAGCATGTCCCATTTTTCCGTTGTTTATACAAAGGCGTCTCAAAGATATTCTAGATTTGGTACAGTTGCCTAAGCAAGCGAGATAAAAAGTGTAGCAAAGGATCATATGGCTAAATAGATTGTGAAAAGTACATCATGAAGTCGAATGAAGCTAGAGGAAGCTAATCAAGTATAAAGCTGGAGCAAATAAGCACAGGTGAAAACAGTATTTGCGGTAGATGATTGAGTCATGATTTTTCTTCGTAAAGAGCAATTACCGACTAGATCTTACAAAAAATTACAGCCAAAGAAGTATGAACCTTACGCAATCAGCAAAAGATCAATGATAATACTTATGTTATAGACCTTCCACATAGCATGAGCATATCCAACACTTTTAATGTTGCTGATTTGTCAACGTTTCATGAGTCCACATAGCTGTTATATCCAAATCGTGATTTTAACTCAAGGACAAGTTCTTTTCAAGAAGAGGAGAATGATGTTGAATTTATTAGTGGTGCGTTTCTGGATCGATTGGATAAACAAAAGTTCAAACGGAAAAAGCAAACGGTAATGCGATTAGATGATTATTTTCTATTATTTTAGTATTTTTTATGAGTTAATTTTAAGTGTCGTTTTTGTAATTTTGCTATTTGATGCTTATTAACTTTCCTATTATGATTAGGTTTCCTATTGTAATTAGGTTTAACCCATATATAAGGGTGTTTAGGATTTGTTTTAGAGGATATAACATTATTATCATCAATATTGGATTTCAAATTTTTTCTTTTTAAGCAAAGTTTTGCTTGAATTATTAAACTCAACGCTGCGTCACTTAAGCAAATTTGGTCAAACCGTGAAAATATTAGGTGAAAAATGAGAATCTATAGGATCTTCAATTTAAGCAATGATCCATACTAGTGGGGTCTAATGATGCTTAATGTATATAGCGCCTCCAAACCAACAAAAACTATCTAGATCTTTGTGGGCCGCGACATCCAGGCTTTTCTCGTTTTACGCCCGACTTCTTTGATTGGTGGGGGTCCAATAACTTTAATTTAACGCGAGGGAAACAGAATATATGATGTATGAATTACCGTCCTGTCTATATTTTACATAGATTTATCCAAAACATTAACCAAATGCCAAGCTTTGTTAAAGTATATTCTTGGAAAGAATATAAGAATGTTGGTAATACTCGATGTCATGTGATTTGCATAAAATGATGTCATAAATTAATGACTGTTGGTATGACCATGCATATATCAATCCATTCAACTCTTACTGACTCTCCCAAATAAAAGAAAGAAAACTCTGCCTTGCTAACTAAAAATCAGTATATTCTTTATTTTTTTCTCCTTTTATAAATTATAAAACTAAAACTGTACAAATCAATTTCACATGACAATTGCATGAACTGGAGGAAGCCTTATGTCATTTATAGCTATTAAATATGTCTCGAGTTTAAGCCCTTGAATAAAACCCGACCCAAAATTATACTACGATAAGTCTGGCTTATATTTGTTTCGGATAATTGAACGTGCCTCAAAAAGGAAAGTCCATAGTGGATTTGGAGAAGTCTGAATTATTTGTTAGAAGAAATAAAGAAAACAACTAAAAAGAGGAAAAGTCCAGTTGGGTTGTTTCCTTCTCCAATTCGATGCTGACTTCTTTGACTGATTCAAATATTCACTTCTTCTTGGCGGTGGCTTATATATAAGTTCTCAATGGTTCGCGCTCTATGTGCAGAGTGGATCTTTATGAATTTCACGTGCCAGTGAAATTTTTTGTTTGTATAAATACACCAAGAATTCAAGTGTTAAAGCCAATTAATCTTGTCGTAAGATTTGTTAATTTTTTTGTGAGAATGAGAGATTATTTCGTAAGGAATTGTGGAACTAAATATTGTGTGAGTTATTGGATGTAACACTACAAAAAGGCCAGGTTTAGCCACGAATTTTGCCACGAAAAATTAGGCAAAATTCGTGGCAAAATGAATTTATGACGAAAATTAGCGACGGAAAAAAAAATCGCCGCTAATAGGTCGTCAAAAAAATTTTGCCACGGAAAATTGCAATTTTAAGTGGCTAATTTCTTGACGGAAAAATTCGTCCGCAAAATTCGTCATTTAAATTTTCATGGCAAAATTCGTGGCTAATTTGTAATGAAAAAATTAAGTGGCAAAAATTAAATAAGCTAATTATTCGTGGAAAAAATTCGTGACTAATTTGCGACGAAATAAATTCGTGGCAAAATTCGTGGCTAATTTGCGACGACATATATTTCGTGGCTAATTTGCGACGACATATATTTGTGGCTAATTTGCCATGAACATTATTCGTGGCAAAAATCCATCGCTAATTTGCGATTTACATATATTCGTGGCAAAAATTCGTGGCTAATTTGCCATGAACATTTTTTAAATGGCAAAAATCCGTCACTAATTTGTGACGAACATTATTCGGCAATGCGACGAAATATTTTCGTCGCAAAAAGTCGTTGCTAATTATCCGTGGCAAAATGTCTCGTATTTCGTGGCAAAGTTCATGGCTAATTTACCAAAACCAATTTTTTTTTTATTTTTGCCACGAATAATTTCGTGGCAAAATCCGTGGCTAATTTGCTGCGAAAACTTTTCGTGGCAAAATTCGTGGCTAATTTTCGAAATTTTTTTTTCAATTATTTGCGACGAACTTATTCGTGACTAAAATTAGTGGCTAATTTCCCACAAAAAAAAAATTTGTGGCTAAATTTTTTTTCAATTATTTGCAACGAATTTATTCGTTGCTAAAATTCGTGACTAATTTTTTTTTGCGACGAACCGTTTTTTTTTTGTCGAATTTTTGTGACGAACCGTTTTTTGTGACTCACTTATTTGTTGTAAAATTCGTGGCTAATGTGCCCTTTTTTTGGGTTTTTGCACGAAAAAAAATTTGACTATTACGACAGAAAATTTATTAACGAGTGTTGTTTATGAACGATTTCGATTAGAAATCTAATTAACATTGATAGAAAATTACAGTCAATACAATCCCAAAAAAGAAAGAAATAAAATAAGGTTCTAAATTAGTCAGTTCATAAACTGTTCATCTTGCCAAGAAGTTCTTCCACGTTGTCTATAGTGTTCATCCTGTTCATTCATCTGCGATTGCAAACATCACAATATTAAACTTCTAACCCCTGTTAATTTTTCACATCTATTCAATAGCGTAAGCATGAAGATATAAGTACCTCTTGGAAATTTAAACTAGCAAGGATCATCAAAGAAAGATCATCATCATCAGCATCGTCATCGGCATCATCATCAGCATCGCCGGCCAGAATCTCATTATCATTATCATTGTGGCCATCACCATACTTTGGAGGAACATCAAGACCTTGGAGGTTGAGGTGTCGCATGATCAATTGCAAATGTTGTTTCACTCCTATCATTTCTTCATCCTTCTGTACCAGTAATTGTCTCAGGTGGTTCAATTCTTGGTCCGTTCGCTCATCGCGTTGTGCCCTTAAAAAAGCCGCACTGGAGGATGAAGTTGCAGCAATCGCGCTCAGACATCCTTGACAAGGATCCCATCCCAAATATTTGACCTTTTCTCATTCCACCCGATGCCTCCATCCATAACGCCATACTGTCAATCGATGGCTCGGACGCAGCACCACCATCACCATCACCACTACCACTACCACTAGCAGCAGCCGTGCTCATTACAAGTTCATCATATTTGTCCTACATTAACAATATAGATAAAAATAAAAAAAACTTCATATATATGTAAATACAAAATATAACCTTACATACATACCTTAATAGCTTTTGCTCGATTGCCAGTCCATGTCTTATCTTTTTTCTGAAAGGTGCGTTCAAATGTAGCCATAAATGTTGGTTCCGTCCCCAATTCATGTGCCTACAAAATATAAACATAAATGAGTAATTATTGATTTAACTTACAACATGTCTTTTAAACATGACTTACCATTCTTTTCTATGCTCCCGATATTGATAGAGCCCCCAGCATATGTGGCAGACCCTTCACTGGAACTAGAAGCTCGATTCTTTTTATTAACTTCACTGATTCTCTTATGCTTTTCGGTGTCCCAAGTTCTCTGAAATTCCGCCCAATTGTCAGCTGTAATAAAATCTGGCTTTTCTTGCTTTCTCTTTGCTCTATTCATCACATTTCGCATGTGATCACCGACTTTCTTCTTAAAAATTCTTTTAATTTCTCTCTCTTCCACTTCATCCCACCTGAACTTCCGCTGCAAGCAATCAATAGAAAAATAATTGTACACTTAATATACTAAATCGAACTTAGTTTGTGAGGAAATAGAATGACAAAACTTACCTTGAACTCATTCCACCACAATTCCTTTACTTCTTTTGGAGTGGTGGTCCAAGTACTATATTGCCCCATCCAATGGTTATTGATTATTTTATTAAGTATCCTCACAACTTGCGTAGCATCCGTGAATCTGCAAACGGGTTATACAAATAAAGAATGTGAACATACGTCGTAGCATGTAGCATGTGAACATACATAGCATCATACGGACAATTCAGTTAACATCCATAATAATTCACATATAGTTAAAACAATGAAATACTTACGAATCTCCAAACGGGGCTATCATGAATCGGGTATCTTCTTCATGTGTCGAGTGTTGCATTGAAAAAGAAGAAGGTGGAACCGAAGGCGATGGAACTGAAGTAAATTCAGTTGGTATTTGAGGGAATTCAGTTGGCATGTGAGGGAATTCAGTTGGCATTTGAGGGTCGGAGGAAGGGCCAATGTGTCCACGTACTAGTTGAGGATTAGATGAAAGGGCAGGGGTAGGGGAAGCGGAAAGGGACGAGGCTGAAGCGGAAAGGGCCGGTCTTCTTTGTGAAGCATCACCACGACGCATGTGACCACCACGTTTATACTAAAAATTGCAAGGTTAGATAAAAATGTAAAAATAATGAACATGTATTAAAGAACATAATGATGTACGTTGTGAAACTTACCATTTTGTTATTGAAAGAAAGAGAGAAACTTGGCCCCTGAAAAAAGGAGGCAATTAGAGGCCCTGATTGATTCAACTTGAACATACACACTTGATTTTACTTATGGTGAGCTCCTGATTTGATTGGGACTTTGTGAACAAGTCTTTGGTTGACCAAAATAAAACCTTTCTAGTCTAAAATTGACTAAAAAACGGAAACTTTAGAACTTATTTCAGCACTTACCAATAAGTTATCCGGGAATGGGGTGAAGTTAATACCTTTTACAAACAGTTTTTTGTCACTTATCAATTTTTTTAGCAATTTATCAGTATGGAAAACATTTCTTTTTTTTTCCTTAAACAATAGAACCCAGAAAGTCACTCAGAGAGATGATGTCAACAATTGTTTAAATTGGATATCATTAATTGGCCAATGCTTAAAAAAGGGAGCGAAGTATACGATCCAAATCGCAAAATCCTTTAATCTTGAAGTCAAGTTCAACTTAACCTGAATCTATATAATAGTGCGTATCATGAACGTCGCTTTTGATTGGTGTTGTTATCTTACTCTAAAATATGATGTTTCACGAAAAGAGAAAATCTAATAATATGTATCACATTGATGGATTTTTAGGAAAAACATTACCTTTATTGATTTTGGACATGAAAGTAAATAGCTGAAAAGTAAAGGACTTGCAAAATGCAAGTACTAGGATTAAAGATTGCAAAAAGGCAGGTAAATGTGCAAAAACTTAAAGATGAGAAAACATTGCAATAACAGGTATTCTGTGATTGATCTAGGGAACATTTATAAAGATTACCACATAGTTACTTATATTGTACTAGCAGCAGCAGTTACTACTTACAATCATTGATCAGCAATCATGTGCCTATGCACAATCCTTTATAATCTAATAGTTGTTTTCCACAAGGAGTTGCGTGTTCCAAGATCATAGGGATAACCAATGGGCAATCGTGTGATTGCATCGATCCATCATCTTTTCTTTTTCAAGCTCCAACACTCGGCAATAGCAATCACTGATTAGTGAAGGACCTCGGTCTATAACTTTTGTAATGTAGGCTATTGATGACTTTATTAGCGAGTTATCAATTTCCTTAAGTTAGTGAAGGACCTCCGTTCTTACCAGACTTTGTTCTTATCAACTAAACTTACCACTTGTCAATAATCGAAAAGTTAATCATTTTTTAGTGTCAAGAAGGCCATACATACAAACAAATTATATCCCAAGCTACAACAGATAACAGTTTAGCAACAGATAACAGACTATCCCAAGAAGGCCATACATACACTCTTAGAAGATGTTCACAAGAAAACTACAATGTCATATTCCAACGATAGCATCATTAAAACAAGAAAATGCAGGAAATGAAGACAACTAACCTAAAGTTGCCTTTCCAAATTGCCCGATATAAGCTCACTGTTACGGAAATAAACAAAACCAAAAACCAAAACCATCATTAGGGCACAAAATGACTCCGAAACGAAAAAATAGAGATTAACGTCCAAATGACTGCGAAACGGAAAAAAAAAAAAAAACACAAATTGTCACAAAAAACACTATTCACCAGAATCGTTTTTCACCAAAAAACCCATCTAAACGACTTCAAAATGCCAAAAAACCACTTGCGTCACAGCCATAGGCTGTGAGTTTGGATCAGCAAGCCGTTTCCACTTGACCGACCAAATTTCAGCTCATTCCGACCATATTTCACCTAATTTCGACCAAATTTCAAATAAATTTCAACTAAATTTCAACCCAAATGTAATCAAATTTCAGCGCATTCCGATCAATTTCAACCTAAATCTAACAACATTTCAACTTAATTATGAGCAATTTGATTACATTTTGGTGGGAACAAATTAAGGTCTGTTTAAGCCTGAACATAATCAAATTCATGGGCTAAACAGACCAATTAACCTGCAATCGCCCACGAACATAATCAAATTCATGGGTGTCCTTGCGCTTCCCAGGCCCCACATGGGCCTAACGCCGACAATCGCCCCGAAGAACGCCAAGAGATTCGGCAAAATCGAGAGAGAGAGAGAGAGAGAGAGAGAGAGAGAGAGAGAGAGAGAGAGAGAGAGAGAGAGAGAGAGAGCCAAAGACGGAGAAGAGGGACAAGAGGGAAGGAAAAACCCTAAATGTTCGACCTAGATGTAAGAAATGAAGACACCCTGCTTTTTTGTGGTTCTATTAGCTACTTGGATATAAATTAATTTCTAAAGGCCAAAGAAGACATCATCAGATTGAAACTTCAAATTTAAATTATTACCTAATTTGAATTTTCTCAAGAAAAATTCAAATAGAATGTAAAATTGTCACGGTTATTTTTTTTTTTTTCCGTAAAAACCGTGGCTAATTAGCCACGGATATTTGCCACCAAAAAATCATAAAAGTACCCAGAAAAGGCGATTTTCAATCATATTCGTGGCTAAAATCCGTGGCTAATTTGCCACGGATTTTAGCCACGAATTTCCTTTAATTAAAAAGCCTAGAAAATTCTATTTCCTTAAAATTCGTGGCAAAAAACCGTGGCAAATTTGCCACGAATTTCCTATAATATAATAAAAAAACCAAAAAATCGAATTTCATGAAAATAAAAAACCCAAAAAATTCAATTTTCATGAAATCGTGGCAAAAATCCGTGGCTAATTTGCCACGGATTTTTCCCACAATTTCATATAATATAATTAAAAAACCCAAAAAAATTTTATTTTCATGAAATTTGTGGCAAAAATCCGTGGCAAATTAGCCACAGATTTTTGCCACGAATTTGCTATAATATAATTTAATAAAAACACCCAAAAAATTCAATTTTCATGAAATTTGTGGCAAAAATCCGTGGCAAATTTGCCACGGATTTTTCCCCACGAATTTGCTATAATATAATTAAAAAACCCAAAAAAATCGAATTTTCATGAAATTCGTGGCAAAAATCCGTGACTAATTTGCCACGGATTTTTGCCACGAATTTCCTATAATATAATTTAATAAAAAACCCAAAAAAATTGGAATTTTCATGAAATTCGTGGCTAATTTGCCACGGATTTTTGCCACCTAATTTCATGAAAATAAAAAAAACCCAAAAAAATTTGAATTTCCTATAATATAATTAAAAACCCAAAAAAATTCGAATTTTCATGAAATTCGTGGCAAAAATCCGTGACAAATTTGCTACGGATTTTTGCCACAATTTCATTTAATAAAAATTTCAAAAAAATTCGAATTTTGTTGAAATTCGTGGCAAAAATCTGTGGCAAATTAGCCACGGATTTTTTGCCACGAATTTCATGAAAATAACATTTTTTTGGATTTTTTTTAATTATATTATAGCAAATTCGTGGGAAAAATCCGTGGCTAATTAGCCACGGATTTTTGCCACAATTTCATGAAAATAAAAAAAACCAAAAAATTCGAATTTAAATGAAATTCGTGGCAAAAAATCCGTGGCAATTTGCCACGGATTTTTTGCCACAAATTTCCTATAATATAATTTAATTAAAAACCAAAAAATTCGAATTTTCATGAAATTCGTGGGAAAAATCCGTGGCTAATTTGCCCGCGTTTTTTGCCACGAATTTCTATAATATAATTTAATTAAAAACCCAAAAATTTCAATTTTCATGAAATTCGTGGGAAAAATCCGTGGCAAATTAGCCCACGGATTTTTACCACGAATTTCTATAATATAATAAAAAATCCAAAAATTTCGATTTTTTTTTTTAAATTTAGGGCAAAAATCCGTGGCTAATTAAACCCGCGGTTTCATTTCTACTATCCCACACCCGTGTAATTCATTTTTTTTCCAGACAATAACATTAACAGTATTCAACAGTATTCAACAACAATTACAATGATAATAATAAACAAAAAACAACAACAATAATAAACTTTTGTCATAATAATAATTACGACATAATTAGTAAAAATGTCTCAAAAATCTTCATCTTCACCTTCGTCTTCATCTTGATCTTCTTCTTGAGCATCATCATCCTCCTCATCATCCTCATCATCCTCCTCATCATCTTCATCATCCTCATCGTCCTCATCATCCTCTGTCTCAAAATCTGATTCTGCAACACCTTCTAAATTTGATTCGCGAATTTCAGTTACAGCTACATCTATCATTGCTCCACATGGATCTCGTAGAGTAGGAATGTTATATTCCTCAGTTTCAACCACGTTACAAACTTCCTCTTGTTGATAGGCTGTATCCTTCCAATGCTCCTCGACTTTTCTTCGTGCTTTGGTTTTACATACAGCCCACCAATCAGCTTTGTCACGTTTCAAACTAGGATATGATGCATAATATACTTGAATTGCTTGTTGTGCCAACACAAATGGTTCGTATTTCTTATACCTTTTCTTGTGATTTATTTCAACCAAATTAAACTTCGTATGCACCTTCATTCCTTTGACGGGGTCGAACCACATGCACTTAAATAACACAACCCGCATTAATGGTCCGGGGTACTCTATCTCAATGATTTCATCCAACAAGTCATAAAAATCATCTTTTGAACTACCACAATTGGATGACCGAACACACACACCACTATTCATTGTGGCTTTTCCCATTCCATATGCTTGAGTGTGAAAATTATACCCGTTTATGAAATATGCTGGCCAAGTGCGTATGGTTGCTTGTGGACCCCATGATAGATAATATAGCAATCCTTGCTTTTTACCTTGATCACGGTGAACCTAAGATTACACACGCAAAGTCAATAATATATATGTATAAAATATTTATAACTTGGTTTTGGTCTATAGGCAACTTACATATGTTTTGAACCATGCTGCAAATTGTTCATCGCACAAACGGTCGAACTCATTTGGTGGTAGTCCATACATTGAATCTTGAAAAATCCTATTAACAATTTACATTTATATATTAGTAAATATTTGACAAGCAATACATATATTTGCAAATATACACTTACTGGAAGTATGGCTCCACTTCCGACGATTCAAAAAAATATAGGTATGGGCAGCCTGCCATTCTTCACCTGTTAAGCAACGAAATTGACATGCACCGCTTGGTTGACCGAGATAATTGAAAATAGAGAATGATTTGCAATTGGGATCGATGGGACCCTCATCATTTCTTCCTGCTCTCCGCCTCTTGCACTGCGTGTGGCTCAAAATAGTATGATGCAAATGTTGTCACTTCTTCCATAATATATGCATTACAAATTGAAGCTTCAACACATGCCTTATTCTTCACTTTTTTTCTTCAAATGATATAAGAACCTTGTTGCAATAGAAAGAAGTTTATCAGAGCATAATATTTACTAACGTATTTTTAAATTTATTTTGAAAATTTTTTTACCTCTCAAATTGATACATCCATCGAAATTGGACAGGACCTCGCAACTTTGGCCTCTTAAGGCAAGTGAACTAAGAGATGCTCCATTGAATCGAAAAACGATGGAGGAAATATCCTTTCTAAATTGCAAAGAATAATTGGAATGTCTTTCTCCGGTTTCTCCATGTGTGATGCTTTTAACATGTTATAAAAATATCATGAAGGAAATTACTTAACTCCTGTAATGGCACCCCATACAAAGTTAGGTAGAAGTTCCTTCAAAGCTATTGGAATTAGTCTTTCCATAAATATGTGACAATCATGACTCTTTAATCCTATCAACTTGCATTCGTTCAAATCAACACATCTTCCAATATTCGAAGCATATCCATCGAAAACCGCATGATTTCAACCATTGACAAATGACTCGCCTCTACGCTCCTTATCCAACGTATAAACTGCTTTTGGTTTTGGTCCCCTGCTGCTTGCAGCCACATCTAATGTTGGCCGATCACAAATATCTCTCATATCTTTTCTTGCATTCAAGTTGTCTTTTGTTTTTCCCGTGACATCCATAACAGTATTTATGACATTGTCGAAAACATTCTTCTCAATATGCATGACGTCAAGATTATGATGAATAAGATGGGCCTTCCAATATGGTAGATCCCAAAATATACTGCGTTTAGTCCACTTATGTGCACTTCCGTACGCAATAGTTGTGCCATGAGGGTTTTCAACAACAGTTGGAAAGTCCTGCACTCGCTCCCATATTTGATCACCGGTCAACCTCAACGGTGGATGAGTTCTTTCAATCCTATTCTTGATGAACTCTTTTTTATTCCTTCTGAATGTATGATTCATCGGCAAAAATTGCTGTGATACTCAAAATAGCAGGGCTTCTTACCATGTCTTAATCTGAATGATTTCGATCTCTCCAAACATATCGGACATCCTAAAATCCCAGCTGTACTCCATCCAGATAACATTCCATATGCTGGAAAGTCATTTATCGTCCAAAGAAGAGCAGCCTTCATTAGAAATGTTTGCTTAGTAGAAACATCATACGTAACGACACCTTCATTCCATAGCCGTTGTAACTCTTCAATCAATGGTTGCATATAAACATCTATCAACTTTTTTGGATTTTGCGGGCCGGGCACGATCAATGTCAAAAACATATAAGGTGTCTTCATGCACATACCAGTGGAAGATTGTGCGGAGTTACGATAATCGCCAACATGAATAACTTTTCCCCGATTTTCCAAATGGCGCAAATCCATCGGCCACGAGACCTAACCTGATATTTCGAGGGTCCATCGCAAAACTCGGGGGTATGTTATATCAAAATGTTTCCATGCCTCTGCATATGAAGGATGACACATTAGACTCTCTTACATTTCATGATTTGCATGCCAAGTCATGTGTTCAGCAGTGGCTTCAGACGCATAAAGCCTTTGCAATCTGGGGATTAAAGGCAGATAAAACATTTGCTTGCATGGTCTACGCTTCTGATTATGACCCTGCCTCCGATTATGACCCTGTGACCTGTTAATCTTGTACATGGGAAGGCTACAGAATTTGCAAGATTCTGCATTTTCATCATCTCTCCAATATAACATACAACCCCTACTACATACATCAATCCTTTCAACTGGAAGACCTAAGTTATTCACTAACTTCTTCATATCGTAAAAATCACTTGGCATGATGTTATCACGAGGCATTGTTTCTCGCATTACTTCAACAAAAGAGTTAAAGCAATTCTCAGACACATTATGCTCTGCCTTGATATTTAACAATCTTGTCATCATGATAATCGAGTATGGTTGTCAATTGATAATCGAGTATGGTTGTCACAACCTGCCCATAAAGGTTCATCTGCTGCTTTCAACACTTCCCAGAACTGATTAGATGGAAACGTTTCATTACCCACATTCTCATCAAAACCAGTTACTCCTATCTCTTCCTCAAGTGTAGGAGTGAAACTAGTACTTGCATGGTTCGGATCTGAAACAACATTCTGACCAGTTGCATCAATCACCATCCTCTGATATGGGTTCAATTGATCATAATAGCTACATTCTTCTCTAACTGAAAATTGATCACTTATTCCATATCCTTCATCAGATATAAAAGGTTCACCATGACAAGTCCAATTATAGTAGTTCGGAGTAAACCCAAATCTACAAAGATGTTCTCTAACTGTATCACACACATGAAATTTACCATTACTGCACTTTCTACACGGACACCTTAACTTATTTCCATCCATCAACTCATATTTACTACTAGCGAAGTCCAAAAATAGTTCCAACCCAGCACAAAACTCATCGGTCAATCCTCGACGTCCAGGTAAGTTCTTATTATACATCCAAGCCCTGTCTCTTTGCATTGTGTCTATATAAAAATAACAAAATCTCGTAAAATATTTAAAACAAAAATAATCAATAAATTTATTACTTTGAAATTTTAAAAAATAAAACAATTACCCAAGTATTTGACTGAAATCTTTGTAGTTGAAAGTGCTCAATTTGATGAGAATTGCAACGTTCACTTCATCTGCGAAACTTTTAAACGGATACGTACCTACAAAAAAAAAAAAAAAAAAAAACTTCATATTTTATTTTTTATAATAATTTTTTTTCGAAATTTTTTAAATTTTAAAATTTTTCTCCGGGTCACGGTCCGGGCGACCGGTGATCATTGAGGCCAGTGAGTTCGACCTTTGCTGGCCATGGGCGGCGTCACCTCGCCCGGCTAGATCTGGGTGGCGAGGTCGAGAAGCATCACTATAATTACTTGGCATAACCATAAAAATAAATTATTTCCAAAAATCCCATAAATATTTTCATATAACAATTGATGACATAATCATCACCATACAAGTTGGAAATCATAATTTGAGATTCAAGATTTTCTGAAATAATAATAAATAAATGTGTATTTTCCACAATTCAAAATATTTTCTCGAATCGAAATCATTCAAATCATTTTCGAAATACGCCAACTTATACGGCGTAATCCAACATTGGCATCACAATTCGATATTGAAAATCATCCAAAATACTAATATTTAATTTTCGGAATTTAATTATTTAATAATAAAATATTAATATTTCAATTCCAAAATAATAAAATAATAATTAATTCTTACAATATTAATATTAATAACATAATCAACAATAATAATATAATTGATAGCGTATCACCACATTCACGATAACTTATCGCACATCTACCGATACCCTGTCACCTAATCCCAATTAACTAAACAATTAATAAATTAATCTAAACAATATTTAAACTACCCTAAGCAAGTTTAACATCCTAAATACGGGATTAGGGGTTAACTTACTCGGCTAACACAGGCGACGGGCGCCATGACAAGGGCGGCGGCGAGGGCGGTCCGCGGCTCGGGCTCGGCCACCGCGGACGGGCGATGAACGACGGCAAACGAGCACGGCAAAGGGAGGACTGAAATGGAGGTTGGCGATGGTGGTCTCGTGATCGGGACAACAATAGCAAGCGGCGAGGCGGGCATAGGCGGACCGGCGGCTGGGTTATGGGATGTGCGACCAGCGTGTTGGCTGAAACAAGTCAAGAATGGCGGTCGTGGGCGACAACGGGCTAGCCGGGTGGTGGCTGTCACGCCCCGGACCCCACCGAGCCCGCGACACCCGACGACCACGGTCGATTCTTTAAACGCGACGACGTCCGACGCCGTCGCCGACCAAAAAAGAAATGCGCAAGCGAAGCATGTAAAATAACCCGGACAATAAAAACATGACTAAGGAATAGACCTTTAAAATTTAATAAACACCCGACATTAAAAAGGCTTCACTATTACAAAAAGATAACTCGGATTCCAAAAACAACCACAGTTTTCAAAAGGGGGCGGTGGTTGACAAGCCTATCTCCTCTACAAAAGGTACTCCGGCGGTCTCTCCGAGTCCATCACGGTCGCGGATCTGAAAGTGGTTATGTAATAACCGTGAGAACAAGTCTCAATAAGCAACAACCTAAACCTAACCTAGGCTATTGCGTACCCAGACCAATCTAACATCTGAACTACCAAATAATACAATCAATTTCGTATGAGGGGCTTACCGCCTTGATTCACGTGCCAATCCTGCATATTAGTTCAAGCATAATAATGCAAGAATAAATCACGGCCACATCACGATCACCAGCAACCACACTTCCCTCGAAATTAGTCAATCCACACAAGCACCCAACCGATCCAACCAATCATCCACACGCACCACCCGTCAATTCGATCCACGATCGGCCGGTCAATCCAATCACACTCGGCCAGACCATTTCAATCACACCCAAATCACACGCGTGTCCGAATTCTCACAACTCGCGCCCTGCTGCGCCTCGGACCCAATCTCACGGGCTCACAAGCCTCACATTTCAATCAATTCTCATGGCCGCCCGTCAACATGTCCCAAAGCCATATCGGTCAATTCATTTTTAGTGGCCGCCGTCAACCGTCCCAAGCCACGATATTCGAACAATTTCCAACGACCGGCGTAAACACGTCCCCGGTCCAATCACACCTTTAACGGGCCACCGTCAACACGTCTCAAGCCCGCATTCCAACGGCCCCATCGGCCGATCATGCCTTCACGCGGACCGCCCGTCAACACGTCCCAAGTCCGCAGCCCTCCGATCGATCCGGGCTTAATCTCTCACAGGCAGGCACACGCCACTCGATTCAATTAAATCCACGCCAAAACACATCAAATCACACATACCCAACATTCAATCCGAAATCACAGTCGCCACCTCATCCACCAACCCGACATTCAAGTCGGTCACGCACAATTTCACTAATCAAGCATACTATTCAATCTAATTTAAATTGCATAAGTAAATCACCATAATACTCAATTAATGCTTGCCCTAGCCGTTCTAGCCCGAAATTGGTCAATTAAATACCCAAAATACTAAGTAGGGTCTAGGAGTCGCTTACCAAAATTTGGCCCGGGAAAAGTCGGGTCGGGCTCAAAATTGCCCGGGAGAAATTCTTTGGGCGCTGGCACGGAGCCCCACAGACATCTTGACCGGCCAAAGTGGGCACAATGGCCGATCGGGCGTGCCTAGTGCGCTGGGCGCCGCGAACGCGCACAATGGCCGAAGCGTAGATGCCAGGGCGCACGGGCGCGAGGATGGGCAACGCGCACCAGGCAGCGGGGAATACGGGCATGGGCGCGGCAATGGGCACGGCGCGGGCACAGCCCCTGAGACAAAATTTGGCGGCCGGGCTGGCTGGTGGGGCTGGCCGGCGGCAGGCTGGTGGCAGCGGCGGCGGCGGCGGCGACGGCGAGCGGCAGCCGGCGGACAAGCTGAGCGATGGGCGGGAAAGAGGCTGGTCAGGCAGGAGGTGAGAGAGAGAGGAGAGGAGGGCTGAGGCGGCAGCAGACCAGGCGGAGGGCCGGCAGCGGCGCAGCAAGCGGTGGCGCGGGACCGGACGGGCGAGGCGGCGGCGTCGACGGGCGCTCAGGCGCGGGCTGAGCAGGGCGGGGGGCGCGGGGAGGAATCCGGCGAGGAGGGTGGCGCTCACGGGGGCGGCGGCGGCGATGGCGGCGGGGCGGAGGCGGCGGAGAGGGGACGAGGAGAGGGGGAGGCGGAGAGGGAGAGGCCGAGAGAGAGAGAGGGGAGGGAGCAATAACAATGGCCGGGGTGACGGGGCGGGGGCCGCGAGGTGACGGGCGGAGGCGAGGGTTGCACGACGACGCACATGCGGGCGGCATCGGGCACGGAGATAAGGGGCGGCGCGCGAAAGGACGAAAGCGGGCAATCCCGCACAGAGGAAGAGAAACCAACGGGTTAGAAGAAGGAGAAAGAAGGGAAGGAGGAGAGAGAGAAGAGAGGGGAGAGAGAGGAGGTCCCAGGGGGGGGACATGACGTGTGGGAGAAGGAGGGGACGAGGTGTGGGGCCATGTGTACGGATCCCTGGGGAAAGAGAGAGAGAGAGAGAGGGGGGAAGAGAGAGGCACATGGGAGAGGGGCTCTATTTTGAGAGAGAGAGAGAGAGAGAGAGAGAGAGAGAGAGAGAGAGAGAAAAGAGAGTTTAAATTTTTAAACTTAAGCGCGAACCAACGGACACGGTTCAAACTAAAAATATCGACCTATCGGTCCCGATTTAAAATCAGAAAAAGGCCTAATATTCCATAATAAATCTCGACAAAATTCTAAGGCACATGGTCAAAATAAAACAACCCAAACCACACTACGAGGGAGGTCTACCAGTCCAAATTTGCACTCGGTCCAAAATCCACTTTTCCACTATTCCCGATGATCTCGACGTTGGCCACAATAATATCGACACCGTCCCAATTTATTTTGTCCCGAATCTTCCGAAAATCGATGCCAAGTTCAGGTATAAATAACGGCTAAATTCGATCAAGTGTGATTCTAGCAAAATTTCTATTTTTAAAAACAAGAACCCGAGAGTGATCGGTTCCGGCGAAATTTTATTATAAAGCGCATCGATTTAAATACTGCTTTTATAAATCCCCAAAAATGGGCCAAAATCCGGACTGTTACAATTCTTCCCCCCTTACAAAAATTTCGTCCTCGAAATTTACAACCCAACCCGACTATTCAAACAAATGGGGGTATTGGTGTCGCATCAATTCTTCGCTTTCCCACGTCGCACCTTCAGTTCCATGATGCTCCCAAATCACCTTCACCATCGGAATTTTCTTGTTCCGCAATACTCTTTCTATTCCATCCTCGATCCGCACCGCCTTTCCACGCATCGACACCCACATGTCGTCCATGTCTACTTACTCAAAATTCAATACGTGGGTCGGGTTCGGTTCGTTACTTCCTCAACATAGATCGTGGAACACATTATGGACATGAGATAAATTCGGCAATGGCGGGACGATAAGCCAAGGTGCCTATTCTCTCTAAGACCTCGAATGGACCTCGTGCCTTGGGCTCAATTTTCCTTTCTTACCAAACCGCGACAATCCTCTCATCGGTGACACCTTGAGGAATCGTGGTCCCCCCACTTGGAACTCCAACGGCCTCGTCTTGGGTCGCGCATAACTCTTTTGGCGGCTCTGGCGGTCTTCAACCTTTCCCGGATAATCTTCCTTTGTTTCCACCCCATTGCTGAACCAATTCTGGACTGTTATACTTCTTTCTCCCTACCTCATCACAACACAACGGTTGTTACGCAAGCCACCGCCATATAATGCTTCAAATGGTGCCATTCGATACTTTGCTGAAAACCTGTTGTTGTAGGCAAATTCTACCAAATGCAACTGTTCTTCCCACTCATACGAAAATCTAGCACACACACTCTCGGCGATATCCTCCAAAAGTCCGAATAGTTCTTTCCGACCGACCATCCGTCTGGTGGTGATAGGCCGTGCTGAATTGTAACTTAGTTCCCATAGCTGATTGCAGACTTTTCCAAAATTCACGAAACCGGGATCACGGTCCGAAGTGATCGACACCGGTACTCCATGAAGACGGTTATCCCGACGGACATACAAAATTACGCCACCTTTCCAAATAAGTCCTTCATCGCCTTTGCCCGAAAGTGCACCGACTTGGTCAATCATCTACTATTATCCAAATAAAGGCGTGTCCTCTCCGGCTCCTTGAAGTCCCGTTACAAAGTCCATTGTGATGTGCTCCCATTTCCATTCACAGGATTTCCAACGGCTGCAACATTCCACCGGGGCTTACAATGTTGTGCCTTCACTTGTTGACATCACAAACACTTGGCCACATGCTTGGCCATGTCCACTTTCATTCCATTCCACCAATAATCTTGTGAAGGTTCCGATACATCTTAGTGCTGCCCGCCGGGTGAATATTGTAATTGCTCCTATGAGCCTCCGACAAAATCTCTTCCTTAAGTCCCAAATCATCGGGCACGCACAAACGTCCTCGAAACTTAAGAATTCCATCCTCGGACACCTGAAAGTCCGGCTTCCTCTTAGTGTCATCCATACTCACTATTTTCTCTCAATCTCAAGGTCCGTGATCTGCAACGCCTTATTCTTGACTTGCACTTCCGGCTCAATCCTTAATGTCGCCATTAGGACGAGAGATGTCCTACCTCGAACTTAAACTCCGAGTCTCGCGCTCCTTCCAATAGAATCCACTCCTTAACCAACAATTGCGCGATGCTCGATTTCCTGCTCAAGGCATCCGCTACCCGGTTGGCCTTTCCGGGGTGATACAATATGTCGCAGTCATAGTCCTTAAGGAGTTCCATCCATCGACGCTGTCTCATATTTAATTCCTTTTGAGAGAACAAGTACTTTAGACTTTGATGGTCCGTAAAAATCTGAAATTTCTCCCCACACAAGTAGTGTCTCCAAATCTTAAGGGCGAAAATGATCGCGGCTAACTCAAGTCGTCGTTGGGTAATTCTGTTCATGAGGCCTCAATTGCCGCGATCGTATGCTACCACTTTCCGTGTTGCATTAACACGCATCCCAATCCCCTTAACGACGCTGCGTCAGTAAATCTCATATCCTCCCGGTCCAGGATGGAATCGTCAACACTTTGGCGCATAGTCAATTTCTGTTTTAACTCTTGAAAACTCCTTTCGCACTTATCCGTCCATTCAAACCTCGTCTCCTTCTTTAATAACCCGGCGTCAGCGGCATCGCTAATCTTTCGAGAATCTCTCCACGAAGCGTCTGTAATACCCTGCTAAACCCAAAAAGCTCCGAACCTCGATTACTGTTGTCGGCCTTGGCCAATTCACGACGGCTTCAATTTTCGCAGGGTCCATTGCAATTCCTTCTCCGGATACCACATGTCCCAAAAATGCCACTCGGTGAAGCCGAATTCACACTTCTTCAATTTGGCGTAGGCGCATGTTCCTTTAGGGTCTGCAGAACCTTTTCCAAATGTACCTCGTGCTCAATGGAACTTTTCGAATATACCATAATGTCATCTATGAACACGATTACAAATTAATCCAAAATTCCTTGAATACCGATTCATTAAATCCATAAAAGGCTGCAGGGCGTTAAACCCAAACGGCATCACCAGAAACTCATAGTGCCCATACCTCGTTCTGAACGCCGACTTCGGCACGTCCTCCTTCCTGATCCTCAATTGATGATAGCCAGTCCTCAGATCGATCTTAGAAAACACTGACGCCCCTTGCAACTGGTCAAACAGGTCGTCAATCCTTGGGAGGGATACTTATTCTTGACCGTCACTTGATTCAATTGACGGTAGTCGATACATAACCTTAGCGACCCATCCTTCTTTTCGGCCGAATAATACCGGCGCTCCCCATGGAGACACACTTCGGTCGGATAAAACCTTTGTCGATAATTCCTGCATTTAGACATTTAATTCCTTCCGGTTTGATAGTGACATCCTATAAAATTGCTTTTTAAGATTGGCTCGGTTCGGGGCCAACTCGATATGAAACCTACCTCTCTTCGGTGGCGCTTCCGGCAATTCCCCGAGGAAAGACATCGGGAAATTGCACACCATGGCTATGTCCTCTAGCCTCGACTCTTTAGCCGTTGAATTAACTACAGTCGCTAGAAATCCTTAACACCCGGCATCTAACAACTTAGTTACCTCGAGCAATGAAATCCAAGGGATTGAGGTTCCTCATCGGTTTCCCACAAACTCAAATATAGGATATCCAATCGGATTAAATTGGATCACCCTATTACTACAGTCCATAATAGCTTTTTTTTTGACTAACTAACCAATCATACCAATAATCACATCAAAGTCATGCATACATAAAAATCCATCAATCTATCCTTTCTTCCCTATCGCCAATCACTATCTTACAATCGGGGCATCCAAACGCAATCAGCACTTTATCATTCAACGGAGTAGTAACACACAACATAACATCAAGCGATTTTGGCTCAATCCCAAATAATTCAACGAATTGCTCGGAAATAAACGAATCGCTGATGCCCCGGATCAAATAAGGCATATGCAACATGATTACAGAAGAAACCGTACACAATGCCCATGCACGCCCCGCGCCTCCCTCCTTGCCATTGCATACACTTGTCCTTGGGCGGGCGGCCTATTACGATTAATCGGTTGGATAGCTCAAAATCCGATTTCCATTAAAGCGGCGGTGGCGTGTGCGCTGTCGGCCCTATACATTTGTCTATTGTTAGGCGATCCTTCATCGGATGGCCCCTCCCACCACATTTAAAACATGCCCGTTCCTACTTGGGCAAGGTCCATTCCTATGTCTTCCTCCACATAGCCTACACCAGGCCATTTTTATATGATTGGGCTTCCCAATAGCCCCTCTAGCAGGGGGATGAAGCGGTTCCCTATCATGGGTCTCTTCCCAAATTGTAGTTGTCCCTAGCCGGGGCATACCATGATCTCGAGGCGGCAGCCCGCTCCATCATATCTCACTCAATTGCCTGAGCCCTCTCATATATTCATTGTAGCTCCTCAAATTCAAAGATATCCCTTTGGCAAGGTCCAATTTAGCCCATCCGGAACCTCCCTAGGCTTTGTCCACTGGGTCCCTTCACACCATCCTTAGGCAAACTTGGATAGTCTTGCAAACTCGGTCTTGCGCTGATCCGATGGCCCGGCCCTAGTCAGTCCTCGCCAAATTCTACCATCTTCTACTTCTAGGCACTTTTCGAGAAATACTTGCCAATGAAGGTCTGGTAAAACCAGGTCAAGTTGGGCAATTACCAGTAGGGAACACTTCCATTGGTAGCCCTCCACCCAATCACTCGCGTATTAAAAGTTGGTAGGCGCTAGTGCCTTCTTCCTCGGTGCACTGACACCTCAAAAGCCTTTTCCGGCTCCTCTACCCATCTCGGTGTAGCCTCGGGGTCACCTTTCCCATGAATTTGGGGTTTCGAGTCTCGGGCTGTTCTACTAAGCTTGGACATGGGCTGACCTTATTCTGCATCACACCCGGTTCCACCATTCACATTATTTCCACAGTCCACAAGCTATTCCAGGTAGTTTCATGGCGATTCTGGCCCGGGGGCCCTTGGCACTCCTTTCTCAGTCTCTACCCGATAAAAACCCCGCTTCCTCAAGTACTCTCCACATTTCATCAATCTAGGATCCCCGATTCCGACTTGCGGGGCTACCCGACCTCGACCTGGAGCCTCGACCACTCATCTTCTTGATTCTCACAAACGCCCACCTGCTAAGTTCCACACAGCAATTAGAAACCTAGGCCAACTACTTGATCCTAAGCCCAAACGATGAATCACAACACCCAATTCTTTCAATGGGGACCAATCACAAATAGCACCCAATCACTGACCAACAAGTTCGGGCACTTACCTCAAGTCCCGGCCTTTTTGCCCACCTCACATATATTCGTAACAGTCCTTAGCAATCACAATCACATTATCACAAGGCAGCATAGCACCGCGAGTCTCTAGCTGTCTACCCCAAAGTCACATCGCTCCTTATCACTCCAAGCTTGACCATCTTGGTTCGGGCGGCCTTGCTCTGATACCAATTCAAAAGGGATGTCACGCCCCGGACCCCCACTTAGAGCCGCGACACCCGACCACGGTCGATTCTTTAAACACGACGTCCCAGGACGCGTCGCCGACCCAAAAGAAATGCGCAAGCGGAAGCATGTAAAATAACCCAGACAATAAAAACATGACTAAGGAATAGACCTTTAAAATTTAATAAACACCCGACATTAAAAAGGCTTCACTATTACAAAAAGATAACTCGGATTCCAAAAACAACCACAGTTTTCAAAAGGGGGCGGTGGTTGACAAGCCTATCTCCTCTACAAAAAGGTACTCCGGTGGTGCAATCCGAGTCCATCACGGTCATGGATCCGAAAGTGGTTATGTAATAACCGTGAGAACAAGTCTCAATAAGCAACAACCTAAACCTAACCTAGGCTATTGCGTACCCGCACCAATCTAACATACGAACTACCAAATAATACAATCAATTTCAGTATGAGGGGCTTACCTCGCCTCGATTCAAGTGCCAATCCTCGCGTATTAGTTCAAGCATAATAATGCAAGAATAAATCATGGCCACATCACGATCACCAAAGACCCACACTTCCACCAAATCAGTCAATCCACACAAGCATCCAACCCATCCAACCAATCATCTACACGCACCACCCGTCAATTCACCCGCAGCCACCAAATAATCCAATCACACTCAATCAACCATTTCAATCACACCCAAATCACACGCGTGTCCGAATTCTCACAACTTCAAGGCCATCAGCCTCGACCCAATCTCACAGGCTCACAAGCCTCACATTTCAATCAATTCTCATGGTCAGTCACACGCCCCAAGCCATATCAGTCAACTCATTTTCGGTGGCCGCAACACGCCCCAAGCCACGATATTCGAACAATTTCCAACGACCCGGCGTAAACACGCCCCGTCCAATCACACTTTAACGGGCCACCGTTAACACGCCTCAAGCCAGATTCCAATCGGGCCCGGGCCGACGATCATGCCTTCACGCTGACCGCCGTCAACACGTCCCAAGTCCGGCACCCTCCGATCGATCCGGGCTTAATCTCTCGCTGACTGCACACACCACCGATTCAATTAAATCCACGCCAAAACACATCAAATCACACATACCCAATAATCCGAAATCATAGCCGCCACCATCCACCAACCCGATATTTAAGCCGGTCACGCACAATTTCACTAATCAAGCATACTATTCAATCTAATTTAAATTGCATAAGTAAACTCACCATAATATTCAATTAATGCTCGCCTCATTGCTCGAGTCTAAAATTGGTCAATTAAATACCCACCGGCGGCGACGGGCGATGAGTGGCGATGGCCCGGCAGCCGGCGACCGGGGCCAATTTGGCACCTGGCACCGGGCCGAGGTGGGAGGAGGGAAGAGGAGAGAGAGAGGGGAAGGGGCCGAGAGGGGCCGAGGGCGACCCGATCACGGGCGGATCTGCCGGCTGGCGGCCCGGGCCGGGCGGGCGGCACGGGCGCGGGTGACTATGCACGAACGAAAGCCGACCCAAGGCGACGAGCCTGGCCGGGCTTGGGCGGGGTCTCAAGGGCCGACAGGACCGGTGGGGAGGCTCACTGGCTGGGCTCGGGCGAGACAGGAGAGAGGACAAAGAGGGGGCCGGGGTCACGGGCGAGACGATCGAGATGACGGCGGGCGAGCCTGAGCGGGCGGCGATGCAAGTACCAAAAAGCAGAACAGGAGAGGGGAGGAAGGCCGAGAAGGGAGGCCAGAGAGAGAGAGGAGCACGGGGTGGGGGGCCGGGCGGACGGGGCGGAGGGCGATGGGTCGCCGGGCGCTGGAAGTACATGGCCGGCACCATGACAGGGGCGCAGTGGCGAAAGGTGACGAAGGAAGCAGATCCGGCCAGAGGAAGAGAAACCAACGAAGAAGAAGGAGAAGGAAGGGAAGGAGGAGAGAGAGAAGAGAGGAGAGAGAGAGGGAGGTCTGATAGGGGGGGACATGCATGCAGGGAGAAGGAGGGGATGTGGAGGACAGGGGGGACTAGAGGCACGGCATCCTGGGGAAAAGAGAGAGAGAGAGAGAGAGAGAGGGAAGAGAGAGGCACGCGCGGGGAGGGGGTCGGCCGAGAGAGAGAGAGAGAGAGAGAGAGAGAGAGAGAGAGAGAGAGAGAGAGAGTTTAAAATTTTAAACTAAATCGCGATCCAACTATTACGGCTCAAACTAAAAATATCGACCTATCTGGCCCCGATTTAAAATCGAAAAAGGCATAATATTCCATAATAAATCCCGACAAAATTCTAAGGCACATGGTCAAAATAAAACAACCCAAATCACACTACGAGGGAGGTCTACTAGTCCAAATTTGCACCCGGTCCAAAAATCCACTTTTCCACTATTCCCGATGATCTCGACGTTGGCCACAATAATATCGACACCATCCAATTTATTTCGGTCCCGAATCTTCCGAAAATCGACTGCCAAGTTCAGCAGATAAATAATCGGCTAAATTCGATCGAGTCATGATTCTAAAGAAAATTTCTATTTTTAAAAACAAGAATCCGAGAGTGATCGGCCCCCTACCGAAATTTTTATTATAAAAAGACCGACGAAAATACTCGCTTTATAAATCCCCAAAAAATGGGCCAAAATCCAGACTGTTACAGTGGCGGTTTGGCAGCAAGAAGGTGGTGCGTGGCGGAGCTGGTCCGACGAAGGGCAAGCCGGCAAGAAGTGCGGCAACAAGCAGAAGTCGAGCGGAAGAAGAGGACCAGCGAACGAAGGAGAAGAAGAAAGGAAGAAAAGGAAAGAAGAAAAAGAAAAGGAAGAAAAGAAAGAAAAGGACGAAAGGGGAAATAATGGGGGTAGGTGGTGTCAGGGGGGACCTGCAGCGTGGAAAAAGGGTAGAGAGCGAAGGAGAAGAAGAAAGGAAGAAAAGGAAAGAAGAAAAAGAAAAAGAAAAGGAAGAAAGGGGAAATGATGGGGTAGGTGGTGTCAGGCGCATGAGGGCGGGACCAGCGTGGAAAAAGGGTAAAGAGAGAGAGAGGAGAGAAAGAGGAAAAGTCAGATCGCAATAATTGCGATCCAACGGCCACGATTCGAATTCAAAAACAATCTAACGGTCCCGAAAAATTCTAATTAATAATTTAGGATTTGACCAAATGGTATCAATAAAAATACACCGCGAGAAGTTTCATCAGTCCAAATCAATACCTTATTGCAAATTCACTTTTCAATTGTCTCGAGAATATCGCGGCCACACAATAATATCGACATCGTCCAATTAAATTCATCCTGCATTTGGAAATTCGACACTAAAGTTCGGGCCCAAATAATCCACGGAATCCATCGCTAACTCCGCTGCAAATTAAATTAATGACAAAATTTTTCATCATTAAAATTCGTAGCAAATTTGCGACAAAATATTTACTTTCTTCGCAAATTAGCAACGGAAAAAATTCGTGGCAAATTTCGTCGCAAATTCGCCACGAATTTTTTTCATGGCAAATTTCGTCACAAATTAGCCACGAATTTTTTTTTTCGTGGCAAATTTCGTCGCAAATTAGCCACGAATTTTTTTTTCTGTGGAAAAATCCGTCACAAATTAGCCACGAATTTTTTTCGTGGGTAATTCCGTCGCAAATTAGCCACGAATTTTTTTAGTCGCAAATATCGTCGCAAATTAGCCACGAATTTTTTTCGTGGCTAAATCCGTTGCAAATTAGCCACGAATTTTTTTTTTCGTGGCTAATTCCGTCGCAAATTAGCCACGAATTTATTTCGTGGCTAAATCCGTCGCAAATTAGCCACGAATTTTTTTTCGTGGCTAATTCCGTCGCAAATTAGCCACGAATTTTTTTTTTTGAGAAATTTGTCGTAAATTAGCGACGAATTATTTTTCGTCGCAAAATTTGTCGGTAATTTGCGACGAATTTTTTTCCGTCGCTAATTTAATTTTTTCGTCGCAAATTTATGCGACGGAAAAAATTCGTCATCACAAAGTCCATCGGAAATTAGCAACGAAAAATTATTCGTCGCAAATTTCCGTGGCTAAATCCTCGCTTTTTTGTAGTGTAATTTGAGGGCTGAAAAACACATAAAGTGTTGAAATGACTCGATTGTGATTGTAATTTTCACTGTATCGCTTAATTCGATGATCCAAATGCAAGAGAATATTACTGATTCACAACAAACGCATCGTAACTTCATCAAAGCTGGTTCCAATCGCTATAGAACCTCAACAGAGAGTAATGTACACCTGCTTCATTTAGATAACATTAAACACATTCTCAACTCCTCCATGATCATTTCCAAGGATTAATTTTGCCTACCTTGGGATCATTGTCACCACTCACCAGCCACCACACATACACAACCAAAGCATTGAGTAAAAAGAACACAAATATGGAAGGGAAACGAGGCAGAGTGAAAACAGTAGAACCGAGTACACAAACACGAACTTGATTTCTCAATTCTGTACAAGTAGACTTGCTAGTTTGTTCTTTTGTTGAGTTTGAGATGATTTGCTTTAGTGAATGTTGACACCTAAATTTTGCTAAGTCATTTAGGGTTTCATTGCATAGAAAATTAGGAATTGATTTTTAACTCCTAAACAAAAATATTTTCATTAAATTACATGGCATATAGGTATTAGATGCATTTACATTAATAGGGCCTATTAGAACATATTTTTATTTTTTACTATTTAAAAAATTAAATTAATTAATTAATTAAAATTTTCAAGAAATTTATTGTTAAAAAAAGAGGGGGCGAATCGGGCGGTTCGACCTGGCCCGACCGGGTCTGACCCAGCCTCCTTTTTTTTTGTTTTCCCTTTTCTCCACCTGGGCCGGTCCGTTCCTCTGCCTTTTAGAGCCCGGCCTCTTGCCCCTTCCTTCTTCCCCTGCACAACGTGCTTGCAGGGGGGCAAGGGCAGGACGCTCGTACAAGGGGGACGGAGGGACACCGCGACCGAGAAGCAGAGCCGGTCGGCGACCGGCCGACCACGGCAGGGCCGGTCGTCTGGCGTGACCGACAGGCCACAAAAGGGCCTCACGGGCGCACGAACCAGGGGAGGAGGGGGGGGAGAGTTTTGGGGGAGTCTCTCTTCTTGGAACCGAAAAATAGAGAGACCGAGAGAGTTGGAGAGTGAATCTGAAAGGGGAGATCTTTGCTCCCATCCGGTCCACCCATCCCTGGCCGGGTCCACCGGCTTCCCCCGGTCCGTCGAGCCCCCATCCGCCCCGCGCTTCATCCCGGTCATCCACGAACCAGGTGGGTCTTCACTAGGGGTGTCAGCGGGTCGGGTCGGGTTTTCATGATACCCGACCCAACCCGAAACAATGAATATATGTCTTGACCCGACCCAAAACAAAACCCGAACATGATATAGCCGCATAATCGGGTCGGGTTCGGTTCGGGTCGGGGTCGGTTCGGGTTCATGTTTAGAGGTTTACTAATCGTTATTGAAATGATACAAAAGATAGAACAAAAGGGGCTAAGTACATGGATCTCTACGGCCTGGCAAGCATCTCAGGAATGCAAAGTGCAGTCAATTGGTAATCACATGGAGTTGTGATTCTAGTTGCAGGCAAATGTATCATTTACTTTGGTGATTTGCTCTTCTCTCCGTGTTAGTTCTCTTTGTAGTTCAAGAAGCCGCTTTTTTTTTTCGGACTCTCTGACTCCTTTAATTAAGGCACGCCGATTGACTTAAACTCACGAAAGAAGGCAAGGCAATTTTCAAGTAGCAGAAGAAAACAGGTGCATGGTTGTGGATATGGACAAGAGGAGGGGCCGGGTGGGCTTGGACGGTAGGGGGGGACTTCGGGAGATGAGAAGGTTGCTTTGTCTTTTGGTGGGTTTTGCACTGAACAACAGCACTGAGAATCAACGCAGCATGCTTGAACAAATTAAATAAAAAAAAAACACAAGTAAAAACATAATTCACATTAAACATCTCTAGCTCTAGATTCTGCCGACCCAATTGGAGATGCGAAACAGCCAAAACAACCCATTCCCTCAAAATCGAAAAACTCAACCCACACGCCCAACAAACAACACGAAGCGAATCTTCAATGAGCTCGTCGACACACCGCGCCTCCTCCTCAATCAAATCAATGAGCTCGTCGTAATCCATCGCCAGATTATTATCATCCTCCCCAGGACCAAATTCGGCGGAGCCCCAAGAAACCCGAGCTCTTGTCCGCCATCAACATCGCTCGATTCGGGCCGAAAAAACCCCCCCGAGAGCAGCCCCCGCGAAACCCTCCAAGCTGGTGGGCACCTTGTGGAATTCACCGAAGCGAATCTTCCAGCATACAATGCTGGAACAGAGCCAGAGGCTATTCCTCTTCCGAGAGAAGTCGATCGGGCATGGAACTGCGGGGGTCTATGGCATCGGGCGGGAAGGAGGACTCACCCGGAAGGCTGGGACGGCGACGCCGACCGCCCGGGAAAGAGCCGGGCGGAGCCATGGCGGCGGTTCCGAGTCGGCGATCACAAGCTCCGCCCAGGGCACCGGCGAGAGAGATCCAGCAATTGAAGTGAGGAGGGATCTCTAGCGGGCGAACTCAAGCTTAAGTAGAGCCTTGGATATGGAGGTCAAGTAAGGAGGGAAGGCGACGATGAAGTTCCCGTCGCAAGGAGGTTCCGTCCGTCACTGGAGCTTTGGAAGAAATGATAGGGTTTCTGGCACGCTTGGAACAAGAAGGACAAATGGGTGAGCTTGTTTCGGGCGGGCTCTGAAATCTAAAACAAGTTTAAACCTTGTTTTTATTGCTACCCAAACAAGTTAAGATCAACCCAACCCAATATGAAAATTCCTTGTTTGATCGGGTCGGTTCGGGTTGGGTTATGTTTGAGCGGGTATTTTTGACACCCCTAGTCTTCACCATATATCGCTCTGTTTTAAGCCGCCCTCCCCTGCCTCTCGGGTGCCGGGCACACCGAGTCTATTCGGTGATCGCCTGGCTCCACTAATGGAGGATAGCACCTGTTTTATACTCAAAGAAGTGGTTTCGAGTGTCGTATGTCGAAAAAAGGCCATGAATCTCGTTAAAATCGGCCCTGTCGTTCCTTTTTTTAGTCGCACACCACCTGTTTGACAAAATGCCTCAACGAAACTGTTTAAGCTTCAAACGTCGAATCTGGTCGTGTGGTTTTCTAGCGTCTCATTGCAAACTGAGACGATCCTGTGACGAGATATGGCCATTTAGACCCTTACACTTCATGTTTGAGCCAAAAATCGCATTAAATCTCAGTTTCGAGCTCCGGTTTGAACTAGCCCTCCACCTGTTTGACAAAATGCTCATACGAGGCCCGAGATGAGCTTTATGAAAACCGATGCTCTAGAGCTTTGATTTACGCACGATTTGCTCCAACAGTGTCACTGACTTCAAGTTTTCGTTGTCTTTCATGTAGTTTGTCGCGATTCGCACATCGTCCAAGTCGGTCATGTGTGCACCTCCCATGCGCCGGAAAGCTTTTGGTCGCCGGTGATGCCCGCGGTTTGAGGCCGTCACCGTCAGTCCACTATCTCTATTTCATGCCGTGTATGTCTGGTTGTTTAAACTTAGCACGCTTTCTTGTGGCCGAAAGTTTGGGGGCCCGAAAATGAGTTTTGGTTGCCAGTGTCGTTTTTCGTGGCCGGAGTTGGTCGGTGGTTCGATAGCCGTGTTGGCACGCGCCGACGGTTGGAGGCGAAGGGTTATCCTCGGCGGGGTCTCCGCTGAGGGCGTGAAGAAGAGAACACTCGGGGAAGAAGAAGACCAAAAGGAGGAAAAAAATCAGAAAAGAAATAGGAGAATGGGCTGAGGGTTATATTCTTAGTTGGGTTTTACCGATTTATCTCCTTTGGGTACGTGGGGGCTCTGTTTTGTTTTAGAACGTTTGGGCTGGGTTTGAATTTTGTGAGATAAGTTTAGATCATTTGATTGGACTTATCATGAGAGCCCAATCTTGAGTTCATGGCTCGGATCCATGAACCTATTCGCAGCCCATATTCGAACTAGGCCCCGTGGGCCTAGCCCTAGTCCCTATTTTCGAGTAAAAAAATATTTTAAAAAATTCCGAAAAAAATTATTTTTTTTTTTTCTAAAGTTAGTAAAAATCTTAGAAACTAGATTTTTAGTGGTTTTCTTTAAAATGTGCGAAAGTATTTTTTGATAAAATTGAACAAGCCATTAGGGCTTTACCATAGGGCTTTTGATTGCCTTTTCTATTCTAGAGACGATGTTAGGTCACTGGTTATTTATTTCTATTACGATTATTTGATTGTGCATTTTAATATATCGGTCATTATTTTCCATTTTTAACATGGTTAGGATGAACTTTAGGCTCTTCAATAAGTTGCCTTGACATGTTAGTTAGCAAATGATCAAATTTACGTATTAAAAAGGCACTAGTTAGATGACTAGTGTAATCAAGTCTCCGATCCTAAGAATCTTTGGTTGCGCACATATCGAGATGATATTCCCGCATCTCAATTATGATTTTTAGCCAACCCTTGATAATGGCTAGTAGCGAGGAGCACCTCCGTCCTTAGATAGATGAGCCTTTTGGTTTGTCTTTCGAATGAACCAACCAATATTCACATCCATTGATAAATACCTCTAGACCTATACTTATACATACATTCTCCCTTTGATCGGGACGGGTAGGTCACCACGGTGAAGAAATGCATATGTTTGTATCTTTGGAGCAAAGTATAAACGTGAAATTCATATAGTTTCTGAAATTCATTGTGAAAAATGGTGGTGACCGAATGTGGTATAAACAAATGGCAGTGTTGTATGTCCAGTTAGGTGTGGTTTTGGGGAAGTTTTAAGCCATTAATATCAAACATTTGTAAATCGTGCATGTTGTATTTTTATTTTTGCATTGATAGCTTAGAACATTCATAAGAAGTGATAGTGGTTTAATGCTTACTCAAGAGCATTATGTAGAGAGGCTACCTAAAAAAATTATATAATGCCACCATATTAGAATGATACAGTGATGTATTTGGATTTGAGATTCAGATGAGACAAACTCCACTAATGGATATGTGTTCACCTTGTGGATGTGTTGTAACTTGGAAATCAACCAAAAAAAATTGTGGGAGGAATGACAATCCTATTAAACCAAAAGTCAACTTGGTTGAAGTAGATAATTCTGATAACATAATTGTTGCGGTGATTTCTCAAGTCAATATTGAGGCCAATGTGAAAGAATGGATGGTGACTCAATGCTACTACACATATATGTAAAAATACAATGCTTTATCTTCACACAAGGAGAAGAAAACATTTATTATGGTGATTCGAGAACTACTCAAGTTCTTGAGAAACAGTTCTTGAGAAAAGGAATGAAACTGACACCTTACGTGTCTATACATTGTGATTGCTTAATGGCTATAGCTATTGCAAAGTGACAATAGTCATTGCGAAGAATGAAACTTTCAATGATAGAAAGAGACATCTTATTGAGATGTGATATGGTAAAGCAATTGCTTAAAGATGAAATTATATCTATTGATTAAGGAATAGTCAGAAGTCATTTTGGTTGATCCTCTCACTATACATTGAGGGAATGGGACAAGCTAGTTGAAGAAAATTAACAGTGATAGTAACCCATCCTATATGATTGACAACCTATGTAGCACCGACACGTCCAAAAGGCCGACGTGTCCGTGTTGGACGCGTCTAATATGCTCGGACACGCTTTGACACAAGGTCAACATGTGTCGGATATCCGACACGTGGTCAATGCGCCGACACGCCGGGCGACACGCGAGTCCCTTTGTCACCGAGAGAGAGATGAGCATGGCGATGAAGAAGAAGGTGTAGGGGAAGTTCAAGATGAGACACTACACACCGTCATCTCCTCTGCCTCCTGCTTCTCTGGTGTCGGTCATCTCCTTTGCGTCCCTCTTCTCTGGTGCCGAGGACGACGCCCTTGATGCCGTCATCACCTTTGTGTCCCGCTGGAGCGCTTCTTTGGCGCCAAGGACGATGCCCTCCACGCCATCATCTCCTTTGTGTCTCGCTTCTCCGACGTGAGGACGATGCCTTCTCGAATCCCTACTCTCTTGTTGCTCCGTTTTTGGTTTTCTTTTGTTGTAGAGAAATTAGGGTTAGGTGAGAGGAGAATAGGGATGAGTTGAAGTGATGGTCACCGAGAAGACACAATATTAATGGTGATTTGATTTTCACCCTTTTTCTCCCTCTTTTCTCTTTTTTCAAGGTTGAAATATGTGACGTTTTGAATTTCGATCCATCCATTTTTGGGATTTATAAAACATGTATTTCGTGGTGCGCTTATAGTTAAATCTCGCTGGTGCGCTTATAGTTAAATCTTGCCAGTGCGCTTATAATTAAATCTCGCTCAGAACTGATCACTATCAGGTTATTTTTAAATTTGAGATTTTGCTAAAATCGTACTCGATGGAATTTTGCTGTTATTTAGAGCCCCGAATTGTGGTGTCGAATTTCTTAAAGTTTCGTGACGAATTTAATTAGACAATGTCGTTATTATTGTGGCCAGTATCGATATTATCCGGAATTAGTGAAAAGTAAAATTTGGACCGGGTGTAGATTTTGACAAGTAGACCACCCTGTTAGTATATTTTAGTTAGTGTTTTTGGCCTTTTCCTAATTTATAAATTAGGGTTTTTTGTGGTCCATCGGGTCAATTTCGAGTTTGAACGTGGGCCATTGGATCGCTTCCGCTTGCATATTCATGAGGGTATTTCGTCTGGGTCGGCGACACATTCTGGGATGTATCGTTCAATATGACCATCGTAGGGGTGTCGCGAGCCCGTTAGGGTCCAAGGCATGAGATCTCCGTTGATTAGAAGCAAAATATAACAATCCAGACAATAAACAATGACAGAAAGATAATAACAGCACAAAACAATAATTTTATAGCAATGGAAAACAGTCACTTATAACATTTGGCCAGACAATCAGACATTAGGCTCCTAGGGTTAACATCCACCATTATCATCAAAAAGGGACAGGTGATAAGGTAACCTAGTTGTTGCACAAAAGGGGCTCTACCAAAAGCTTCTAAGCCTAGTACCCAAACACTTATAAGGCGCCCAATCTGAAGCAGACCCTGAAGACTTCGACTCCGTGTCAAAGTTGATCTTGATCGACTCTTCCTCGTTAATCGGCTCCTCCTCGGGCTTGGACTCCATGGGCTTTGGCACAGGCTCGAGTTCTTCTTTAGGTTTGGACTCCTCAAATTCCTCTTCGAGCTCGAGATACATAGGCGCTACAAATTTTGGTATGGGCTCGGGTTCAGGACCAGGGTTCTCCGGGGATATTCGGAGTCCAGAATCTCACTATCAAGAGCATACACGTCCCCGGGCTCCCAATCCACGACATCCTCGTTGTTGTGCTACTGTCCCTTAAAACCCCAAATTGGGCCAACTAACTCCAACCCATCACGATAAAATCAGGCCAAGTAAATGTGATGCTACAAGTCGTCTAGGCCTATGTCTACCCAAACGGTAGTGGGGTGCCTAATATAAGTCTGATGTGGACTTACTGGATACTCGGTCTCCTCATGCACTGTATGCATAGGGACCCCAAAATGCCGAGGTGGCGGCATGATCATGGTCAGGGTCAAGGATTTGAAATGGTTTGTATTACAGCAATGAGAATAAATCTTAATAAGCAAACAACCTAAACCTCACTTAGGCCAATGTGTACCCAGACGAGTCCCAACATGCAATCTAGCAATCGACATAATAGAATTCTCATGCACACTTATCTTACCTCAAATCACACGCCAACTCCGTACATTAGTCAAATCACAAACATGCAATAATAGTTCAAGAACATAACATAAACACTCGAGCGCCATAACCACGTACATTCACTTAATTCGACCAATCACATTTTGCATACTTGTCCAACCAACTAGCCACGACCTACATCAATACGCCTCAGGTCCAGCCCTCCAATCAATCCGAGCTCAGTCCCGCATAACCATGTCTCAAGACATTTCTCTCGACCTATGTAACTACACCTCGGGTCATTTCTTGCCTTTTTAACCACATCTATGTAACCATGCCTCAGGTTGGTAGTCCTCTGATCAATCCAGGCTCAGTCCCGCGTAATCACGCCTCAAGACATTTCTCTCGATCCGCGTAACCACGCCTTAGGTCATTTCTCTCAATCCGCGTAACCACGCCTCAGGTCATTTCTTGCCTTTCTAGTCATACCCACGTAACCACACCTCAGGTTGGTAGCCCTACAATCAATCCGGGTTCAATCCCGCGTAATCACGCCTCAGGATATTTCTCGTGCACATATGCCACACACAATTCGCCAATACCAATCTAACATGTCATACTATTCAAATTCAAGTTATGCTCGCCACATTAGCCCACCAACCTAACCTTCAAGTCGGCCACATTCAAACATCAATTTCCCCTACAAACGCCATGATAACCTAGTCATTGAACCCATCTCAATCAATCACTAATTTAGCCATAAAAAGTATCACCACCATATAATTCATAAATCAATCACATTCAATTAACTAATCCATACCTAACTTAGTCATTAAACCAACCCTCATCAACCCCTAAACAAATTTAATAATACCTAAAGTACTAAGTAGGGATTATGAGGTCACTTACCTAGGTTTTGGCCCAAGGAAAACAGCAAGGGGGCCAAATGGCCGGTCGAGGCTGTGGTGGGCTTGGTGCAGGTGAGGGCGCAGTGGCCGGCCAATGGGCAAGGCCTCAGCACGGCCCTTGGCCACAAAGCAGGCGCTTAGGCCAGCAGGCACTCGGCCAGGTGACGGGCGAGTGGCTGGTAAGCGGTTGGGCACGGGCAGGGCACACAACACGGCAAGGGCACTGGCTGGGACGGCTTGGCCATGACCTGGGGCAGCGGCTAGGTGACGAGTGATAGCCTGGGCAAGCTGGGCGACACGACCGGTGAGTTGGGCGAGTGGCTGAAGATGATAGAGAGTCAAGGCGGTTGTGGCTAGGTGAATGGGCAAATGAATGTAGCCGTGGGCAATGAATGAATTAGGCGGTGGGCGGGTGAGTCGGCATGACAATGGCGAGCGAGTGGCTATGACAATGGCGACGTGGCGATGAGCAAGGGGCGAGTTGTCGGGCGAAGCTGGTGGCGACGGTAACGGCGAGCGGTGGCTAGAGGGCATGGGATGGTGGTGATGATGAGTTTCCAGCGAAGTAGTCGCGAAAGGTAGGCGTGAGCTGGCAGCGACGGAATGAATGAGACGCGGTAGCGGGCGAACGGCGGCGGCGGTGAGACGACGATGGCGGGCGGCGACGCAGGCGAAACGCCAGCAAGCGCCGGGCCGGGATGAATGGCAAAGCAAGGTGTGAGCCGAGAAGGGGAGGAGTAGAAGCCACAATGAAGAAAGGAAGAGGGAAGGAGAAGAAAGAAGAAATAAGGAGGAGGGAGGGAGGGAGGGAGGGAGGGAGGGAGTAGGTCTGCATGGCAGAGGGGAGGAGTGGACGTGTGTAGGGGGAGGGGATGCGCGCCAGAGAGAGAGAGAGAGAGAGAGAGAGAGAGAGAGAGAGAGAGAGTCAACTCAATGAGTACAATCCAATGGCCTACGTTCAAACTCGAAGTTGATCTAACGGTCCACGAAAAATCCTAATTTATAAATTAGAAAAAGGCCAAAAACACTAACTAAAATACATTAAGAGGGAGGTTTACTAGTCAAAGTCTGTACTCGATCCAAATCTCACTTTTCACCAATTTCGGGCAATATTGACGCTGGTCACATAATATCAACACCGTCCAATTAAATTCGTTACAAAACTCCAAGAAACTTGATACTACAGTTTGGGCTCTAAATAACGGCCAAATTCGATCGAGTGCGATTTTAACGAAATCTCAAATTTAAAAATAACTCGAGTGATCAGTTCTGGGCTAGATTTAACTATAAGTGCACTGACAAAATACACGTTTTATAAATTCTAAAAATAGGTCGAAATTCGGAATGTCACAAAATAAATTGCTTTGGTATGGGGAAATGGAACATCCATAATAGCTACTTTAATGCTGCTCTATTTTTTTCCCTCGGCGGCCACTTCCTCTCCACCTCCTCCAAGCTCAAATTCCCAGTCTTATTTATTTATGACAAGCTTCATAAATAAATTGGCTTTTTCTTATGATATATTGTATGTATTTAGGAAAGTTCCTAATGTCAAGTGGCTCGTTCGGTTAACGTTAATATTTTTAGTGTAAATTCATTCTATGCTTTTTTAAATTTATTATTTATTTATGGATTTGAATCAGATTTAAAAATGATAATTTATTGTGTATATATAAAAATATATATTTAACATACAACGTGTCCCAATGTGTCGAAATTCTCTCTTTGAGAAATGACGTATTGCGTGTCGTGTCATGTCGTGTCATGTGTCGCATGTTAGTGTCAATGCAACATAGTTGACGACCCCATGAGTTAGGTTCATATGAGTAACAACAAGTTACTTGTTGATCTAGTGGTGTAATATTAAAATTTCTGTCTCTCCTAAGGTGAGAGTAGAACAAATTTGCAATGAAAAAGAGGCTGAGCTAAGCTCTTAATGAATTCCATAGCTATTATTGGTGGTATATTAAACTACAGACACTTGATCAAATCACCTATATAAGTGTGAAGTGGGACTACTCCTATTAGAATTATTGGCAATGATCTCTAGAGCACTTGTGAATAAACCAAGCATGCGCATGGCCTATTAGCGCAAAACCACATTGAGCAACAAAATTTGTGAGAGTGTAATGCAATGGGTAAAAATTATAATTCACAAAAGGAAAATCTTGGTTCATAGAAGTTTCAAACTTTACCAATGAATTTGTGAATTATATTTCATTCTTTCTATGTATGATTCATAACCTAACAAGCACCATCTTTGATGCATGACTCTCAAATGACCCTGCATTATTCTATTTTTTCTTTTCAAAACTGTTTAAAATATGTAGGGGATTATTGGATATTTCAACAATTTTGAAATATTTTTTAAAGTAACGGCTTTGATAAAAGTTATGACCACCATGCGGCCATCATTTTGTAATGGTTGTAAAGTGGCTTTGTAACTGTCTTGTAAAGACTTTGTAACGTTTGATTGATTTCTTCATAAACTCTTCATTATTTTATAATGAATTCTTTATAACAGTTATCATTTTAATAATTACCAATTGATTTATAACGGTTTCTTATTGATTCTCTCTTTTGTTTGAATGTAAAATTAAACTTCAAACCACATTCCTTTAAGATATATGAGAATTTTCCTTTTCTTCTCATATCTTTCATTTCTTTGCTAAGTTATACACATAACGTTATTCATGTTCCTTCTATTATTCTATGTGGAATAAAGAAGAATGTCTATTGTATCATGGGAGGATAGTCGCTAGAGCCTTAAGCGTCAAATTTCGTACTCTAATGGGCGGAATTATCCTTAAGACACTACTTACATGCCTCATATATTTAATCTTATTTTTTATCCTATTTTAACAATAGATTTTTCTGGCAAAATATACATAACGATTATTGACCACAAGCTATCAGATTAAAAAGAAAAGAACTCTTTAGTTTACCTGAAAATATATGGATGGAGAATTTCTTAATTAATTGGAGATGTTTAGGGACAAGTTTATTATTCTCACGACATATTGTAAGGATATTTCGAAATGTTTGCCATAATTTTACAGGTCGATCTTATTGTACCATTTTGTGAACCCCTGTCGATCGAACAAGCAATCTTGACTACCTTGGCAATGACGCCGCACTATATTAGCAGAGCCTGGCGTCCCTCACCGAAACCTTGCCACTGGTCTTCTTCCTCCCACCATTTTGGTTTAGATTCAACTATTATGTGATTCGATGGTCTTCTTCCTCCGGGTTTTTCTCACTGTTCTACTTTTATATTTTCATTTGCAATCCAAACCTTATCTTTTATAGTAAATAGTAGGAAAAAAACCACCAAAAACCCCAAATTTTGCCACCTGTGACACATTTACCCCGAACTTTTTTTTGACACACCAAAAACCCCAAACTATGGTATTTGTGACACATTTACCTCAATGTATTTAGTCCATAGACATTTTCGTCTTTTTTGCTTTTTCTTTTTTTTTTTCTATTTTTTTCCTTTCCGGCGAGGGAGGCCCTCGCCGGATAGTTTGGGGTTTTTGGTGTCACAAAAAAAAATTCGGGGTAAATGTGTCACAAATGGCAAAGTTTGGGGTTTTTGGTGGTTTTTTCCTTAAATAGTATACGATGAACTTGAAATATAAAATGCGGGAAGAGTGTTAAAAAAGTCATAAACCTATTGCGTTGGTGCCAATTTAGTTTTAAATCTTTTTTTTGTGTCAATTTAGTCCTGAACCTTTTGTTTTTGTGCCAATTCAGTCATTCTAGCTAATTTTGATAGGATTTTGCTGACGTGGATGCTAATGGTGCCATGTAGGCCTGCCGGTGATGACGTGGACAATTTATAATAATATTTTAATATTTTTTTGATTTTTTAATTACTTTTCCTTTTTTTCTTTCTTTTCTTTTTTGGCTTTTTTCCTCCCTTTGCTGTGACAGGCCATCGGCCATGGTTCGGCGGGCTGCCCTCACCCGGCCAAGTGAGGGCGAGCCACGATGAGGGTGAGCCCTACAGAGGCTCCCCTCGCCCGATCTGGTGGGGCCGACCCTTGCCTAGGCCATAGCGGCCTTGTTGGGCGTTGCCCTCAACAAAACAACGCTCAGTGAGGCCGTCCTGGCTTGGGCAAAGGCGAGCCCCGACGGAGGCTCCCCTCGCCAGATCTGGTGTGGGTGAGGCCGACCCTCGCTAGATCTAGCAAGGGTAGCCTCCGTCGGGGATCGCCTTTGCCTAGTTGAGCGAGGGCTGGTGACCGGTTATCGGCAAAGGGAGGAAGAAAGCCAAAAAAGAAAAGAAAGACAACAAGGAAAAGAAAAAACAGAAAAATAATTAAAAAATTGAAAAAAATATTAAAATATTATTAAAATTATCCATGTTATCACCGACGGGTTACGCCAATCTGTGTCCATGTCCATGTCAAAAATCACCAAAATTAGCCAGAAGAACTGAATTGATATAAAGACAAAAGTTTAGAACTAAATCGACACAAATGTAATAGGTTTAGGACTTTTTTGACATTTTTCCCTACAAAATGCTGATTCAAAGATCTAATTGCGCACAAGAAAAGCTGAAGGACCCGATTGAACAATTTGCAACGGTTCAAAAATCTCCGATACCTTTGAACCTTTTCTTAACCTAAAGAAAACATCGAATATTGTTAATAATCCAGGGACCAAAACAAAAAAGTTAGAAATTCAAGGTCGACATCGACACATCAGACAAAGTTTTTGTTATCACATTGTATATTAAACAAAAATTGAATGTCATGACCAAAAAGGAAAAAAAAAGTCACCCTTGTCCCTAGTTGTCACTGGTACGAGCATCCCATGGATCGACTGGGCTCAACGAGTCCGAAAAATCACATGCTGGCATAGGTACATGCATACTCCACATCTTATCCCTTATTTGAGTGTGAAAATAGAAAACAAAAACCTAGAGATTCCTAACATACGTGAAGACAATATCATAAAATTAAATAGAGGAAAGTAGAATGCCCAACTCAGCTGGTGAGTTCCCATTTTGTGCTTGATTTGAGAGCTTCAACCTCTTGTGAGTTCTTGATTTGTGCTGGATTTTTATTTTTCCACTTTCGCTTTCCAGTTTGCGCTTGATATGAGAGTTTCAAGCTAATGTGATTTCGCTATTTGTGCTGGGTATTTAATATTTGCAGGTATAATTCATGGTTTATATTACATATTTTGAACTTTTATGGTTTAATTGTATTTCACGTGTTCGTTTTCATTGTTTGTTGCTTTTAGCAACTTTGAAATTTTTGTTGTTACCTTATCTTAAATTTACGTTTGATATGTACTGGTGTTCATAGTTTGGTTGCTCAATATCATATTGATGATAGATATGTAATTTGAAATAGTATGTTTATCCTCTCAAGGAATACAAAAAATGAAAGAAAAAATAATTTATTAGTCCTGGGTTGACCTTGGAACTGGACTGGACCGGCCCCATAGGGTCAGTTTGATCCTCGATCCCAGGCTCAACAGGGTCAGTCCTTGGTTCCGAAAACTGGGGACTAACATTGTATGGATTGGTCCATGGGTTAGGTTTTGGATCGGCCCAATCCGGATTGCTCACAGTTGTAAAATTGGCAATGTAGCAGAAGCAGATTGTAATTTTACAATTAAGTCGGGAGCTATAGAAAATCGATAGAGAAATAAACCGAGGAATAATAAAAGGACATGAGAAATTTTACATGGTTTGGTCCGAATGCCGAAACCTACATCTAAGAGGAGAACTAGCAAATAATCCATTAATAAATCAGAGAATTACATAATTTATAATCACTCATGCTCAAGTGTTTCTACCCCTAGTATATTCCTAATACCCATAGTATTTGACAACTGAACTCAATGGACTCAACTCCACACAAATCTCTCCTAGCTCACACCTCTCTTTGTCCTTGGAGCTTTCTCAGCTTTTCTCTCTACGCACAAATCCCTCCGAGCTCTCGCCTCTCTTCGTCACTGGAGCTCTCGCCTATCTTCAGAAGCCATGCGCCTCCATGCAATTAATGATGGTATGACCATCATGCACCGACACAAGAAATGAACATAGCTTCTGCCTTACCTCTTTCTTTCCATTCATAATAAAAGACAGAGGAAGCCCGCAAGGCAAAACTCTGAAGCAGTAGGGGCGCCCTCCAATTTTCATGGGCATGCATGCACATGGCCATGTGCATGCATTAAATGAGGAAGGAAAGTGGCCGTTCAACTCTTAGGGACAAAGCAAGATTCCATGGGCATCCGTTAACGAAGGAGAGAAAAAGTCAATACTTTCATGTTTCCCATTTGCGCATTCAATTAATAAAGGATTAATATCGCAAAAAATTACAAATAAATATACTTATAATAATTTTATCCCGTATTAATTTTTTGATCATAAAAAGTTTCGAATTGATACACCTATGATAAATTTACTCTCAGTTTATTTCCGTTAAATTTTATTGTCAAATTACTTTATTAAATCATACGCGGCAATTGATGGATATACCAATTTTATGTTTTATCCTCCGTTTGTCACATGCATACTAGTCTATGATTTTTTGTGATATTAATTTAGTTTAATAGAAATTAACGAAAGTTAAATTTGTCACAAATGTATCAATTCGAGATTTTTGATGGTCAAAAAATTAGTTTAGAGTAAATTTATCGTAGGTGTACCGGTTTGAAGTTTTTCACAGTCAAAAAATTAATTTGGGATAAAATTATTACGGATGTACTAATTTAAAATTTTTCGTCGCATTAACCCATTAATAAAAGATAAATATGGCCAACACTTCTTCCATGCGCAGAAAACGTTCAAGCTTTGCTTCTTCCTCTTTGTCTGCTCAACATTGCATTTTTTGCGCATGACTTTGAGCAATAAAATGAATAAAATGCTCCATGTGTGCATCGCGTCTCGTATACGGCCTGAGCTCGAACTCAAGACATAATTTAACACCCACCCCTAATATCACAGGGGGGAGGCTGGAAGGTTGACTTTCTGCGTGGACTCAGTTTTAGCCGGTCTTTTTGTCTTCTCCCTCCCGTCTTCCTCTCATCTGCTTGCCTTGCTCGCACCTCCAGCTCTCACATGGCAAAGAAGCTCGTGCACTACGTAGTGGTATGAACATATCTTCTCTCTCTCTCTCTCTCTCTCTCTCTCTCTCTCTCTCTTATGGTTTCTGCCAGTCTATAGTTATAAACGTCAATGGAACGCGCATTATTATTGAGCATGCTGATTTCACTGCACGCGAGGCTCATTAACTCTGATTCTGCGGTCGCGGTCGCAAAAGATTAGCACTCTCGGGGTTGACGCGGTGTCGTTTCTCATTCTCAGATCATCCCTGCTCCCTTTTTGCAGGTGGACGCATTCACTGAGACGGCATTCCAGGGGAACCCCGCGGCGGTGTGCTTCCTGGAGGATGAAGAGAAGGACGAGGAGTGGTTGCAAGCAGTGGCCAGGGAGTTCAACATACCCATAACTTGTTTCTTGACTCGTGTAGCCGCCTCGGGGACGGACAGATCGAGCCCGAGGTTCCGCCTCAGATGGTTCACTACCGTCGCCGAGGTGAGTTCCGAATCTCCATCAGCTTCTCAGCATGATGGACTTGCTCTTTAGTCTCTTATCTTGTCTCGGACTTAGCATGAATGGAAACGCCTGAATGGTCCCTCCCTCGTTGCCCAAAAGCACCTGACCGTTTTTTTTTTTTTTCCCTTCTATAGCTTTCCAAGAATTATTGCCTAAATATAGTATTGTTTTCCCCATTCAATCGGAAAAAAAATCTACAGACCAAAAAACAATCATTGGAAAAAAATCTTGGCAAATTGAAAAATATGGCAAACGAAAATTCGTAACTCAATACAAAATTACGTAAAAAAAATCAACTTAATGTTGGTGAGTTACTTAAATCAGAGTTAGTAACAAAAAATTAGCTGGTAATTTGATCTAACAAAAAGATGGTAGTTCACTCTAATTTTTTTTGTCGAACTTAGACTGTTAATTTTATAGGAGAGTTGGTAAACTTGAAGGATTGGTAAGTTAAGAAAATTAAAGCTAATAAGTTTTGCAAACTATTGAAAAAAAAGCTTATAATTTCATAAAAGTATGTAAATTGCTTATTTTGATAAAAAATGTTGCTGGTCATTTTTTGACATACAGTTTCTTGACGCATATTAAGTTATAAACGCTGGAAAGAATATCCACATTTTTGGGCACACAACAGATTTCTGCTGCTTGGAAAGTCTTCTTTCCTTTTTATTATTAATGAATTCTTCATATGGGATTGGTAACAACAACAACGGAGATCGGCTCACGCACATGAGATTAGGCTTATTAAGTGTAATGGGGGATCCCACCCTCTTTGTGCGCGAAATACACGAATGGTCTTTCGGTTTTCTGAGTCGTATATTGATTTGATTGGGATCGAAACAGCGGATAGCTCCCTTTACTCTTCGATAATGAGTTGAATTCTCGTAATTTGTATGCAAATCATTGGAAGGTGGTGCGCAGATACCATATCAATACGAATCTCCTTTCAGGTTGACCTCTGTGGTCATGCAACACTAGCTGCTACACACGCTCTTTTAACTTCTGGGAAGGTGGATTCAGACACAATCCAATTTGTCACCTTATCAGGAACTCTAACCGCTAAAAAGGCGTCCGAGATTGAGACAGTCGGCACTTCAACATTACAGAATGGGGATGCGCCAGGATTCTTCATTGATTTGATTTTTCCCATTATCCTGATTTCAGAATGCAATAGCGAGAATGTGTCATCTATCTCTGAAGTATTTGACGGTGCCTCCATAGTAGAAGTCAAGAAGACGGCAAAAGATGACCTTCTTGTAAATTCCTAACCGCGGTTGAATCTTTCAACTTTTGTTTTGTTGCAGCTTACTGAAAACCTTGATTTCTCTTCATGAAACTATTTCTTTATGGTTTTCGGAGTCTTATTTTCCTTATTGGGTTGATGAAGTTCAACCATGACATTGAAATGATTTGACTGGGAATAGCCAGGTAATTAATTTTGCTTCTTTTCCTTGTCACTTTTGATTGCTTTTCGCAGGTCGTTTTCTCATCGGGAAAAGCAGTTGAAGACTTGCAGCCTCAATTTGATAAGATACGAAGTTGCGCAGGGGGGGGTCATTGCCGTAACAGGACTTGCTCAACCAGACTCGGGATTCGATTACGTCTATCGACTCTTTGCTCCAAAAATCGGGGTGAACGAGGTATCAATGTTCATTTGCAAGCAGACACAAATCATTGTAGTGTATCTAATTAATCAGCTGTCAAGTGATGTGCTAGAAGGAATTACCCGCTTCCTAATTCTTGTTCACTTATTGTTTTGTCTATGATTCATTCATGTATTGATACGACTGAGATAGCTATCTGGATCAAAGTGCCAAGGCTATCTTGTTGTTGATTTTGTGCCTGTGATGCAAAATGCTAGCTAAAAGATGAATTTTCCAGGATCAAGTGTGCGGGAGTGCAAACTGTTTTCTGGCGCCTTATTGGAGCAAAAAATGAGTTCATTGGTCAAAATGAGTTCATTGGTCATGCTGTAATCTCTCTCTCTCTCTCTCTCTCTCTCCACACGTCCAGACAGACATGTGCGAGCAGTGCATCTGTCATTGCTCAACTTCTTATGAGTCCTTTTCAATAGAATTTCAAGTGTTTCCCTAATCATCTTTGTCCATGGGTTGAGTAGGCATCGCCTAGAGGAGGAGGAGTGAACGTGCGCCTGGATGAGCAAAACCAGAAAGTCGTGCTGCGTGGGAAAGCTGTAACTGTAATGACGGGTTCTATTCTCGTTTAAAAATGCTTCAAGCAAGCAAGATTTGTCTCGCAAATGTGGTACGGGGCAAGATGGAATAAGTACTCTGGTCGTGTGGAATAAAGGACGTCAGTTGTTTGATACTGCAGAATATAGCAGAGATTTCACTTTGCTTGTCCTGGTAACCTGGCATAAGCATCAAAGAAATGGCATTTTCAACAACCATTTATATTCCGACCAGAAAAAACAAACAACCATTTATATCGTTCTGTTTTATGTAACTGAGGGACAGTGCATCAACCAGTTTGTCTCATTTGTGTGCTATCTCTGTATCGCTGCTCATTCAGATTCCGGGAAGCTACTTCTGATCTATTTGACCTTTCCCTCATTAAATTAGAAAAAGATAATGGCCCTTGTGGATGATCGAGTTTCTCTGAGAATGTGCACTAGTCGTGGCTCGAGTTGAGGAGTCCCACGTCTAAGAACGGTGAGATGGTTGAGTTGCTTATGACCGTTTCGCCGTTTAAAGGGGTTGAATCTCATTCCTAATTAGGAACTGGCATGTTGGCTTCTGTAAGCTCTATACCATCTCTCATCCACAGAAGATATGATCACATGATCCTGCCTAGACACCATACATTAGATAGGAAGAACCGGTTCCTTATATCGGTTTCATGCTGACCTTGCATTATGCGGCTCAAATCATGTCAGACTTCTAAGAAAGCTCCTGATCCATCACCTTGCTTTTATTGGCTTGTTTACACCAAAAATAGTCGAAGCGGCCGTCGACATGGACAGGCCAGTGCTTTTGGCATGAGCATAAACAATATGTTAGAAACTCGTAATTGATACCGGCAAACATCCGTACTAAGCTATCAATACGCGGTGATTGAACAAAGACAGGAAATCAGCAAAGATTTTGGAAACATGAAGGCATAACTTTTAGTCAGGGCAAAATAATCGGGATGATGGAAGTCACCAGCGGATGCCAGGAACAATGGAGTACGAGTTGGAAACCGGCAAAGCAATTGAAATTGAAAAGGACAAGCTAACATTTTTTAGGGAACAGTTTTTGCTTGAAATTATGAACAATTGCCGAAGATAGATCGTGGAGTAGTCATCGTGCAATGAGACCAAAGCGGCGGCTTAAAAGCAAGTTAAGAGCATCGAATTCTTATAAACAAAGGAACGTGAAGGTCAATGATGGGAACCGCTCAAAAGAATGCAACCATTGGGAACCGTTGAGAAGCAGCTACTTCTGGATCATTATAAATGCCACAAATCATCCAATCGGAAGAACCCCAGCACAAATCGAAAAATTTATCTTTATCTTTATTTTTTCATACTACAATTTACTTTTCTTAGTCGTAGCTTTCAGATTGGCGTCGTCAATTCAATTTAGGCGTGTGTCTTCATCTTAAGTGCTACGCCGTCGATTAAATTCTGGGATTACCACAAAATCTAGTCTCTTTTCATTAAAAGCCGAAGAACCACTTTCGCCGAAAAATATTTTGTCGTGGAAGAAACTTCGGCAAAACAGCTTTTTGGCACGCTTGACGGGACTTTTGTGGCTAAGATGAGGAGATACAATGGCATGAACCAGGAATCAACTTGGTCCCAACAATGCCGGTGGGAATAACTTGTCACCACCACCAGCTGGTGACAGGGTTGGATGTGCTGAGTCCTCAACGGCACCCCCGTTGACAGATCAAGCACAGGGCAGAGATACGGATATTCCGAGGCAACTTTTGGATGAACAGAGACAGCAGATGGAGCCCAGTCCAATTATGCTATCTGGTATGAGGAGGATGTTTGAAGAACATAAAAAATGCGGTGGTTAATGTGACATCCGGAATTTTCGAAATAGTATTTATGTGATATTCGGAAATTTTCGCATCCGGATACTGAGACTTTAAAGCTAAGTATTATTAATTTAGAATCCAGGTGGACATGTAGAACTCTTAGTTGGATTGTAAATTTTGTGAGGCACGTAGGATGATTTGCCGTGAATGTAATCATTCCGAGTTTAATGTGTTGTAAATTAAAATACGTCGATTTGTACGTTAATATTATAACGGTGTTAATTTATTCACTGTCGTCTTAGTAATTGACGGGAGATATTATTAGTTTAAACTTTAGTTAATTAGTATTAATAATTAATTACATACAATATGGTGTTATAAGGGGAGGAAATTCTATTTTCATTTTAATTTCTCACAAAACCTCTGTTAAGACACCTAAACGTCACGTGGCATTTGGAAAATCTTATGCATGGCCACATGCCACTCTTAAACTTAGCCTCTTGCACTAATATGACACATAACCATAAGCAATCATTGCATTATAGCATTAGTCACCAACACATCCCCACTTGGTCGTATATTAGATGAGAACTGTGACTTCATGCAATCTTACATCTAACAATACCAAAACATAACTCTTAACTTGGGTGAACATTCACACTCATTTTCACCTCGGTGATATCATTCTTCAAAAGAAAGTTTCCTCTATCATTTGGTCTGAACTTCGTTTTGTCAAGAGCTTTCACAGTGATTTAAAACTTTGGGGTCATTCGGATCCCTTTTGAGGTAAGTGAAGTCTCTAGAGTTAGGATGGTTCGATCTACTTGACACTTTTCATCCCTGCACGTCCTCCGAATACACAAGTATCAGGAGGGTCACATTTAGAACACGTTAATTGTGCTATTGCACGTATTGCGGTGTTGCTTCACTCATGATTTCGCGAATTAGTGACTCTGGCCACATTTCGTTTTAAACCAGAATCACACGCATACCGTGTTTAGATTTAGCAAACCAAGGCATTGGATCTGGCTTTAACATGTGCCGAAAGGCGCCCTCGCTGAAAACTCAAACGGAGAAGTAGCAATTTCCAATGTACAATAAAGGCATAATCAATACATTTATTTTTGCCAAACCAAAAGGATATAGATGGGCAAAGAAGCAGTGACTGTTTTTCCCCTCTCTCTCTGGTGGAGCTCCTCCCTATCCATGGTGATAGATTTCCCCAAAATCCTGCGATGCCCTAAACCCTAACTCTCACCCACCCCTGCTTCCTCCTTACCTAAGACTTTTCCATCCCACGGTCTTCGTTTTACCCTATTTGAAATGCTCCCTCTTCAGAGCTGATCCCCTTCAAAGCCATAATCAATGGAAGAGGGTGGAGTCTCTTTCCTGTACAAACCGTATTTGCTTGCCCTTGACACTTCTAAACCTTCCCATATTTTTCCCCTCGAGCAATTTCACCCGAGTCCCTTCAATCATTCTACTCGCAAACCACCCAACCTCAGCATCCACAGCAAGTCATCCGTACTGGCCTCCAACTGCGCTCCTGTGAAGATTCTGAAATTGGCAGCAACAGAGAAGGGAGAGTGATGGGTGCAACTCTCTTGTGGGTTCAAGGTCCAAGGGCAATTGCCCCCCGCATCAAAGAAAACCAGAAAAGCAAGGGTAGACAGCTACAGAGGGCTCACTTGCCAACGGCACCCCAGCTTTCCAGCCTCAACTATGGAAGGTGAGATAGGTAGCGATGTTCGCCTGGCTGTCTTGTGTAGGAAACTTGGGAATCTACGGTCCGAAGATGATGTAGTACCGATTATGGGAGATATTAATGAAGAAAAAAAGGAGTGCGATCGTCTGTTGTATGGGAAGTTATTTTCAAAATCAAATGTTAACTTCCAAGCTTTTCTAAGCACGATGAGGAAAGCGTGGAAGACTGAGTTCATAGAGTGTGAGCTCATTGAGCCAGGGTTCTTTTCATTTATCTTCAATCTGGTGGAGGAGAAGAAGAGAGTGTTGGAAACAGGCCCTTGGTCCTTCTCGACTAATTTATTGGTCCTCCAGCAAGGGGACCCAGACACTCTTGAGCACTGTTATGAATTCACACATTGCGCGTTTTAGGTTCATGTAGTAGGCCTTCCTCGAGGGAGAGTGACAGAGGAAGTGATTCGGAGTGTGGCGGGAAAATAGGAAGAGTCTTGGAGGTGAACTTGGAGTCGAGAGGTAGCTGCCCTCATAAGAACGGTAAAGCAAAGGTATACCTAAACTTATCCTCCCTTTTGAAATCAGGAACTATTGTGGACTTAGGTTGCAAGAAACTCTAGGTGGATTTCAGATATGAGAGACTTCCACATTACTGCTATTCTTGTGGAAGGATAGGTCATCATGCTACCTTCTGCATAAAAGCACCGAAGAAGGAATCGGGGCTTGAAGAAAACATCGAGGGCAAATGCGGGCGGTGGCTAAAAGTGGAAGCACGAGAATTCAGTCCTTATTGGAAGATTTTCTATGAAAAACAGGGACCAATGTCAGAGGATGAAGAAACTATCCCGGAAACGCCAAGAGAGATTACCCTAGTAGAGCCAGAGGTGCCAAGTACTAAAGATCAGGAGGGGACTGGAGTTGTAGGCGCTAACCAGCAAGCTGGAACATCCATGGAGCTGATTATAAGATCTGAATTGAAGGGCAAAAACTAGCAAGCTGAGAGACCTAACTCGCTCAAGGGGAAGACTAAGCAGGGATAACCAAATCGTCCTATTTGATCTGGCTAGGGAGGGCAAACGAGATAAAACCTCGAGGAAAGATAAGATTGGGCTCAAATCCTTTAAGAAGGTGGCTATGTCAAAGAAACAGAAAGCACTCAACTCATGCGGATTACATGACTTTCTCCATCAATCTATTAACTAGGAAGCACTACTTGAAACACCAATTCAGATGGTGGTTGGGATGAGCGAATGGGCTTTGGAGGTTAGCCCTAATAAGCCTCCGGGGAAATATGAAGATTTTGAGCTGGAACTACCAAGGGTTGGGTACACCCTTGACAGTCCAGCATCTCAGAGCCTTAGTGGCTCAAGATAGACCCAACTTAGTGTTCCTAATGGAAACTAAGAATAAAAAAACAGTAGTAGACAGAGTCAAGAGGCAACTTCGATTTCAACAAGTAGTGATAGTTGATCCTATAGGGATAGCGGGGGGTTTGGTTGTTTTGTGGAATGAAGGCGTGGAAGTGGTAGTTGAAGATAGCTTAAAGGAGTTAAGCGATGTATCCTGTAGGGACCAAGATAGTGGGAACATGATGCGTATCACCTTTTTAAATGCCCCCACAATCTTTCGGGAAAGACTTCAGCTGTAGCAGCAAATACAAGCGATAAGCTCAACAAATCACCTCACATGGATTTGTATTGAGACTTCAACGAAATTTTGTAATTTGGGAAAAAGGTAGGCATTAGAGAGGCGGACCATTACAAAGCTAGTGGCTTTCCGCGACTTTCTCGAATAGGTGCTCATTAATGGACATTGAAAGTAAGGGGGTGTTCATTTACTTGGGCGAACAATGTGGATAGGGGGAAGCTCTTGTTAAGAAGAGATTAGACAGGGCTCTATGCAACATTCCCCAACGCGGAGGCTTATGCCTTACCAGCAATAGGTTCCGATCATAGCCCAATTCTCCTTACACTTTCCCCAACATTCATCAAGAGAAAAAGGAATTCAAATTTGAGGCATTCTGGTTGGAAGAGCCCCAATGCAATGAGTTAGTGCAGAAGATATGGAATCAGGAAGACATGCCTAAAGATTTCGCGAAAGCAAGCTGAAAAAGATCATAGAAGCATTGATTGTGTGGCGTAAAAAGAGATTCTCCAATGCCTGTTCCCAAATAGCATCTTTGAAAAGAAGACTCACGAACCTCACAAATACAGATGTTAGGGAGTCAAGTATAAAGGAAGTGCAATGCATCAAAAGAGCATATTGAGAATTTGTGGAGGCAAGAAGAACTATGTTGGGGGATGAGGTCTCGAATTAATTGGCTCAAATGGGGAGACGGGAACACAAAATACTTCCACGCCACTACGGCTCAGCGTAGACAAAGGAACAAGATCTCAATGCTGAAAGTGCATGATTATTGGTGTCGAGAACCCAATGCACTAAAGAAACATATTGCAAGTTTTTACCAGTCTTTGTATGAATCAGTGGGTAATAGGAACTTCCAGCCGATTCTAGACCAGTGCCCTCCTCTTGCCCAAGAAGGGATGAACGAAGCTTTGGAAGTGCCAAGAACCTTAGAGGAGGTGAAGAAAGCTGTTTTTCAACTAGGCGCAGACCAAAGCCCTAGGCCCCGATGGGATGAATGGCCAATTCTACCACCATCATCCTTTGGGAGGACATATAGCATGACCTTCACCGCTAGTCAGCAATTTCTTCATTTCGTAGACTTGACCCGGAGCTCAACAAAACACATTGTTCTCATTCCTAAAGTTTCTAATCCGGAAAGTATTACCCGGTTTAGACCCACTAGCTTGTGTAACCCGATTTACAAGGTTATCTCCAAGGTAATGGCAAATCGCCTTAAGCTTTGGCTCCCGAATCTTATTGCCTCAGAACAAAGTGCCTTTGTTAGCGGAAGACTAATTCAAGACAACATCTTAATAGTTTAAGAAGTCCTCCACCAACTGAGAATTAGGGAGAGGAAACAGAAGTTTCAGGCGATACTAAAGCTGGATATGCAAAAAGCGTACAATAGAGTGGAATGAGACTTCTTATGTGCATATATGCTGAAAATGGGTTTTAGTGAGAAATGGGTGTCATTGGTAAAGCGGTGTATTTCCACCGTCACATTCAAAGGTCGAAATCAATGGGGAACCATTACACTTCTTCCAAACCATCTCGAGGAATCGAGGCAAGGAGATCCACTATCTCCTTACTTATTTATAATCATGGCTAATGTGCTCTCTGCTCTATTAAGCAAAGCAGTGGAGGACAGAAGTTTAAAGGGGATAAGACTGAATAGAAACTGCCCCACCCTGTCTCATCTTTTTTTTGCTGATGATGCAATATTCTTTCTCGATGGAACTATGGGGGAATGTCAAAATTTGGCGAACATCTTAAATCAATATTGCTTTGGTTTAGGACAAGGAATCAATTTGAACAAATCCGAGGTCTTCTTTAGTGCGGGCTGTCCACAAAGCCCGAAAAGCAACATGGCGAGTGCACTAAGAGTACCAGTTATGGAGAAAACCGCAAAAATACTTGGACATTCCCTCGGATTGGGGTCAAACTAAAAACCAGATGTTTGCATGGATTTTGGCAAGGGTAAACATAAAGATGGAGGGCTGGAAAGAGAAATTGTTATCTAAGGCGAGAAAGGAGACTTTGATTAAAACAGTAGTACAAGCACTTCCTCAATATTCTATGTCGATATTCATGATCCCTATTTCAATGTGCAAAGCCATAGAGCAGTAGATACCATCCTTTTGGTGGAAATAAAACTCATCTAAGTCCGGAATTCATTGGAAGAATTGGGAAACTCTCAAAGTAGGGAAAGTAGATGGAGGTTTGGGTTTCAAAGACCTTGTTATTTTTAACAAGACAATGTTGGCCAAGCAAGCATGGAGACTCGCACACTCTCCTTCTACCTTATGAAGCCAGCTTTTGAAAGGGATTTACTTCCCAAGAGGCAACTTATGGAATGCAAAACAGGGCTCCTGCCCTTCTTGGGGGTGGCAAAGTTTGCTTATGGGAAGAGACGCGATGAGTTCTGAAGTAAAATGGGTAGTTGGAAACGGAGAAAGTATTGATATAAGAGAGGACAAATGGCTAGAGTTCGGTGTTATCAAGGGTCCAGCCAACCGAGAAGACCCCAAAAGAGTTGTAGATTTAATCGACCAAGGATCGAATATGTGAAAGGACCACCAATTGCAGGAGCTATTTGAAGAGAACATTGTGAAAGAAATACTTGCCATTCGGATTAGGCCGAACTTAGAAGGGGATCAATTAGTCTGGACAGGAAACACTACAAGGGAGTACTCGGTGAAGTAGGGATACAATAGACTATGCTCAACACTATCAAAGTTAGACATAAAACAACCATCCTCATCATACCAGCCACCTTGGTCCCTATGGACTAAGATATGGAAGCTACACATTGACCCTAAAATTTGCATTTTTTTTTGTGGAGCATGTGCTAAAATGCCCTACCACGAAGGAGAACTTGTGCAAAAGGAAAGTAGTACTTGACTCGCTTTGTCCGATTTGTCGGAAGACCCCCGAAACTACTTAACATATTTTCGTCCTCTACAACTGGACCAAAGCAATCTAGTCAAATCAAGACCTAATGTACAGGTATCTCCGATGAACACAACAAGGATAGACAAATGGGTAGATGAAGTGCTTATCTCAAGAGCTGGTTCTTCTTCTCGAGAATGGGTTGCGGAATTCTATGGCTAATTTGGAAAGAGCGAAATGCATTGGTATTCCATAATAGACAACCCAACCTAGAAACAATTGTCGAAGATGCCCAAACACTAACCAACACCTTCCGCTAGTGGAACATTCATGCGCTGAATCGGTGGACGGAGAAGAAAATGCTACCCAAGCAATGGTCGCCACCAGTAAAGGGGGTCTAGAGATTCAACTTGGATGGGTCTTGGCTCGACGGCTTTGAAGAGGGATCGGCGGTGGAGTGTGTCGAGATCACCAGGGAGTGATAATGGATGGATTCAAAAGAATTTTGCAGCTTCTTCAGCCCTTGAGATCGAAGCCCTAGCGCTGAAGAAAGCGTTGGAGTGGCTGGTAGATACCACTGAACTTAGGCAAAATGGTGTGTTGCATGTGGAAGTTCTGACAGATAATGAAGCCGTGGTTAAATTCTCTGCTAAACCAAGCCAAAGCCCATGGTACCTGAGGAGTTTTTTTTGAGGATTGCAAAGACTTATTAGCTCAATTGAAAAGCGTTTCCTTAGCCCACTACTCACGGGAAGCCAACCAAGTTGCAGATTGGACTGCGAAGGCCAATCGAAAAAGGATACTCCCTTGTAATTGGCTATCTAAGTCACCCCAACACCTTTGAGGTTTATTATGCCTTGAATCTTGTTTTCAACATTTGTGTAGTATCACTTTGAATGAATGAACGAAATGGTACCTAGTTGGACACAAAAAAAAAAAAGGAGCAGTGACTATCCCCTGTAGGTGTTACCTTAGGAAAGTGTCACACCTATCATGAAATGTTCAATTTAGGTAAGGATGACCCTCTGTTACTCAACACTATAAAGGTAGGTGACCCTATCAACAGGACACCATCGGAGCACTGGAAGCCCACAACCCACTCCCAAACCACGCGACTACAAAGACTACATTTTTTTTTTTGTTAATACCACGCAAAACCCCAAATTGATACACTTATAATAAATTTACCTCAAATTAATTTTTTTTGACCGCAAAAAACTTTAAACTGGTATACCTGTGATAAATTTACCTTCCTTTAGTTTTTGTTAAATTTCAACTCACAAATTATAGAGTTGGATGACACATTGCAGTTAACGGGTGTAGTAGTTTGGGGTTTTACCCTTCGTTTATCACAAGTGTTTCAATTTGTAATTTTTCGTTGTATTAATCCAATTCAACAAAAACTAACGGAGGGTAAATTTGTCACGGATATATCAGTTTAAAGTTTTTGGTGGTCAATAAATTAGTTTGGGATAAATTTGTCATAGATATACCAGTTTAAAGTTTTTTGTGATATTAATCTTTTTTTTTTTGAAGTCAGAAGACTGCTTGACACAAGCAAGTTTTGACCTGTGACCTAGACATGGGAATATAAGCGCAAGACCGACTTAAATATGTTTGATGGTATAATTAATACTTCTTATAAAATATGATTGATGTTTCACTTTCCACATAAACGGAGCAGGTGATGCGCAAACTTTGCAAAGCATTTAGCACATGAAATCCCCGAGGCAAAGGGCTCTTGAATTGCACCAATGTAGCACACGGACCTAGAGATGATAGAAGGGAAAAATACAGAAAAAGTACCACACATATTATGTGTCAATTCAATTCTAAATCTTTTTTTACCAATTAAATTATAAACCATTTACAAATATGTAAATTCAGTCAATCTGGACAATTTTGATCGAAAATTATTAACATGGACAACGATTGCCCTATATGGTAGGACCATCATTGATATGGATAATTTTAATAAATCTTTTTATATTTTTTTTCTTTAGTTTTTCTTTTTTCCTGCAGTTAGGGTTGGCGAGGGTGTCATAGCCCTCGCCCCTTTATGGGCAGGTGAGGCTATTGTGGCCCCACCTAGGCCAGGCGATGCCCCCGCTAGGGGTCGGTGGGGGGCTGCACCCTCACTTGGCCAAACTCGGTGAGGGCCGTGACACCTCACCCAATGTCGGTGAGGGTGCCTCGGCCCTAAGTTAGGGAAAAAAAAGAAAAACTAAGGAAAAGAAAAGAAAAAAGAGAAAAATTAATAAAATTTTTGGAAAATATTAAAATATTATTTAAAATTATCTACATCGGTCTTTGCCCGTGATACTTTACTATGACTATGACGGTGTCCATGTCGTTTTCTTACCAAAATTAGTTAGATGGATTGAGTTGGCACAATGCAAAAGATTTAGGACTCAATTGGTAAAAAAAAAGATTTTTGATTAAATTGGCACAAATACAATAAGTTTATGACTTTTTTGGTAATTTCCCGATGATAAAATAGATATAGAAAATGTTGGATATTTTAAGACATCTTATTAAAACCTACTTATGAAGTGATGTGGCAAGTTTTAGTTAGGTAATAAAAAAAGTGGGATTTGTATCTTTCATCATTAGTTTCTTTAATTACACAATTAATGATTGTCGCATCACTCACTAAAAAAAAGTTAGATTTTTTAGTACATTTTGCTTTACTTAATAAATAGGGAAAATATCATGAAAAACCTCAAATTACGTCACTTGTGACAAATTTACCCTGAAGTTCTTTTTATGACACGAAAAATAATAATTTGAGTTTTTTATGATATTTTTCCTAATAAAAATATAGTTTTTTCAGTGTTACTGGTCAATCCAGATAGACACATTTTTTCATTTTGACCATTTCTTTTCTTTTCATTCATTGAGCCCCCATCAACCGAAATTTAAAGGTTACTTCCATAAAGACAAAGGAAAGAGCTCTGAAATCTTTAATGGTAACAATGAAGATTTTAGTCATTTTCTCTCTGACTTGCTTTGCACAGTTGAATTCTTAAACTATGCACTTTTTCACAATATACATAATGATAAGTGAGCATGCGTTGTCACAAAGTTCACATAAAAATAGGCCTAATTCCAAAAAGAAGCACAAATTTTGGGTCGAGTAGTAATTCTGGCCCAACTTTTTTTTTATTTCATAAAAAAGCACTAACTTTAAGTCGAGTAATGATTATGCCCCCAACTTTTTTTTTATCTCATAATAAATCATAAACTTTCATTTAAATCCAAAATCTGGCCCCCCTTGACTTAGAACTATTAATTATCCCAACTTAACTATTCCATCTTAGCAATAAATCCGCGTGGTTTGCTGACTAGATTTAAAGCACCATTCATTATCTTCTTCTCTGAGCCACAACTTGAAGAATAACGTTAAAATTGTTTATGTCTGTCACTTCACCAGTAAGTTAAAAAGATCTCCAGATTGAATCTCTTTGGTCAGATTTCGTTGTTTTGTCATAATTTAAAGTTGTAGACCACCACCCGTCGACAGACGCAATGGACGAGATCCGCCGAGCTCATGACCATAACATTTTTTCTCAAATAAGAGTGATTTCAGACAGAAAGTCAATGGAGGGCCAGATTTATAATAAGAATGAAAGTTGGTGATTTTTTATGAGACAAACAAAAGTTTGGCCTAGAATTGTCACTCGACCTAAAGTTTGTGTTTTTTAACGGGATAAAAAAAGTTTAAGCCAAAATTGTCACTTGACCTAAAGTTTGTGCATTTTTTTGAAATTAGCCCCACAAAAATATACATAACGATTATGGGATAAGAACACAATAAATGCAATAACTTTTTTTTCAACCGCTTAAGTGCCAAAAATTTTTAAAAATGTTCACCCAAGTGCAAGAAATCCGACGTGCCATAGCACTTGTGGTAAAATTAAAAGAAAAGAACTCATTATTGGACCGTATGTTAAAAATCATTTTATTCTGTACAACAGATGTTTAGGGACAAGTTTATTATTCTCATAACATATTCCAAGGACATTTCGCAAACTTTATCTTAATTTTACAAGTTGATCTTACTATACGATTTCGCAAACCCCTGTCGATCAAACCTTTAATCTTGACTACCGTGGTGGCGACGCCACACCATATTTAGTTGAGCCCGGCGTCCCTTGCCAAACCCTTGCTGCTGGTCTTCTTCCTCCCACCATTTTGGTTCAGATTCTTCAACTTTTCTGCGATTCAATGGTCTTCTTCCTCCCAGCCTTTCTCATTGTTCTCCTCTTAAATTTTCATTTTCTTTAAAAAAATACTTGTTTTGTTTTTAAGATTTTGTTGGCCATATAGGATGTGACATTGTGATGCTAGCAGGACACTTAACACTGATTTAACAGCCACGTTGGAATTTCCTTCCGCATTTTTTTTTTTGACGGGAGGATGAACTTGAAATAAAAACATATCATTAGGAATCTAACTGCAAGCAAGAAAAATTGAAGGATCAGATTGAGCAATTTGTAATATTTCAAGGGCCTCTGATGCCTTTTTTTTCCTTTTTTTTTTTCCTTTCTTAATGTAAGCATCACATTGACTAATTTCCAATTGTTAAGGATCAAATCAAACAATTAGAAATTCAAATACCGACATCAACACATCAGACAAAATTCATATTAAACGAAAATTTTGTATCATCACTTAAACAAAAAATTCTGTGTTGTCTCATTCTAAAACAATTTGATTCCTTTTGGATCAAATACTTGATCTCATGATTTTCAAGCTTTCCCATCATCTGATTTACATGTTAGAACACCCCATGGACCGACCGGGCTCCACAAGTCTGAAATTATTTGAGTGAGAAAACAGAAAAGAAAACCCTAGAGATTGCTAACATGCGTGAAGACAAAGTAATGAAAATTAAGTAAGAGGACAGTAGAATTGCGCAGGTACAGTCGCCACGTGGGCGGTGCACGGTGGGTGTTTGGCTTGTAGTTCGTCTTGCTGTTTTTCTCCGGTCTCCATTGGCAAGAGAAAACTATTGCCCGTCCCGAGTACACATGAGCCCAACTCACATGTGCCGTCGATGGAAGTCGGATTCACGGCGCGCCCCATCTGATTTACGGCAGGCCCACGATTTGCAGAATGTCTTCCTCTCGTCTCCTTGCTTTTGCTCGCACCTCTCTCTCTCTCTCTCTCTCTCTCTCTCATGGCGAAGAAGCTCGTGCAATACGTAGTGGTATCGACATATCTTCTCTCCATCTGTCCTTTCTTTCTTATGGTTTCTGTCAGTCTATAGTGATCAATCGTCAATTCAATCCGCATGATTGTTTGACATGCTGAATTCACTCTGATTCTGCGGTTGTAATCGTAAAGATTAGCTCTTTTGGGGTCCACGCGGCGTCGTTTCTCATTCCTAGCTCATCCTCGATCACCCTTTCGCAGGTGGACGCGTTCACCGAGACGGCATTCAAGGGGAACCCCGCGGCGGTGTGCTTCCTGGAGGAGGAAGGAGAGAAGGACGTGGAGTGGCTGCAGGCGGTGGCCGGGGAGTTCAACATCTCCATAATTTGCTTCTTGACTCAACTGGCCGCCTCGGGGACGGACGACTCGAGCCCGAGGTTCCGCCTCAGATGGTTCACTCCGGTGGCCGAGGTGAGTTCCAAATCTCCCATCAGCTTCTCGGCATGATGGACTTGCTTGGTGCTTTCTTAATCTTATCTCTAGCATGAATGGAAAACGCCTGGATGGTCCCCTCCCCAGTTGCCCAAAAGCACACGACTGTATTTGTTTTTCCTTTTTCAGCTTTCCAATAATTATTGCCTAAATATAGTATTGTTTTCCCCAATTCGATTGGAACATTTCTTGGGCTAATTAAAAAATATTGCAAACGAAAATTCGTAACTCAATACAAAAAGAGTAAAGAAAACAATTGAATGACAGTGAGTTACTCAAATGAGAATTAGTAACCAAAAATTAGTTGGTAATTTAATCCGACAAAAGTTAGATAGTTACATAATTGGTGATTAAATCTGACAAAAATTGGGAGTTTGCTCTTACTTAGATTGGTACTTTTGTATAATAGTTAGTAAAACTCGAAGGAATGGTAGGTTGTGCAAATTAAAATTAATAAGTTTTGCAAGCTTTAAAAAAAATTAGTTATTTCATAAAAGGATGTAAATTACTTATTTGGGAAAAAAATGTTATTGGTCATTTTTTGACTTACAGTTTCTTGACGCACATTAAGTTATCAACACCGAGAAAAATATTCACAATTTCGGGCACACAATAGATTTCTGCTGCTTGGAAAGTCTTCGTTCCTTTTCGTTATTAATGAATTCTTCATATGGAATTGGTAAAAGTAACAAGAAGATCGGCTCGCGCACATGAGATTGGGCTGATTAAGTGTAATGGTGGATTCCACCCTCTTTGTGCGCGGAATACACGCATCATCTTTCAGTTTCCTGAGTCGTATATTAGTTTGATTGGGATCGAAACCACAGGATAGCTCCCTTTACTCGTCGATTCTGAGTTGGATTTTCGCGAGTCTTATGCAAATCATTGGATGCTGGTGCGCGGATACCATATAAATACGAATCTCCTTTCAGGTTAACCTCTGTGGTCATGCAACACTAGCTGCTACACACGCCCTTTTTACCTCTGGGAAGGTGGACTCAGACACTATCCAATTTGTCACCTTGTCAGGAACTCTAACTGCTAAAAGGGTGTCCAAGATCGGGACAGCCAGCACTTCAACATTACAGAACGGGGATGCACTAGGATTCTTCATCGAATTGGTTTTTCCTGTTGTCCCGATTTCAGAATGCGACAGCGAGAATGTGTCATCCATCTCCAGAGTATTTGATGGCGCTTCCATAGTTGAAGTCAAGAAGACGGCAAAAGATGACCTTCTTGTAAATTCCTAACTGTGGTCGAATCTTTCAACTTTTGTTTTGTTGCAGCTTACTGAAAACATCGGTTTCTCTTCATGAAATAATGCTTTACAGTTTTTACTTTTTGGAGTCCTATTTTCCTTCTTGGGTTGATGAAAGCTTTCGACCATGATAATGAGCTGATTTGATTGGGAATAGCCAGTTGATTAATTTTGCTTCTTGTCCTTGTCACTTTTCATTACTTTTCGCAGGTCGTTTTCTCATCGGGAAAAGCAGTTGTAGACTTACAGCCACAATTTGATAAGATACGAAGTTGCGCAGGGAGGGGCATTGTCGTGACGGGACTTGCTCAACCAGACTCGGGATTCGATTACATCAATCGGTTCTTCTGTCCAAAACTCAGGGTGAATGAGGTAGTAATGTTCATTTGCAAGCAGATTCACAAATCATGCTACTTGTATCTAATCAGCTGTCAAGTGATGTGCTAGAAGGCATTATTAGCTTCCTAATTCTTGTCCACTTATTGTCTTGTCTATTATTCATCCGTGTATTGATAAGACTCAGAAAGCTATGCGGCTCAAAGTGCTGAGTCTATCTCGTTGTTGATTTTGTGCCTGTGATGCAAAATGCTAACTGAGGGACAAATTTTCCAGGATCACGTGTGCGCGAGTGCGAACTGTTTTCTGGCTCCTTATTGGAGCAAAAAGCTGAAGAAAAATGACTTCATTGTTCATGCTGTAATCTCTCTCTCTCTCTCTCTCTCTCTCTCTCTCTCTCTCTCTCTCTCTCTCTCTCCCTACCACACGCTCCGGTGTCCATGCACGCACAGTGCATCTGTCGTTACTCAACTTCTTATGAGTCCTTTTCAGTAGAATTTCATGTGTTCCCCTAATCAGCTTTGTGCATGTTTTGTGTAGGCATCACCTAGAGGAGGAGTCGTGAACGTGCACCTGGACGAGCAAAACCAGAGAGTCTTGCTGCGTGGGAAAGCTGTAACTGTAATGACAGGTTCTATTCTTGTCTGAAAATAATTCGAGCAAGCAAGATTTGTGTTGTATACGAATGGCATGGATTCGAGAATGTCAGCTGTTTGATGCTGCAGAATATAGCAGAGATTCTCAGTTTGCTTGTGGGGGTAGCCTACAGGCTATATGGCATAAGCATCAAAGAAATGACATTTCCAACAACCATTTATCTCGTTCTGTTTTCTGTAATTGAGGGACAATGCATCAACCAGTTTGCCTCGTTTATGTGCTGTCTCTGTATCGCTGCTCATACAGATGCCGGGAAGGCGCTTCTGATCTATTCGGTCCTTCCCTCCTTAACTTAGAAAAAGATAAGGCCCTTGTTGGTGGTCGAGCTTCTATGAGAATGTTCACAAGTCAAGGCTCGAGTTGAGGAGTCCCCCGTCGACGAACAATGAGATGGTTGAGTTCCTTATAAACCTGGTTTGCAGTCTAAAGGGGTCGGATCTCATTCCCATTGGGGAACTGTCATGTTAGCTTATGTAAGCTCTAATACCAACTCTCATCCACAGGAGATGATCACGTGATCCTGCCGAGACACCATACGTTAGATATGAAGAACCGTTCCTTATATGGTTTTCATGTTGACCTTGCATTAGGCCCCTCGAATCACACCGTAGACATCTAAGAACGTTCGAATTACATTACCATGCTTTTATTGTGTCACACCCCGAAACCGGTAAATATGGGTAAACCGACAAGTTTGCTACAACGTCAGAATTTTTATAAGCCATATATAAGATTATATACAACTTAGAACTCAGCCAGCCCAATAACTAACAACAGACATATACACAACTCCATCAAACCTTACCCAAAAATCACACTCCAAAGGTCCATGTCGATAGCGCTCTCGTACTATCTCGCCACTAACCAAGGAACCTTAAACCATCAACATTCGATAAAGTCTTTTCATGCCTCCAGGATACACATTTAGGACTCAAGACATAACTTATTAATACGCACTTGTGACAATTTTACCCCAAACTATTTTTTGACCATAAAAACCCAAAAGAGACTTGTGACAATTTTACCCCGAACTATTTTTTGACCAAAAAACCCAGAGTATACATATGACAATTTACCCGAACTAATTTTTAATATTATTTTTTTATTTTGGAACCAAGGAACTCTCAACCTTGTAACATTAAAGAACCTCAAAAGGTATTGGCAACCTCGCTCAAGTGAGGCCAACCTTGCCCAACTCCTCGTGGAGGGTCGTGCGCCCTCGCCCAGACCTGGCGGTCGACCTCCCCCGCTTGCAACGCCGGCGGTCGAGCAAGGGGCCGACCTTGCTTGCGGGAGGTTAAAGAGAAAAGAAAAAAAAGTAAAGAAAATAAAAATCTTTTAAAAAATAGTTCTAAGTAGACATGTGCCTCCAGGATACACATTTAGGGCTTAAAACATTAACTTATTTATACCAAAACCAGAATACACCAAAATTACAAGAATAAAATGAGTTATATCTTACTCAAGATATATTCATAACAGAAATGCCCATTTCATCAATAATATCAAAAAAGTATCAATAGTGTAGTTCAATAATTAATCTCGAAGGTCCATTTTAAGTTCAATATCCAACTCAAGGCTCAAGACGTGGCTTCTATGAAACTTACGTTATCATGCAACACTTAGTCATTGACCAATGTATATCATAGTACAAGGCTCTAGAGGTTAGGGGTGATTGGTTCCCGATCCAGTTCCCAAAATTGGGAATCGGGGATTAAATGATTAGTCCTAGGATCGGGAACCGGACCCGACCGCCGGTCCAATTCTAGTTCCTGTCCAATGGAATCAACTACTTAGGGTATAGTTCACATTTTACTAATGTTTGTCAATGAAGTTCACTTATGGTTAGTTTATATTTTACTAATTTTTTCGAAAAAAAAAAAGTATTAGTAATCGGGCGGTTCGTCCTTGGGAACCGGAGCCCAACCGGCCCGACATTGATTTCACTTTTAGGAATCGGATTGAACCGGCTGGTTCGTGCCTGTCTGGGCGATTCTTTGTTTGGGCAGTTTGCTTTGCACACCCTCAATAGAGGTGACTCTCACAAGACTCGCATTGCCGTGTAGCACTTGGCCATTGACTACAAGGCACTGTAGGCGCCTCCCACAAAACTCGTGTCACTGTGTAGCACCTAACCCTTGACTACAAGGCCATAGAGGTGGCTCTCACAAGACTCACATCACTGTGTAGCATTTAGTCATTGACTAGTCCATATCACAATTGGTTTTACAAATCAAAACATATCATCTTTTGCAACTTAGTTCATCGGTCAAAAAGCATAAAAAAGAAAGAAAGAAGGGCTCGCTCGTGGAGAAGAGAGAGAGAGAGAGAGAGAGAGTTTCACTAGAAAAACAGGCATGGAGAAGAGAGGAAAAGGACAGCCGATTCTAGCAAAAATTCGATGACCAAATGTTGTTAGAATTGGATCAATTTTCAATATGTTATTTGTTGAAATATTAACGCGGAAATGACAAGATCTTACAAATTAAGTCAATCTGAAAACACCAGAGAAATAAATGAAGAACAATAAAGGACACAAATAATTCACGTAATTCGATCAAAATATTGGTATCTACATCCACGAAAAAAATCAATAATAAATATTTACTATAATCGAAAAATTAAAGTTACAATCACTCATACGTATTTTTTATACCTAAATTAAGCTCAAACCTAAAGTGTCTACAAATAAACCACTCAATTTGAATGTAAACTCACGGCGCAAAACCACCGTGTTACTCCTCTGCGCAATCATAGAGAGCGTGACCATGCGTCCTTCTCTTTTCACTGTTTGGCTCTTTCTCGGAATTCGCAGGCGGCTCGGAAAGAAACGCATATCTTTTACATGTGCCCTTTCACAAGAGTCAACAAAACCAACTTTAACTGGGACCCACTGTTTGTGTGGCCACGGGAAAGAAACTCTTACACAAGAAAGCTATTTTTCTTTTGAATTAATATTACAAAAAACTCCAAATTAATATAATTATGATAAATTTAGTTTGAATTAATTTTTTAATAACGAAAAATCTCAAATTGATATATCTATAATAAATTTACTTTAAACTAATTTTTTGATCATCAAAAACTTCAAACTGGTATATTTGTGATAAATTTACTCTCCATTAAATTAAATTAATATCATGAAAAATTATGAATTTGTAAACTCGTGACAAACGAAATAAAATCCTAAATTAGTATACTTATGAACTGCTACGTGTCATCTAACTTAGCAATTTAACAATAAAATTTTACGAAACTAACGTAGGATAAATTTGTCATAGGCATATCAATTTGGGATTAATTTAAGATAAATTTATCACAGATTATCAATTTGGAGTTTTTCGTAATATTTACTATTTTCTTTTTACTTTGTTTCCTTTCCTCTCTTATTGCTCCCCGGGTCCTCCTGGCTTTATTTTCCTGCTCTTGTACAGTAAAAGCCACAAGTGATAGTCTTTGCTCTTCTTATTTCAACAATTAAAGAAGCTTGAGTCTTCATCTTGGCAAATTCGGATATTTACGAAATTGCTATAGCGGCAAAGAAAATAAATAAAGCAAATTAACAATCCTTATCTCGGATGAGTTCTTGTCGAATTGTGCTTTATAAAGTATACATGTAACTTTCTATATATCCGAAACCTCCTTTTGAAGGAACCAGAAATGGGCCCTAGACATCTAAATGAATGTATTCAACTGGTTGCTTGATTGAATGAATAGCTATAGCAAATTAAATTTGATGCTATTTGCCAAAGATGCAGTGTTCACATAAATCTAGCTTCCTTGTCTTTTGACCGTTTAGGGTGCGCATGGAATGCATTCCGGAATAAAAATTCAGTTCCGGAATGCATTCTGGAGAGATTTTTGCATTCTGGAATAAAAATGCGTTTGTTAAAAAATACTTAATTCCATAATACATTTTTGTATTTGAGAATCCATTCTTGATTCTAGAATAAGTTTTTTGCAAGAAAAAAAGAAGCTACTTTTTGTAGCTTCTTGATTCCGGAATCTAGACATGGCCACGGTTGACCGTGTTTCGGTTCGTGGGCTGCATGAACCGAACCGCTAGTTCAGATTTTTTTTTCTTCCTCCGCCCGGCCATAGCGGGGGAGGAGGAGGTCGCCGCCCAAGGCGGGGCGGCCTCGCCGGCCGGGCGAGGGGCGCCCGCCCGACGGCGAGGCCGAGGCCTCCGCCAGTTCTTGGCGAGGTCGAGGTCTTTTCGCCTCGCCTTTTTTTTTTTTTTGGGCGCCCGTAGGCCCACGGGCCGGTTCCGATCGGAACCGCTGGCCCGGTCAACGGGCCGGTCCCGGTTTGACCGGGCCGGTTCCGGCCAAAATCGCCCGTGGCCACCTCTACCGAATCCATTGTTCCTATTTTCTCACAATTTTTTTTCAAAATGCATAAAAATTGAAAAATTATAGAAAAAATTCATAAAATTTTCAGAAAATAAAAATGTCGATTTCAAAAAATATGAAATTTGGAGAATTTTTTTTTAAAAAAATATAAAAATAAAAATTTCAAAACTTCACGGAATAAAGCTTAAAACACATGTGACCATCTACTTTTGAGTGAAATTTAAATTTTTGAGATGTCCAAAAATAATAAAAAATTTCAAAATTTCACAAAATAGCCTAAAATATCTGTAGCCATCTACTTTGAGTGAAATTTAAATTTTTTGAGGTGCATAAAAAAAGAAAAATAATAAAAATTTTCAAAACTTCACAAAATGACTTAAAATACCTGTAGCCATCCACTTTGAGTGAAATTTAAATTTTTTGAGGTGCCTAAAAAATAAAAAATAAAAAAATTTCAAAACTTCACAGAATGGCTTAAAATACTTGTAGCCACCCACTTTGAGTAAAATTTAAATTTTTTGAGGTGCTTAAGAAAATAAAAAAAATTAAAACTTTACAAAATGATTTAGAATATCTGTGGCTACGCACTTTGAGTGAAATTTAAATATTTTTAGGTTCCCAAAAAAATTAAAAAAATTAAAAAATTTTAAAACTTTACAGAATGGCTTATAATACTTGTGGTCATCCACTTTGAGTAAAATTTAAAATTTTTTAGGTGCAAAAAAATTAACAAATCAAAACAGATTTTTGTTCTAGAAATCAATTTCTAGAGCAAAATTAGTCATGTTTTACCAAACAGATTTCTTCTCCAGAAATCAATTTCTGGCAAGAATTTGATTTCTGGAGCAAAATTGTTACCATTCGCACCCTTAACAACCCCCTCTCATTCAGTATTGTCATACCTGCCTCACTCATATGCATCAACCGCATATGCCACAACTAAGTCATGTCAGAGTTTGACTCACCTAATAAAATTGCAATAGCTCCGGTCATGGTCTCTTCGAGGAGATGATAGCAAGAATTCACTTTCTTTCTCGTCATCTTTGTCATAGCACCTCGAGAGATCTTCAATACCCCACCTTCGGCGATGTACTTGAAATAAGGTTTTTTCTTGAACTCCAATACATGCCTCACGTTCGTCAGTGTACACACTACCCCATTGTACATTTGAATTCGAACTGTCTTCATCTCCACAATCTTGCAGGCTACATTATTGATTATTTCCCATCATAACTTTATCATGAGGTGATGAACTAGTAGTTATGCACAAAACAACATTTGCATCACTAGTGCTCTCCTTAGCAACGTTCGTCACATTGCTTGTGGCATTCTACCTATCACCTTTATTTTTCAACTTAAGACAATATCTTCTGAAGTGCCCTTCCTTGTGACACTCAAAGTAGTTCATGCATCCTTTGGACTTTTCTATGATGTGATTTCGACTTTCTTTTACTATGTAGCTATTGGACCCTTGATGTTGATCTCTATCATGAATCACTAGTCCCTGCGCTACATTGTGTGTTAGACTGTCATCTCGCAACTTTCTCTGCCATTCATTATAAAACAATGCGAACTTTACATCTTCCCAAGTAATCGTAGTACGCTTCTGTAGCAATGAATCAGTAAAGTCAAGAAGCCAACAATATTATGCCATGTTTTTCATCATCAAGTATCTTACCAACATTTTTCAAATCCATCATGAGTTTATTAAATTCATTTAGGTGGGATATGATCGACGTACCTTCAATGTATCGAAATTGATACATCCTCTTTAACATGTATAAGTGATTGTTCAAACCCTTTGTTACATAGAATGCCTGAAGTTTTGCCCATAACGCCACGTCATCCTTCTCTTCAGCCACCTTTATTAACATCCCATTGAATAGATTCAACAAGATTATACTCTTTACTTTCTCTATCAGCTCTATCTTATCAACGGCTTTCATTATAACCAGCAACCCATATTCGCCATCCAATGCCTTGGCCAAACCATGGGTTGTTAATAGTATACACATCTTGACGCTTTATAATCAAAAGTTGTACCTCCTATTAAACTTCTCAATTTCAACTTTCTATCTAGATTAATTGCAATAATAGAATTTCCAAAGAATAATCAAATAAGCAAAAGTCTCAAATCACAATCTAGAAAAATCCTATCATCAAGCTCTTATACCAATTGTTGAAATATTAATGCGGAAACAACGTAATCTTGCAAATTAAGTCAATGCAAAAACACCACAGAAATAAATAAGGAACAATAAAGAAGACAAGTGATTTACGTGGTTCAGTCTAAATGTTGGTATTTACATCCATGAGAAGAGCCGGCAATAAATAATACGCTATAATCGGATAATCATAATTACAATCATTCACACGTCCGAGTATTTTTTTACACCTAAATTAAGTCAAAACCTAAAGTTTTTACAAATAAATCACTTAATTTAGATGTACAATTCACAACTCAAAATCACTGTGTCACTCTCCCGTGCGATCAAAGAGAGCTTAACCATGCGTCCCTCTCTTTTCACTATTTGGCTCTTTCTCGTAATTCGCAGGCGGCTTGCTCAATGTGCGTTCCTCGCGGCTCAAAACCTTGCTGAAGAGAAAAACATGTGTATTACATGTGCCCTTTCCCAAGACTCAACAAAACCAACTTTGATTAGGACCCATTGTTTGTGCGGCTGCCAGGAAAGAAACCCTAAAACAAGAAAACCCTTTTTCTTTTTGGTTTATTTTCTTTCCTGTCTTATCACTCCCCGGGTCCCGCTCGCTTTCTTTTCCAGCTCATGTGCGGTAAAAGCCACAAGTGATAGTTCACAGATAAAATGGCACAAATAATCTATAAATATTATGTAATGTGTTTTTTAAACTTTTAATTTATTCAATATAGTTCCTGAACTTTGGCCCAATACGCAATGTGATCCATAAAATTTTAATTTGTTTAATTTCGTTCCTAAATTTTTTATATATGTTCAATTTAGTCTATAAATTATATAAAAATGTTCAATATAGTCCTTTCAGAACTATATAAAAATATTCAATGTAGTTCATAAACTATATGTAATTAATGGAATGACTGTATTGAATATTTTCATATAGTTCCAGGACTATAATGAAATGTGTCAAAAGTTCATGGACGACGTTAAACAAAATAAAAGTTTGGAGACCACATTGAATATTAAGCTAAAGTTCGGAGATTACATTGAACAAATTAAAATTTATTACAAATTAAAAGTTCAAAAACCATATTACACAGCAATTAAAAAAGCCCGAGCCTTTGTCTTGTCAGACTCGGATATTAAGGAAATTACCACCATTCCAAAGAAAATAGATAAGGCAAATTAACAACCTTTATCTCGGATAGGTTCTTGGTGAATTGTTGCGGAAGAAATTTATCTTGCAAATTTGGATATTTATGAAATGGCTCAAAACCTTGCGGAAGAAATAAATCCTTCATTGGATAAGTTCTTGGTTAACCGTTGCCCGCCGCACCAACCCCCGCACCAAAACCCACCCCACGCCACCCCCCCCGCACAACTTTTCTTCTTCCCTTTTCCCTTTCCGCGCGAGCTCTCATGTCCATAGATATAAGCTGAGCATCACTTTTCCCTTCTTCGACTTTTCGAAGTTTTTTTTTTTTTTTGTTTGGCCCCACCCTTCTCAGCCAAATATTACATACTGGCTAAAAGATCATCCGCTACAATCGCGGCTGGGACAACGTTAGCTGACGAACCACAGTGGACAGTTTCCAAACAGCAGAGTCATTCGGGTGCGAAGAAAGGGACAAGAACACGGGTTACAGGATCGCTAGACGGCTAAACTATAGCTGGTCCACAACACACAATCCCAAAGTACAATAGCAAGGGTTGATGCGAAGGAAGAACATAGAAGTAAGTAGCTACAGAAGTAACTTGACCGTAAGTAGAGCGATATATATTTTCCGCTAAGCAAAGGACGAATCGAAAGGGGTTCCAAAAAGACCAGAAGCTATAGCCTTTTGGGTATAAATAAACATTAACATATGGTTATTTGAGTGAATGGTAGACCTGAGATGAGTACGAAATCAGAGCACTTTAATGAAGTACAATATGACATGTTTTTCACGTGTATGATTATTCTTATTGAAATAGAACACATATTTTTCGATAACTTCGATAAACACGTGTAAAAACACAAGTATTTTCAACATCATCACTAAAAAGGTGGAGGCAAATACTACTCGTAGATACCACCGACACGGCAACCTATTTGTATAAGGGTCACATTCTTTTCCATAAGTTTTCAATTCAAAAATTTGAGTCATGTCATAAACGAATCTCTGTTCAATTTGTACTTTGGGCATTTACTATGTCATATGAAAATCTCTAAATTTTAGACACACCGGTGAGATCACAGTAACGATTGACATAATTACAAGTAAATTGAATAGTTATAACTCAAATTGAACATTTAATAGCGAACGTGGGACCATTACGATATTGTTCAGAGGGTAGGTATGCTGGTCACTGATTTGTGTCCTTTATGACTTGTCCAAAAAGAGAAAGACTTACTCTTGTATAATGCTTGGAACGAGGAATAAAAAATAGTGCAGACTGACAAGGTAGAGATAAAAACAAATGCCGTGCGTGTCACGGGCAAACCTGACCCCGTCTGATCCAGAAAGAACTGGACTCTTGCGTTCTTCTCCAATGCATCGCCTGATTTCATTGCTTCTTCTCGATTGGCCATCTCTCTCTCTCTCTCTCTCTCTCTCTCTCAATGGAAAGGAAGCTCGTGCAGTACTCAGTGGTATCAATACACTCTCTTTCTTCTGTTTCATTCCCCTACCACTCTGTTGCTCATTCTTTTTTAAGCCCACCAGAAGTGGAGATCTCTTGCGGACCTTCCTTGAACTTTTGTGCATCGACAGTGACATGGCCTCGTGTGTGGTGTTGTTTTGCAGGTGGACGCATTCACCGATACGGCCTTCAAGGGGAACCCAGCCGCGGTGTGTATCTTGGAAGAAGAGAGGGAGGAAGAGTGGTTGCAGGCAGTAGCGAGGGAGTTCAACATCTCAGAGACCTGTTACCTGACCCGGGCCTCAGCATCGGAACACGTCAGCTCGGCCGATGGGAGATCGAGCCCGAGGTTTCGGCTCAGGTGGTTCACTCCAGTTGAGGAGGTGAGCGACTTTCGGATTCCACGTTCCCATCGTTGCTTTGCTTTAATTTGGCAAGTGCAGGATATCGAAAGTGTGTTGCTTATAAATGACTAAAATCTCTTTGCTCTGCTTCCCACGCGCATGACTATATTCGATTTTGTGCGTTGCTAACTTTACTTGCGTGCTTTTGGAAACTTTCCATCTTTATCGGAGACAACAAGAATGACAATTTTCTGTTCTTTCTTGTGGTTAACATCCTGATTTTGCTTTGATTCTTCTAGTTTGGGAGAATTCGTGGCTTCTGAGTTCCACCGCATTTAATCAACCATGGACAGCTTGACGAAGAATTTGTCAACATTCTGATTTCTATTTGTCCTTCACTGTCCGTTTTAATCTCATTACTTAGGATTACAAATTAATTCGGTAATTGTCCCGTTATCAGATGAAATTAAATGGATTATCGCCTGGGACTATTAATTATGTTGATGCTGTTCGATTGACCTCCAAGTCCAATTCCGAGCCTCTGATGTACTTGAGAGATGTTTGATTTGTCATCAAAACAATCCATTTCCGCCAGACTGTTCTATCTGGTTTTTGCTCTGATGCCTGGTGTTAGATGGAGGCAGTAAACATCACTTTAAATAATGAATGAGATCGATGCAAGTATGTGTCCCATTTCAGTATGGAAGAAATGCTACTGGAAAGTGGAAACTGGTGATCATATTATCTAATCACAAACTTTACCTTTCAGGTCGAGCTCTGCGGTCATGCGACGCTAGCTGCTGCACACACTCTTTTCACATCTGGGATGGTAGATTCTGACACCATCGAGTTTATGACGTTATCTGGAATTCTGATTGCTAAAAGGGTTCCAGAAACGAAGTCATCCGACAATTCAAAGATTCAAGAAGGTGATGTACCTAGAAAATGGATTGAATTGGATTTTCCTGTAGTCCCAATCATGGAAGATGATGCCGAACGGATTTCATCTGTCTCCAAAGTTCTCAATGGCACTTCCATTGTTGAAATCAAGAAGACGGCAACAGGCGACCATTTCGTAATTCCTCGACTGCAACCTGATCATTTTCTTTTCCCCATAAATACTGTTTGGACTACATTGAACACCTTGCTTCCTCTTTGAGGCAATAGTTTTCATTCTGTTGAATCGAGTATTCGTACAGCAGCAGCTGGCATTAAGCTGTATTCATATAGGAAGAGGAAGTGTTTACTGCTTTCATTTCTACTTTCTTCTGCTTATTTCCGCAGGTTGTTTTCCCATCAGGGAAAGAAGTTGAAGAATTTCAGCCTCAGTTTGATGAGATACAAAGATGTCCTGGGATGGGTATTATCATCACAGGATCGGCTCACCCAGACTCAGGATTTGATTTTGTCAGTCGAGTCTTTTACCCAAAACTTGGGATGAATGAGGTATTGAAGCTGATATTTTGGAAAGTTTCTTGAATCATCAATCATTCTTAGTTCATCAACTGTCCAATTAGTTGGTTATATGTCGAAAACTGTTCTGTCAACCAAATTTATGCTCTTACCACAACCCCCTGAATGAATAATCTATTTTTCAGGATCCCGTAACTGGCAGTGCACATTGTGCTTTGGCAGCTTATTGGAGTGAAAAGCTGGGGAAAAATGATTTTGTTGCCTATGCTGTAATCCATCTCTCTCTCTCTCTCTCTCTCTCTCTCTCTCTCTCTCTCTCTCTCTCTCTCTCTCTCCGTGCATGCGCAGTTTCTCTCATCTCTCAAATGGTACGTAAATCAATGACTTTCGATGGCATCTTGCTACTTCCCTAATCATTTTCATGTCTTGCAGGCATCGCCCAGAGGTGGAGTAGTGAAGGTGCACATGGACAAGCAGAACCAGAGAGTGACGTTGCGCAGCAAAGCTGTAACTGTAATGAGAGGCTCTCTTCTCGTTTGAATTTCTAGCTCTTCTACTTCATTTTGGCCTTCTAGCACATGAAAATCCTGTACGTGAGAAATAAATGATATAACTGATCTTTATGTTGTGGGTTCGGTGAAACCAATTGGAATAATGTGAACTGCCTGAGCTAGCATTCTTTCCTGTATGAAAGGTTCTCAATTTGCTTGCGGTGGAGAGTAAACTGAAAAGTGTTGAATCAATCACATGGCTCTCATTCCCAAAGGACCGGGTCTGCAGAAGAATGTGCATGTTTGAATCGATTGATTGACAAAAGAGTTTATCGGCATGTCTGGGAAAATAAACAAGTGACTTAAAGCCTCCATTGGATTAAGACATCAGCATCACACGATTTTTGTACCCGTAGAAAACTAACTTCCTGCCAATTCGTCCTTCTTCGAGTAGTAGGATGGCCGTGTCATTTCCCATACCTGACGTGGAGTTGGGGTGTGAATTGTAGCTATGCTAACATGTACATGTATGTTCTGCACGCGAGAATTTCTGCTCTCATCGACTACTGGTCTATGAGATTTGTAATGTTTTCCAGTGCAGACGGTAGCGATTGACTTAGTAAAGTGAGTCTTTCTTATTATTGCAAGTCTAGATGCGATTCTATTGATAATCTTGCAATCAAAGGGAACACAAGAAGAGCTGACAGGAAACGCGGCTCTAAAAGCTCCGAAGGGCCTCTATGGCCCCCCAACAAAAAAAGAAGTTGAGCGACAATAAAGCTGTCTACGCTACACTGGTCCAAACTTCAGTAAGGCGATCGCGAAGCAACGAAATAAGAGGCTTAAGTAGGGCAATAGAAACTTCTAAAGAATCAACCCGAGATCGCAACGGACATCCTGCCACTACGCTTTCTGGTCAGGAGTTGGATACTTTGACAATGAGCACTTTGACAATGAGCACATCTCCGCTCACGGCGGCAGTAGAGTTTCTCGCCCTAACATCCTTAGCAAGAGCCAGCCGGATCTTTTTGTTTACCAATTCGATCCTGTCACATGAGATACAAAGTGAATTCTCATCGATGATCTCAACCTTCAGCTGGTCCTTCCTCAGTTGCGGAAGCTGCAGGCGGAAGACATAGTCAGTCGCGATCTTTTGCCTCTCAACCAAGTTATCGGGAGAGAATGGATCGCGGCAAAAAAAAGCGCCATCTGCATGCTCATGCCTCTGCATTCTTATGATACGAATTAATGTCCTTACGAGCGGAATCCGAAGTGAAAACTCCATCGGAATGGGAAACGGAGTTCTCGAAAGAAAAGTCTGCGGCTTTATTGAATATGCATATGCAGCTGCAAACTAAGTCCTCTGCATTCTTTATGGCAAGTTGGCAACCTTATAGTTGACTTCATCTAATTCCCACTAACTTGATGAAGATTGGTATATAGGGCCGTAAAGAGTTTAGAAGATCACAGCTAATTATTCTAAAATTTTAAGGTGTGAATTAACATTTGAGGATCTAGAAAAATTTGAATTCGGGATTTTATGCTCTAGTACCATGCAAAGATTATGTAGGACCATTATCAACCGCTTTAAAGGTTATGTAGTTGGATGATAACATGGTTTAATATTTATGTATACTACCAAGGACTAGGCCAACTTATGATCTAGTCATGTGTGCGTGATCCGGCATCAAAGGAAAGGTCGTGTCAGTTTCTCATTCTAAGAGATGAACAAGTAGATCAGTTTAGCTATTAAATTATTGGAATATTGTATGGAAAAACCAATTTAGCTATTAAATCATTATGAGATCCAATTCGTCAATTTTTCCAACGAGTGAAGACGCGCACTAAAGTATGCTAGAAGAAAAGACAAGTAGGGATCAATGGTTTTGGTTCCGGTTGCGTGTTCCGAAATGATTTCATCAGAATTGGCTCAAATTTCAATATGTTATTTGTTGAAATATTAACGCGAAAATGATAGAATCTTGCAAATTAAGTTAATGGGAGAACACCAGAGAAATAAATGAGGAACAATAAATGACACAAGTGATTCACGTGGTTTCGGTCCAAATATTTCCAGCATACCCACACCACAAGGGAAAACCGATACCAAATAATCCACTATAATCAGAAAATCAGAATTATAAACTTATAATCACTCGCATGTATTTTTCACACCTAAATTAAGCTCAAACTGTCTGCAAATAAAGTAATAAATCACTCAATTTGAATGTAAACTCACAGCGCAAAACCACCGGGTTACTCCTCCGTGCAATCATAGAGAGCGTGACCGTGCGTCCCTCTCTTTTCGCTGTTTGGCTCTTTCACGGAATTCGCAGGCGGCTCGGAAAGAAACGCATGTCGTTTACATGTGCCCTTTCACAAGAGTCAACAAAACCAACTTTGATTGGGACCCACCGTTCGTTCGGCTGCCGGGAAAGAAACTTTGAAACAAGAAATCTATTTTCCTTTGAATTAATATCACAAAAAACTTTAAACTGGATATAGTTATGACAAATTTATTCCAAGTTCGATCTTTTAATCACGAAAAACCTCAAATCGATATACACCTATGATAAATTTATCTCAAACTAATTTTTATCATAGAAAAGCCAAACTTGTACACTTGTGATAAATTTACTACATTAAATTGGATTAATCTGAAAAAAAATCACAAATTTGTAAATTCGTGATAAATGGAGGGCTCAAATTCTAAACTGAAAACAATCAACTGTCACGTGTCATCCAATTCAGTAATTTGACAATAAAATTTAAACGGAAACTAATGGAGGGTAAATTTGTCACATGTGTATTATTTTAGGATTAGTTTGGGGTAAATTTATCATAAATGTATCGATTTGGAGTTTTTTATGATATTTATCCTTTCATTTTACTTTATTTCTTTTCCTCTCTTGTTGATCCCTGGGTCCCACTTGCTTTATTTTCTTGCTCTTGTACGATAAAAGCCACAAGTGATAGTCTTGGCTCTTCTTATTTCAATAATTAAAAAAGCCCGAGTCTTCATCTTGGCAAATTCGGATATTACGAAATTGCTACCGTTCCAAAGAAAATAAATAAAGAAAATTAACAACCCTTATCTCGGATGAGTTCTTGGTGAATTGTGCTTTAGAAAGTATACGTATACCTTTCTATGTGTCGAACACCTCCTTTGAAGGAACTAGAGACAAGCCTTAGACATCTAAAAGAATGTATTTAACTGGTCGCTTGGTCAAATGAATAGCTATAGTAAACTAAATTTGACGCTATTGTCCAAAAAATGCAGTGCTCATATAACTCTAACTTCCCTATCTTTTAACCCTTGAACAACCCCTCTCATTCAATATCATCATAACTGCCTCGCTCATGTGCCTCAACCACATATGCTACAACTAAGTCACGTCCAGTCGACTCACCTGATGAAATTATAACAGCTCGGTTCACGTTCTCTCGAATAGATGATAGTGAGAACTCACTTTCTTTCCCTTCATCACTGTCATAGCACCTTGAGAAATCTTCAATACTCAACTTTCAGTGCTGTACTTACACCCAATATCATCGAGTATCCCTAGAAAATAAGATTTTCTTGGACTCCATACATGCCTCACGTCTGTCATTGTATGTACCACCCCACTGTACATTTGAATCCAAATTGTCTTTATCCCCACAACCTTGCATGCTATGTTTACTCCTCATCATAACTCTATCATGAGACGTCATATGATAAAAACACCCTGAATCTAGCACCCATTCATCTTTTGATGAACCAGTAGTTCGCGCACAAAATAGCATATGCATCACTAGTGCTTTCCTTAGCAACATTCGCCACTTTGGTTGTGGCATTCTACCTATCACCTTTATTTCTTAACTTAGGACAATATCTTCTAAAGTGTCCTTCCTTGTGACACTCAAGGTAGTTCATGCATTCTTTGGACTTCTCTGTGGCGTTACTTGACCTGCTTTTTACTCTGTAGCTATTGGACCCCCAATGTTGATTTCCACCATGAATGACCAGTCCTCGCGCTACATCCTATGCGGTATGTTATTCATCATCAGTATCTTACCGACTTTTTTTCAAATTCATCACGAGTTTATTAAATTTATCTAGGTGTGATATGATCTAGGGGTGTAAATGGTTGATTCGGTTCGGTTCGGTTTTCAAAAAATCGAATCGAACCAAACCATTAAGGTGCCCTTGAACCAAACCGAAAAATCGATTTGGTTCGGTTCGGTTCGGTTTTAGTTCGGATCAATTTTCGGTTTCAAGTTCATTAAGCACAAAGAAAGAGGAGAGAGGAGAGAGAAGGGGAGAGAGGGCAAAATAGCCCTAAACCGGCGTATTTATTTTAGTTTGGTTCGATCCGAACCGAACCGAAATGAAAAATTGGTTTATTTTCATGATCCGAACCGAAACCGAAACCGAACCGAAATGTCACGAAATTTTTCGGTTCGGTTCGGTTCGGTTAAATATCTCGGTTCGGTTCGACACCCTAATATGATCGATTTACCTTCAATGCATCGAATTGATACATCATCTTTAACATGTATAAAGAGATTGTTCAAATCCTTTGTTACATAGAATGCCTGAAGTTTTGCCCATAACGCTGGCATCCTTCTCTTTAACCACCTCTATTAACACCCAATCCAGTAGATTCAAGAAGATTATACTCTTTATTTTCTCTATTAGCTCTACCTTTTCAATAGCTTTCATTATAACTAGCAACCCATATTAAGCCATCCAATGCCTTGGCCAAACCATGGGTTGTTAATAGTGTACACATCTTGACACTTTATAACCGAAAGTTGTACCTTCCGTTAAACTTCTCAATTTCAAGTCACGCTCGACTAATTGCAATAGCAGAATTTCCAAATAATAATCAAATAAGCAAAAGCCCCAAATCACAATCCAGAAAAAATTCTATCATCAAGCTCTTATGCCAATTGTTGAAATATTAACACGGAAACAATGTAATTTTGCAAATTAAGTCAATGTAAAAATACTAAAAAATAAATGAGGAACAATAGAGAACACAAGCTATTTGCGTAGCTCGGTCTAAATATAAATATCTATATCAATGAGAAGAGTTAGCAATAAATAATACGTTATAATCGAATAATCATAATTACTCTTAACACATGTATAAAAGAGATTGTTCAACTTTACAAGCATAGAATGAAGCTCTTTGCCCATAACGCCACGCATCCTTCTCTTTAGCCACCCTTATTAACACCCAATCCAGTAGATTCAAGAAGATTATACTTTATTTCCTTTCTCTATTAGCTCTACCTTTCAATAGCTTATTATAACTAGAAGTAAACCCATATTCTATCCAATGCCTTGGCCAAAACCAGGGTTGTTAATAGTGTACACATCTTGACACTTTTTATAACCGCTGTACTCCGCTAAACTTCCTCAATTTCTAAGTCATTTCCCGATTAATTGCAATAGCAGAATTTCCAAATAATAATCAACAAGCAAAGCCCCAAATCACAATCAAAAATTCATCATCAAGCTCTATGCTAAATTGTTTGTAAATATTAACACGGAAACAATGTAATTTTGCAAATTAAGTCAATGTAAAAATACTAAAAAAATAAATTTATGTAACAATAGAGAACACAAGCTATTTGCTTAGCTCACTAAATATCGGTATCTATACTAATGAGAAGAGTTAGCAATAAATACGCTATAATCGGTCAATCATAATTACAATCACTATACGTCCGAAAGTGTTTCTATATCTAAATTAGTCAAACCTAAAGTTTTACAACAAACCAATTTTAATTTGGATGTAAAACTCACGATACAAAATCACCATGTTATTGTCCCTTTGCGATCAAAGAGCTTGACCGATGCGTCCTCTTTTCGCTATTTGGCTCTTTCTCGGAATTCGCAGGCGGCTCGCTCACGTGCGTTCCTCACGGCTCAAACCTCGTTGAAGAGAAAGACATTACATCTGCCCCTTTCACAAAAGTCAACAAAATAACTTTGATTAGGACCCATTGTTTGTGCGGCTGCTGGAAGAAACTCACGTAAAACCCTTTTTCTTTGGTTTATTTCTTTCCTCTCTTATCACTCCTAGTCCCACTTGCTTTCTTCCAGCTCCTGTGCGGTAAAAGCCATCGAGTGATAGTCTTTTTCCTAAGTCAAAATGACATAAAAGCAGCCTTCTAACTTTCGACTAAATATATAATATACTTTTGAATTTTTCATTTATTTAATATAATTTTTAAAATTTACTTAATATTTAATGCTATCTCTTTAAACTTTTTATTTGCTTCAACGTTTTTCCTAAATCCGGGTGACAAGCCAATAGTATCTTGAACTATATGAAAATATTCAATATATCTCATCTTTTGCTTAATATTCAATGTATTTAGCCTTTTTATTTGTTCGTCGATCGCCCCTAAACTTTGATAATTTTGTAGTCCCAACTTGGTCAAAATGTACATTGAATATTTTGGCACAAATTTATATAGTTCGTAGATATCAACATATACCAAAAAGCTCGCGATGACGCTAAAACAAAAATAAAAGTTTAGGTCCACATTGAATATTAAGCTAGTTCGGGGATTACATTAAACATTTTCATATAGTTCGCGGATTATATTACACATGTATCAAAA